>CM029918.1:87494653-88037153 GCA_017639245.1 Myiopsitta monachus
TCAGGTAAAACTCCCTGTGGCATCTATGGGACATCAGTACTCTTTTTGGCTCTCCGAGGGATTTGGGACAGATCTTCTACAGGAACAAGAGGCATTTGTGTTACTGAATAAAGATAGAATATGTGAACAGTAAAAAGGCACCAGTAAAAATGCATACTGAGTGTGACCTGGATAATAGAAGTTTCAGCTATGTTTGCTAAGAACTGAGATAATTAGGGCCACGAGAATGATCAGGGAACTGGAGTACCTCCCGTATGAAGACAGGCTGAGAAAGTTGGGGCTGTTCAGCCTGGAGAAGGCTGCGTGGAGACCTCAGAGCAGCCTTCCAGTATCTGAAGGGGCCCTACAAGGGTGCTGGAGAGGGACTCTTCACCAGAGACTGTAGCGACAGGACAATGGGTAACAGGATCAAACTTAGATAGGGAAGTTTAGATTGGATATAAGGAAGAAGTTCTTTACTGTAAGGGTGATGAGGCACTGGAATGGGTTGCCCAGGGAAGTTGTGAATGCTCCATCGCTGGCAGTGTTCAAGGCCAGGTTGGACAGAGCCTTGGGAGGCATGGTTTAGTGTGAGGTGTCCCTGGGCATGGCAGGGGGGCTGGAACTAGATGATCTTAAGGTCCTTTCTAGCCCAAACCATTCTATGATCCTATAATTAAATGTATGTAAAAATACAAGCAGTAAATCCACACAAATTACAAACTAAGAGTTGCAAACAGCTCTCATTCCATTTCTAGCACCGGAAGCTGTGACTTCTAAGGAATTTAGACATTCTTTGCTTTTTACAGTTCAGAAAATGTTAATTTTCTTGTTTACTAGTAGGAAGTTTCAATGCAGTAAAACACATTCTATCTAAAAATTCCCCACTTTAATACGGCCTGGACCATTTAATGTGAACTCCCTCCAAATGCCTAAATATGCCATTCTATCATTTTATTAGTAGATAAACTGTGCTTGATGCATCAGGACCACATCAGAACAAAGTGTGACCTGTAGAAACTTAAGAAACTATTTGTGCTGGTAATATGCCATATTCTCTCTTTATATCAAAAATATGGAATGCAGAATGCCTAAGAAGTAAAAAGAGCACCCTGTATAGCTCTAGATGACTAATATTAACACTTTGGGCAGTGTTAACATTTGCCTCTTGCTTCTGATTTACTAGAAAAGCATATTTAAGTATATTGCAAACTTTTGCCATTTATAGAAATAGAAATTAAATTTACTGAGTAGGATCGAGTCCAGTAAATTGAAGACCAAATAAATCCCACACGTTATGTGTGGATGTCTTCAATACACTGGTGAACATCAACTATTTTATGACATGATACTAGTTTGTCATCAGATTGCAACACATTTTTACTAAACTGTCAGTAAATGCAAGCCTAAATACTGAGTAAAAAGAAAGATGATACTGAAGCTAATGATAAATTCCCTTAATCAATAGAGACTTTTTTTTTCATCCTGGTTTTCAGGAGTAAAATATTTTTCAAGCAACAACCTGAACTACTCAGCCAAGAAGTGATCCGGTGACAACACTCAATGTATGGTGAGGTTCACAGTAGCTGCTTTTTTGACAACTTTTGCACATTTTTAGCTCAGACATAGTTTGCGGTTCATGTAGTGGAATAAGGTCTTGTTCCTTTCTACTTAATAACCCTGGGGTTTCTAGCAGTGATACCTTTGAGAAGAATGTTGTGGTTGAAACTCTCAATTGCTGTACTAATGCATCTCTGGTACTCATTGTAGAACTTCTGTGCAATTGGAGGGAAGATAGTAACAGCTATTATTTTTAGCCGACATCTATTTGCCAAGCAAAGTGCTGATGACTAAATAATATGTTACACATGTACTGGTCCAGATTCTGCTTGTCTTTTGCAATCAAAGGTCTCCTTGATGTGCCTAGGAGAACTGAGAGTGCAAGCATAGCCAATTCATTTCCCTAAACACTGAAGGACATATTTTTCTACTTTTCTACCCATTGAGTATGAACATAACCTGGAAATAATATTTCTAAGACCAGTCACAGAGTAAAAAACATTTACTTAAAGTGAAAATTTTTCCCTTATATTTATAAAATAATAGTTCAGGCAGACAAAGATGTTAAAACTCTGAATACTCAAAACCCCCACAAAAAAACTGTGACAATCTATATTATGATCTAAAAGCAAGGATTTCACAAATTCACTGCCATTCACTGGTCAGTATCTGAGCTCAGTAACTGATTGCCATTTCTTCGATATCCACCATATCCGTCAATTTACATGTGCCAGTAGTCTTATTTATTCTTCTAAATGGAATCCAAGTACTACATCTAGGTTAAATCAAACAGTGTTCCCAGAAGCAAGAAATCAACTGCTTCCACTATTTAAATTGCCAGAATAGTCCCTGGGATGGCTGTGTCCAAGGCCAAGTCTCCAAGTAATTCCAGGGTGCAGTCCAAGAAAAGGCATAGTCCGGAGACCACTGCAGTTTGGATTGCAGCCACTGTATTTTGGAGGACAAGAGAGTTTAACAGTAGAGACACAGACTGTTCAATGCCAGTTTGCTTTAGTACCAAAGCATGGCTCTGCGCACAGGGATTTACTTGTATAGGCATAGCCAGGGAGGACCACGTCATAGCACAGCCTCTGTGACCTCGCCCATGGTAAATGCAGTTCTTTCACCAAGAATTTCAGGATACAGAATATGACAGTCCGAATAGCATCACAGCACAAGCATGAAGTTCTTTGTATTACCAGAGCAGTACAAGAAGTTCCAATAACCCTCCTAATTTTCACTACAAGGGGTCTTTCACCAGAAGGCTATCACACCCTGGCATCTGGGTTTGAGTTAGGGTCCTGTGATTCATTCACTAGGGGCAACTGCATTGTAGGAGTATCATGGAGATTTTTGTCTCCTAACATCCAGATGGTTGCTGTTATAGTCAGGGGTGATCTAGCTGTCAGCTTTCACTTCCGCTTCTCTGATGCCAGTTCTTTGAGACATGTTATGAGTGTAAATGACAATATATTGCGGTTTCTTATGCTTGAGAATGGGCTGTTAAAATGTATATATTCACCATTTTTTTCCTTTTGCTTGTGGAATTAGGATAAAGACATATACACAGTTTCTTTGGGATTCCACAATAAACAATTTCATCACATAAGCCGTATTCCTTCCTGGTCAAACTTTCCATCTGTGGCTTAGTTTCAGAAGCTGGAAGACAAG
Organism: Myiopsitta monachus; assembly: GCA_017639245.1. Taxonomy (NCBI): domain Eukaryota; kingdom Metazoa; phylum Chordata; class Aves; order Psittaciformes; family Psittacidae; genus Myiopsitta; species Myiopsitta monachus. Next base: position 87,497,864 of record CM029918.1, read on the forward strand.
CAGTTGTTCCGCAAGGAAGGGCTGTTGACGTCAAAGCTGTGTTTGAGGCAGGCCTGGAGTGCAGCTTGAGATTATAACTTTCCTTATACTTTGGTCTTGTTGAGAAAAGCTGTAGTTAGATAAAAGACAGTTGATTATTTGATGTGGTTATAGATGTGTTTGTGTTCCCTGGTAAGTCTGATTCATAGCCACTCACAATCATCTGGAGATAGTAAGATTTAAGACCCGGAGATCAGTGAGGTGGAAATTTGAAAAATGATCACGTGCAATTCATTTTGGTGTCCTTCAACAATGTTAATTTTTACAGATCCTACACCCACATTCCACTATGATTCTACATTGTTGTTGTTGATCTCTATGACTTACCCATCTCGAAGGATACATCATGCATTTTTACATTCACTGCTGCTTTTTCCAAAATTTGCAGTTATGTGGAACAGCAAATGCGTAATAAAAAAGAAATGTATTTATTACAAAGCTGGGACTACTTAAGTGTGGTGCGAAGCACAAAAACGGCAGATACACCTCTGATTTCTGGCTGTGCACACATGGTAAGCAATGCAGAAGCTAATCAAGCCACAATCAGGAAGCACACAGGATCTCCTCCGTGGTGCATAGGGGATTAATCATTAATTTTTGTGAAAGGAAAACTGCAACTTTTAAATTTGCAGCTCTTAGATCTGCAACTTTTAGATTTGCCATTGTCAAATGTTTTATTTTCAAAGTGAAACATTTATTCTGAATCAAGAAAACTTAAAACAATTTGCCAATATCTGAGTCCTTCAACTAAGGACAACATCAGGCAGACAATAGAAGAAAGGAAAGGTTGAGGGGGTTCTGGTTTTTGTGGTCATTGTGGTGGGTTTTTTACTGATAAGACAGAGAAGACAGAAGCTGCTAGAGAAGTAGAAGAGATCTGGGAAATTGTAGAGATAATGAAGATTATCTGCGCACAACAGTTGTGGGTTGAAAGATAACACTGGGCATTCAACAGCAGTTTGTGCCGTATCGGGTCATCTGATAGGCCCTAAGGAAGAGAAGATCCAGAAATGTGTCTGGAGCCCACAGTGAAGCTGACAGAGGCACATCATGGAAAAGAGGACAGGAAAGACAAGACTTGCAGGTACATGTTGATGAGAAGACCTGAAAAATTGGCCTATGAGTGATAACAGTAATCTGTCAGATGACCAGGAGGAAAACACAGAAGAAAAATGAGAATCATTAGCACATTTCCTTCATTGTACAGTGAAAGGAGAATCAAAAGATGGAAGAGAAAGGAGATTCTGTATGAAGAAGTAGATAAGAAATATGACGGAGATAGTCAGTGGTCACAGCTGAAGTAGAAATCATGATTATATTTAGGAGATCATCAGGAAGAACAAAGGGTTGACTGATACTCAGAAAGCTGGGAGAATATAAAAGATGAAACTTAAAATCCATGCTAAGAAAAGGCAGGTCTGCCTTACAGAGGTGCCCTTGTTAAAGATTAATGGATGTATAATGGCAGAGAGCAGAAGGGTAGAACTGAAAGGTGAATGCAGTGTTAGTTTCGAGCCTTGGAAGAGTAGACAACCAGGCAAAAATATCCTTGTGGGACAAGGAAAACTCCGCAATCCATTCTTCACTTTGGGAATGCCCTGGCGAGGTTCCTGTTAAAATAGATGTGAATTGATTGTATCATTTTAAGGAAAATATTCACAGAAATGCTGCAAATCAAAGGGCAAAAACTAGTCGTGTGACATGAGGAACCACCACTGATCCATCAGAAGAACTTTTTAGGATGCAGATCTGTGGGGCAGGTGGATGGTCAGAGAGAAGCTGAATGACTTCAGTGAATTTTCCAGGACGTTCAGGTCCAGATGATCTGGAGCACAGTGACAGAATGTGAGAGATCTGGAAAATCTGTTACTCCAAATGATCTCCTACTCATCACTCTACTACCAAAGCACAGGAATTACAGAGCTTATGCCAGGCAGAAGATCGTGATCTGAAAACTGATCAAGATTAGCATCTGTTCTTGAAAAACCTTTGCAAATACTCAGTATTTGCCCTTTCAATAAGAAGCTAGTAACTAACTGAACCATAAGAGGATCTTTAAGATCCCTGAGGACCATGGTGCAAGCTTACAAGCACCAGCCTGGGAGGCATTGGCAAAATATACATCCGCATTTGGAGACAATAAGACACACAGACTCTTGGACAGGCTGAGATCTTTATTCTCTCCCCCTAATAACATTCTCAATAGGGTGCAGGTGCCTCCTGTTTTTCTGAGGAATTCCATCTAAGTTCTCCTGCCAGGACTTAAGAAGCCAAATATACACAAAGTGTATCCACCCAATGCATGCTATTTCAGCCTGTAATGGTTGCAGAATGGTGGTGGATTATTCACTGGGAAGGCTGGAGGCAAGAAGGCATGGTTTCCAGAGTCACTTGAATGCCAATATTATAAATACTATACAGATGATGATGACCTGCCTCACCTTTTTGCAACATATGGGAAACTGGAGGTAATTTTTTTAAATGTTGGAATAATATCTGGATACTGATGAACTCATTAGCTGATCTGAAAATCTGGAAAGGGCTCCCAATGGCAATGCAGGTCCTAGTTCAAGAAACCAGGGAAATCAGGAAACTCACACTGGAACTTTAGTGTATAATAATGATGAATTTTTCAGGATGACTTTATGGTCAATAGCATTTTTATAGCACCTTTTGTTATTGAAATTCTTCAAATTTTTTTCCTGCTTTCTTTTTCTGCCTTCACAGAAAAGCATGAGAAGGACAAAAAGCAACAACACCTGTTTTATTACATGAAATGTAACACATATACTTCTTTCTCCTCTGCATATATACATCAAGTAAATACAGCCCATATGGCATTCTGAGTATGTATGTGTTCACATTCATGCCACACATAGTTATCCTTTCAAGAAGTCACCTGCTAACCCATGTGCTGTTCTGCAGGCTGGAAGTGCTTCTACTGTTGCAATATTGCACTGAAGAAGATGCTGATCTGTAGGGCAGATGTTACTCCTGGTAAATTCTAAGTCTGGTAGAGTATAAAACATTGACTTTTCTGCTGAATTAAGTATCGATTTAATTGGAGCTTTTTCTGCCTGCAATTTTGAGATCACGGAGCACTGTTTCTGAGGCCTCTACATATTGTTTGGTGGTTCATAATATTTCAGTAGTGTCTTGAGGCTTTCTGTTTCATTGCAATTGCATTTATAGCCATAAATTGTTCAACAAACACCGAATTTTATTAAACTGGCAAAATATGTGATAAAGAAAGCTAAACAAGCCCACAGTCAGCTGTGCCAAAAGCAAACAAGTGTTTTCTTTTAAATGCTAAAATAATGTGCAAATGAGGCTTGGCAAAACTAAAATGCAGGATAATTCCAAAATTGAAGTGTGTATAAAATTAAAGTTCAAGAGAAGAATAGTCACACCATCCAGCTGCAGTTCCACTACAGGAGGGATTCATCATTCCATGGGTAAGGAAATCCTCAGCCATTTTTCCCTGTCTTCAGCCACAGGGTATGGCTCCTTCAATATGGTTAACTTAAGTGATAGACTAGATCCCTGGCCCTGAGATGGAGCAGATGATCCTCCTTTCTTAAAGCTCTTTTGGGGTTAATTTTCACCTACCTATACTTACTAGTTGAGAACCAGAAAACTGTTGTACCAGCACAATTGAGGGCACACTGTGTTCTCAGGGATAAGACAACAGGTCTGGACAAGACAGCCAACTCTACACCAGCCTCGCTGCCTAATCTTACAGACGGCATAAGTATGGTCAACCTAGAAGAGTGAAAAAATGTGAAAGGAGACAGCCTTGGCTCCACAGTTGCTGAGCTTCTTCAGCACCCATGGAAAGGCCATCAGGGTTCATCTTTTGGCCATCTGAAGTAGCAGTGCCATATCCACGTTGGTTGGCAGGCAGCTCACCCCGCAAAACTCCGTGTATTTTCAGTGTGAAATAAAAATAGTTAATTCAGTGTTCTGTTTTAAATTCAGTACATGTAGTTTCTCCTCCTTTCTGCATGTATCCTGTCTCGAGTATTACATAGTTACAGTTTGCATTTTATGTTTTATCATGCCTACAAGCTAGGTAATTCAGAGGTGAATATGGGAAGACAAAGCAACTGCAGTCATGTCAGAAGGTAAGTTGTTTTCTTCTTTTTCATACAAATAGCATAGGAAGACATAGAAACATGAAATCCACCCCCTAATGCAATTGCTCCTATTTTGTCTGGTTTTAATACCCTTCAGTGACAAAGACTCCACAATCTGCCCAAGCAGTCTTTTACAGCACTTAATTATCTTCACAATTTTTTTTTTCCTTGGTGACCTTATTACGATGGATAGCAATTTTCTTGTAAGCAAGACATGGTTATGGCTGATATAAAGATCTCTTTCACTGTCACGGCTCCATTGCTCTCTTTCAAGCTGATCATCTTGTTAGGAACATAAATTTTTCACAGATTCCTGGCTGGCAAAGCATGGTGGCACTTCACACCAGTGAAGAACTTTCTTCAAATACACTCTTCTACAAGTCTGGTGACTGCAAAACATATACATGAACAAAGTGGGCATGATTATCTCCTTAACTCACCAACTAGATGTCTAAAAACTGGCAAATGTCATTTCATTACAGTGGTAAGAGAAAGAAAAAACATCACCGGGAAAAGAAAAAAGACTCTCAGGAGCTCTTTTTGTTGAGAATCTTAATGACTCGCTCCCTAGGAGAGGAGGACTTGTGAAAAGCATTGTTTCCCATTTTCAGTGGCTGCAGCATGGCTCAAGCAAGGACAGGATATACTCCTCTGGGGAGAGTTTAAACACAGACATTGTCAATGAAGGCATCTGCAGCTGAGCCACTCCTCTCAATTGCCTCTACAGTTAATGGAAAGAAAGAGTTGGTTTTAGATTGTGACTTAAGTGATGCCTTTCACACCTACTTTTGGATGGGATGCACCCCATAAATACATAATTTGCTCCACTGACTACAAATTGAACCTGAGATAGATAGCTTGTATATAGACACTTAGACCGTATGCATTTAAAGTGAAGTGAGATGAACCCTTCTGCTGCTGACTTTTAACATGAACAGTTTCCATGGCAGGAGTACTATTAGTTGCAGGCAAAATCACAGTCTTGTTTTGATTAACTTTTTTTTTTCCCTGAAGCTGTAGTCCATTAACACTCACTCATGCAGATTGCAATGGTGTATTGTATATTCTTTTTAAATCTTATGTAAAAGCTTCAGTGTGTAACAATGTCATGGTAATTAGAATAACAGTTTAGACTATTCTGAGGCATTTTCTGCTTGGCTTGTGCTTTTAAAATGTTATTTCTTTTCATTTGGCAGCCACACTGCTAAGGATACAGCTAGGTGGGGGAGATGTGTAAATCATCAACTGAAGTTTCCATCCCAGTGACACCCCAAGAAAGTCAGAATCCTCCTTAACTCTGTTTTCATTATCAATCCATGAGAAAACTTCAAGATCAAGCAAAGAGGGAAGAAATAGAGGCTGCCTGGTAGCTCAGGGTGCAGCTGAGGCTACACTACCAAAAGCATCTGCAGAGAAACTCCCCAGGCCACCTCATGGAGCAGGTTGAGAGCACGCAGGTCTGCTTGCTGAGGGATACCTGCTATTGCAGTCTTCAGGTTCTACCGCTGCTTTTCTAGTCTGCTTCTGGCTCCAAAAAAAAGCCCCAGGCTGAAGAACTGGATGAAGCAATCGGCAGATTAGTGTTCAGAGAACCGAGAAAGCACTTCATTCAGGTTTTTGTAGCAGGGTATTTCCTCAAGACATTCTTGGCCCTGTAATGAATTTCTTTTGATTCCCAGTTGAGCTGTTTATATCTTGTGCTCATGGCTTTGGTAGAATAGAAACACAGCTGAGGAGGCTGCTGCCAATACCAATGTGAGTTACTACTGTAATGGTGGTGTTCAATGTAGCTTCTCCAGACATACCTTGTCCTTTGGATATGGACTATACTTTTCTAACCAGTGACTTGGAGTGTGAGAGAAGTTTGTTTGACTGCTGAAAATTCAGCTAGCTGGCAGTGTGGAAACTCATAAATGTTGGCCAAGGAACCTGGAATGGTTTTAAAGGAAAATGAGTGATTAAATGACAAATAACAAGATACACATTGCCACTGAGCTTCTAAGAAGCAGGAGAAGGACTGGAATACCTAGAAAAATTAATGTGGAAGCTTGACACCTCACAAACCTATCCTAATTGCAACAGGACCTGGCAGTGTAAGTTGTGAGCAGTGCATAAAACAAATGTGTGTGAGTACTGAATAGCAATATGGTTAAATCCAGGAACAAGGACTTTCAAATTGGACAATTGGATTATGCATGAATATAGGTAAGTGATTTGTTTTGCTTTAGCAGCTTAGCTAAGTTACATCAGCTCCCTGTATTTTGATTTTCTCATCTCTAATACTGAGATGAGAAACGGCTATACAGAGATTTCTTATTCTCCTCAGTATGAGGAGAAGCCTTGGTCAAAGAACCACTGGAAGTCATTTCTGCCTCTGCTGAAGTGAGAACAGATTAGCTACCACCGACCACCTGTCACCATTATTTTGCCTTGCCAGGTGTGATAACCAGCCTGTTTCCACTAGAGTTTACCTTTCCTTTTAAGGATAAGAACACCTTAAAACCACTGTATTCATGAATAAAACATGCTGCCCTACAAAGAAACCATTTCCCCTCCAAATCCAGGGATTGTCCTGACAAATTCATCTCAGAAACATCGCAAAAATAATGAGAAATAGCTGAACACGAGAGAACTTGGAAAAAGAACGAAGTTAATAAATAAGGACTGGGGGAAAGCACAGGAGAATTCTTCGTGAGACAGGCACATTGTTCGGAAATGAGAAGATCTTTAAATGGTCAGGATGTCAGGAGGGTGTTAAAAAAACATTCTGAGAGCAGACTTCAGCCCAGGAAAAGCACTGCTATTCCCTTAACTTCAGTACAATTTATTTCAAGTCAGTCAAAAAGACCCCAAATGTATATGACACACTACTGCAGCTATGAGGAGATGAATAACTGGGCTGGGAGCTAGAGAGGTGAGTGCAGGCCTACAGGGATACAGCTGCCTGCGGTGTCCCCCACCACCCTTGAAGGAAGTCCCTGGGACCTGCTCAGCTGCAGAACCCCGGCCCCAAGCCCTCCCTCTGGCTCTTCCCCATCCACTTCCCCTACAGCCAATGGCTCAGGAGCACTGGCACACCTGCTGCCCTGGGAGAGCGGCTCTCTCCGGTCCCGCTGCTTTTTGTCCTTGTTTCTTGTGCAAGAGAGAAGCACTCATCCCGGCACGCACGTGAGTGAGACATTTATTTCTCCTGGTCTGCCCTTAGAGGGGTATTGCTGCTTGCTTCAGGCAAGCACAAGACTGCCAAACCCTGCTTAAGGAGAGTGGTGCATTCACGCTGCCCAGGGAGCGGAACTGGAATTGGATGAAAACTGTGGCATTAGGTCAGACAGTAATTCACACACATCACTCCCTCCCGCGCCTGGCAGCGCTGCAAACAAGGACTGGGGCAGGCAGGGCCTGTCTGTGCCTATCTCCCTGCTGGGCTGGCCCCATTCTCGGCATCCACCCATAGGAAAAGAGGCCAGTGGGCATGTGGCTTGGCCCAGCCAGATGCCCCTCCTCAGCTCCCCACCTGCCGTGACAAAGACTACCCCTTACTGCACATTTGTTCACTTTAGCTAGAGCAAATAACAGCTTCCAGCACCAAATTTAAGCCTCTGTGGCAGATTATTCTTAATGTATTCTTACATTTAATTAATGCCCACAGGTTCTACTTAAGACTATGGAATTCTTACTTAAGCACGCAGAAAGCTGTTTTGGGGCAGCAGTATCAAGCTTGCATACATCCAGCTAGTAGATCCTAGAATTTAAGCACATACTACCTTATGTGAACTCAGAAGCTTGGATCTGTGGCATTTGTTCACTTCACTGCTGTCATGGGTTCAGCAGTGGCAGTCATTTTTTCTCCTTCTTGGTGGCTGGTGCAGCACTGTGTTTTTTGATTTTGGGCCTGGGAACAGCGCTGATAACACCAGTGTTTTCAGTTACTGCTTGGTAGTGTTTTGTCTGGCCAAGGACTTTCTGAGTATCATGCTCTGCAAGGGAGGAGGGGAAGCCGGGAGGAGGCAGAGACAGGACACCTGACCCAAACTGACCAAAGAGGTTATTCCATACCACAGCACGTCATGTCCAGGATGTGAAAACGGAGGGCAGAGACCTGGAAGGGTGTGGTGGTGCACTGGGGGTTTTGCTGCTGGGGGGTGCACTGGCTGGGTTGGGCTTGTTGAGCAGTTGTATTCTCTTTCCTTGTATTTCTCTTGTATTATTATTGGTGGTAGCAGCAGTGATTTATGTTATACCTTAGTTACTAAACTGTTCTTGTCTCAACCTGTGGGAGTTGCATTCTTTCAATTCTCCTCCCCATCCCCCCGGGAGTAGGGGAAGAAAGAAAGAGAAGTGAGTGAGTGAGAAAACTGCGTGGGTGGGGGACTTAAACCACGACAACTGCTATTTTAAAATCAGTCTCAGGAGGCTCTGTTTCTCAGGATACAGTTCAGAGTATCAAGCCATAGAGAAAGTGCCATAAGACTTCCTAAAGGATTGTTAGCACTGTCAATTCATCAAGTTGATTTGTATTTCTTTTTTTTCCCCAGCTTTCCAAAAGTGTCTCCTCTTTGCCTTTTTCCATGGCAGACTGAATGATGTCATTCTGGCATGTTCTCCATTTGCAAGTGTCAATAGCCAGGAAAACGTATACCTGAAGGATAAAAAAATCCTCCTGCTAGGGTCCGCTCTTGCTCTTTAGAAGTCAAGAACTAGGAATTAATTTTAAATTGACTTAACACTAATGATGAATTAGAAATTCAAAACATTATGGCTTTGCTATTTATGTTCCTCTACAAAATAGTTTGTGCTAGTCAAAATGATAAGGAAAGAAACCTCCAAACTTTTCAAGATGACTTAAAAGATTTTTACTTGGTGTTTCTTATTTGTGGTAATGCTGTGATAAAAGCATGTTAAAATGTTCTTCTCTATACATTACTTGTCACAGTAATTCCCTTAAAGCAAAATTATTAATTTATTTTCAAAGTGATTTTTCTTTCATGTTGGAAAACTTTAAACTTGATGTAAGAAAATACCTGAAGTTCCATGTTAGTAAACGAATGCTGAGAAGGACCAGGCTCAAAGGCTAGCTACATTAAAACAGATTCCTTAAGTTGCAGAATTTGAATTTCTTGAATTTCCTGTATTTTTCATCCACTAATTTATCTTCTGGGACTCACCTTTATCATTGCTACACAAGCCGATGGTATCTGTAAATGCTCCATATAGAAAATTAAGTTTGTCCATACTCTGGCAAAGTGAGAAAGAGCATCTTTACATGTGAACGAATCATTTAGTTCACACAGAAGACAAATTACCTCTTTATTCATTCACAGGATGCACAGATCCTACAGGTGTACATTCTTTCTTGTGCCACGACTGACCTGGAGTTGTTTCCTCCTAACTCCTACTTTCTTGATGGATGCCACCACTGTTACATACTAAACTAATCCCCCAACATTACTGAACTACATTAGGTTCTAGAACCTATTAGGTGATGAGCTCAAATGTCTCTATTTCTGCTGTAGCTCATGCACAGAACTTCCATGCCATGCTATATTGGTAAACTGTAAATCAAATTACTGTGTTCTTCTTTCTTGGTAGGTGTCATTTCTCTGAACAGTAATTCTGTACTGAATTATTATTGAAATGACTGATGGGTTTCATAATAAAAGAGAGCAGGTTTTTTTTAATAGGAAAGTGGGTGAAAAAGGGTATTTGTTGGTTTTTTTCTTTTTCATTTGGTAATATGTAGAACTAGCTGAGCTACCTACGAAAAGCTCATGGTGAATTTTCTGCACTTTCAAATAGCCCCCTCAAAAAATCTGCATTAACCATTATTATGGGAGATTTGGACCATTGCCTTTCTGGTTGGTTCCTGCAGAAGTGGCACAACAGCAGAACATGAGAGATCAAAAAAAAAAAAGAGATTTCACATAACAATTCCCTTTTTAGAGCATTTTAAGCTTTATTAACAAAACACTTTAAACTTTGAATTAAGTGATTTGAGCTCCTTGGCATTAGGAAACAGCTTTGAAAACCACTGTTTTAGTTTCCAAGAAGAAAAAGCTTAATACCAAAAACATTTCTGTTTCCAACTATAACAGTATCTGGCATAATGGGATGCTGTAACAGTAATTCCCGTCTCTTGGTGAGCGTGGATGGTTTTCCCCTCCACAGTAACAGCAGAGGAATGCAGTGGAAGGGTCAATTTTGAGCTCGTTAGAACACAGTGTATGTGATTTTAGGCAAGTCATTCAAGACAACGTCCAAAAAAGGCAGCAGGCAACACATTGCATAACTTCAAGACCCAGTCTCCTCTTACAGCGCAGGTGGAGGGCTGGATGTCTTAGGAAGGGATCCAGAATAACCAGGGAGCTGTCTAAACCTAGCTAGGAGAGATCAGAGTTATCGCTGAGAGCAGTAACTGGAGCGGGTGCCTGTGAGGTACCGTCTCCTGCCTCCTGCCGAGACAGAGAGCTGTGGGCAGGTGCAGAGGCACAGAGCTCAATGTCCAGGGAAGGACAAGTCCAAACCTCTCCCAAACACTTCAAACACGCATTTCTCAAGTTTTGATTCTTTCAGCATTAGGTGACCACTGACAGGGCTTTTAAACAGAACAAAATTGGGGATTTATATGCTTAAAAGTTGTCTGCATCCCACATTAGGCATTACAGCTAGCTCAGCAATTCAGCAGCACTGAGCCCTGAAAGCTAATTTCTCATTTTACCTCAGCTATTTCACTGTTACCCTGTAATGTGCAGAGCAGGTGTGTGCTAAATCCTTTATGGATCTGGCACACAACCATTCTGCATTCATCCCTTTACTTTTAAAAGAGGAGTAAGAGTTCCCTACTCATAGTAACACTGCGAGAGTAAATACATAAATGCTTTTGGAAGTGTTCAGATAACACAGACACTGGCGTTGTAAAACTAATTTGAAGTACAGCTGTGCTATAAAAGGTCTAAATAATTCAGTGGCTTAGAAGATCAAAAAACACTTCCAAGGGAAGAAAAATTAGGCACACAGTCTTTCTAGACCACCACTTTAATTCCAGTTGAGACCTTTCTGCTGCTGAACTCTACATGCAATTACACTAGAGTGTATGAAGAATTAGTAGTTTATTCTAGTCAGAGGAAACAACACAGAAAGTACAGAAACAGTTTTCTTCATACTATGGCACATTTGTTGATTGAGCTAAGGAATTAATTTTGAGTATGGAGTCTGAGGCATTTCCAGAAGAGATCTTGTGAGAGTTGAGTGTCAGATAATCAAGTTTCTGGTGATATTTTCTAAAAACCAGTTCCTTTAGCATACATGAAGTTAAAACCCCACCATCATCTTCTTAACATCTTAAGCAGAGATACCTTTATTTCTTAATGACTAGGCAGTATTGAAATCAGGAGCCTGCTTAGCCTTGCTAAGAAACCCTTCATCTCCATGACTGGTGGTCAGCAGAAGCCATAGTGTTGAAAAATGAATGTTACAGAGGAGATAAGGGTGGGCACAGCAGGCCCCTGACCCTGCTCTGGGCTCTAGTACCCTCAGCACTTCTCTGACTCACATCTAACTTGTGGGCTGTGGTGGTCAGAGTGAAAAGATGAGGAATGGATTGTTCATCTTTGATGGCTCACCCCCATCTCCAGGATCCCGAGGGCCTGACACACACTGGCAGTTAGCAAGCTGAATACAAACCAAAGCGGGCACCTAATCATATGCATGTATTCACCTTATGTCATGCAAACTGGGCGTGGAAAGCATACGTGGGTAATAATACAGGAGAAATCAATCTCTTGGCCTCAGTGCCATGTCTGGTTTAGACTCTGTGCACTTCAATTCAGCTGGGCAGGACCAGCGCAGGGTGCCACAGAAAAGGCGATCACATGTATCCTGGTGTGTGATCTTCGCTTCCGAAGCGAACACCAGTTACATAGAATCATAGAATAGTTGGGGTTGGAAAGGATCTGAAGATCATCTAGTTCCAAATGCCCTGCCATGGGCAGGGACACCTCACACTAAACCATGCCACCCAAGGCTATGTCCAACCTGGCCTTCAACACTGCCAGCGATGGAGCATTCACAACTTCCCTCAGCAACCCATTCCAGTGCCTCACCACCCAAACAGTAAAGAACTTCTTCCTCATATCCAATCTAAACTTCCCCTGTTTAAGTTTGAACCCATTACCCCTTGTCCTATCATTATAGTCCCTCATGACGAGTCCCTCCCCAGCACCCCTATAGGCCCTCTTCAGATACTGGAAGGCTGCTATGAGGTCTCCATGCAGCCTTCTCTTCTCCAGGCTGAACAGCCCAAACTTTCTCAGCCTGTCTTCAGACGGGAGGTGCTCCATTCCCCTGATCATCCTCGTGGCCCTCCTCTGGACTTGTTCCAACAGTTCCATGTCCTTTTTCTGTTGAGGACACCAGAACTGCACACAATACTCCAAGTGAGGTCTCACAAGAGCAGAGTATAGGGGCAGAATCACCTCTCTCGACCTGCTGGACTCCTTCTGATGCAGCAAAGCCACGCCGGGACAAGGGCGAGCGTTTTGATTCCCCGTCCCGACCAGCTCCGGTCCGTGGGGACTCGCGCCTGAGGGTTTAGGCTCGCGCCTGACACCTGCGCACGTGGGGAACTGGACCAGACACGGGGACCCAGCGGCGGCTCCGGTTTGGCTGCACTGAGCGGGGCGGGCCCGCTTCCCCGCCCGCCCCGCCGCCAATGAGGTCCAGGGCCGTCACGGCTGCGCGTTACGCGAACGGCCGCCAAGATGGCGAAGGTGTCGGAGATGTACGACGTGACTTGGGAAGGTAACGATGCGCCCACCGGGGTCGGGCCCGTCCCGACCAACAGGCCCCTGAGAGCAGGGTGAGGTTGGCCGAGCCCCTCTGCCCCGCTGCGCGGCGGGGACGAGCAGGCCGCAGCTCTTCCCGGGCGGTGGCGGGGCCCGGGCGGGGCCGGCGGCTCCGCGGGCTGTGGGTGGCCGGGCGGCACAAGCGGAGCTCTGCCGGTGGTAACGTGCACAGAGCCCGGAGAGCGGAGCCGCCGGCGCCTGCCCCCATGGCTGGGGGTCCATTCCCCTGCGGGGTGGGGGTGTTTCTCCACACACACTGGGGCGGCAGGGCCCAACAACTGCCTCCTCTCCGTGCAGACGGAGCCCCGTTTCTCCAGTGGCCGGCGGCTGCTTCTCTCGGCCCGACTTCCGACCCCACAAATACTGATGTAGCGCGTACCAGAACATAGGGCTTCTTGTTTAATTGAGTAGTTTGTGTCAGTTCACCTCCTGGAGCGCCCGAAAATTACCTGATGTTTTCCAAAAATTCAATGTTGTGCATTTGTGGAGGAACTCACAGGAGCTCTGAACTGACATTTAAGCTCTTGAAAATTCTGCTTCCCGGTCTTTGTAACATTCACATGTTTTAATCCTAATGATTAATTACAGTAAAACATTTTGAGGTTTACTTGACATTCCCAGTGGCTCTTCTTTCACAAGCAGTACATGTTCAAATACGAGTTCACTCAGCACTCAAGCCTGTTACTGTGTCCTATCAAGAACAAATTGTTGCTTCTCCATAGTTTTGGCTGTAAAGGGAGAAATTTTAGCTAGGTGGTCCCACATGTTACAAACATACAGTAGAGAAGATAACGCAGAGAGAAGCTGTATGGTCTTTATGTTTATATGTATTTTCTGCCAATCTGTGAAGAAATAAATGTGAGACTAATTCCCTGATTATAGATTATTGGTTAATTTAGGTTTGTAGTGTGTGGATAAGGGGAGGAACATTGCATGCGATGTATTTTAGCAGATGCCAGTAACTTGCCCATCAGAAGCAGTGGCTGTACTGTCTTTCCTGCATCTTTTTCTGTAGGACTGAAACGAAACAAAACAAAATGGAATTTCAGATATTCAGTTTTCAGGTCAAATTGTGTTAATCTCAGAAAATATTTTAGCTCGCAATGAGGAAAATAGTGTTGTAGCTGAATGATTAAGGATGAAGAGTAGGGCTTTCTTGTCAGTATGTTTTCTGGTCAGTTTACAGGTAGTTTTGCTCTGAAATCTGGCTGCATCCCCATGATGTCATTAGAATAACATAGCACTTTGGGAAAAGCTAGGTTGCTTGTTCTTGTATATCCCTTGTGAGGAGGTACAGCGGTGATGAAGCTCAGCTTGGGTAGAGTGCAGGCAGGCCACTGTTTGGGCAGGGAAGTTTCATGGAGTGTTCCTGGTGCTATTATTTGGCTTTCTCAGAAGTTGCCCTGAAACAGCTTGTGTAAAGAACTTTTGCAGTTTTTATTTTGCTTGAACATGCATTTTTATAAAACCCAGAGGTTTAGTTTTTTGTTTTGTTTTGTTTTTAACCTGTTGTTCTCAGGTGTCAGAGATTAGAAAGGTAAATGAGATTTTTCATGGGATGGATGTATACATTGTGGATATGCTTCTGTACATTTAGCCCTAGATTGTTTTGGCGGAGAGTATTGCAGAGTTGGTGTATTTAACTTCTAGTGTAAAGGCTGGGTATAGAGTGCTCAAGTTTGATGGTTTTGGACTTGGCTAATTCTTACTGGAGGTGAGCATCCTACTCTTACAAATAACCTAGATATTCTTTTTCCAAGAGTTTCGATGGACATCTGTGGCATTGTGCTATGTGCATAGTTTCTGCGTATGGGTATGTTGAAACAGAAATTTTTGGGGACCATCTAGGGAGTTTTGTCATGTCAGCTTCTCAGTTGGTATCTTCCAGTTTGCATCCAAATGTAAGAGGGTATAAGGGAAGATCTGTGTCTGTACAAGGGGCTGTGTCCGCTTCAGAAGGATGCGTTTGAAAAATTTTGTATTTTTTCCTCAATTTTAAGAGGTGCAAAATGAAGTGAAAATTAGTGGAGTCCTGCAACAAACTATGCAAAGACTCTTCTCAGAGAGGAAGGCTTATGTTTCTTAAGTTTTGTGGATCATTAAATTGGTATTGCATTTTTTTTCTTCTACTTTTACTTAAAGAGGTATTTCTGAAACCAATGAGCTTCTCAATAAAGCCACATTAATGAGAACTATTTATTTTTACCTTGTTTTTCTGTCATCACTGTTCTCTGATATGCTCTTCTCTGTCCTGCAGTTTTTTTCCATCACTGTAGATGCTGTACTTGGCTAATGAATGCTAGATGTGCATTCTGTTAATACATGATTCAGGCACTTTTCTGTTTGGAATCACACTGGAATGGAGGCATTGATAATTTCCAAGTAAACAAGCGGGTAGAAATCAGACAACTTATTTATTTTTATGCATTTAGCTTGTCAGCTTTCGTGAATGTTTGTGTTCTTTCACATTCTTGCTGTCTAACTTTGGATTTCCAGGGACCATCATGTGTCTAGAACCATTTAACTTTACCCATGCATATGAAATGTAACCCTGTGGTGGTTTTGGTTGAATTTCAAAATATGAAATGTAGCACAATAACAGTCTTATGAGCAGTCCGAGATCACTTCAGGTAGATGGAAGAACGTTCAGTGCTTAATTTTTAACTGTCAGTTATGTTAACTATGTGTTTTGAAGTGCAAGAAAAACTGACAGTGTTTAGATCTATGGTTGTGTTTGGTTTTCCATCTGTTTTTTTAAAGTTTGTTAAGAAATATTGGTAATAGTTATCGTGGTACCTTCATATTAGTAAAGCCACTACCTAGTAATGAAACCTATTTTCCTTAAGTTTCTTTGAAATTTGTTCTTGTGTATGGAACATCTACATGTATATAAATGCATATGTGTATATAAAATCACATTCTTAGCAATTTCCTGATCCAGAGGATAAATAAAACCTGGGCTAGGTAGTGTTCTCTAGCTGACTTCATGAGTATGAGCTGGCTCTAATGGGTATCTGTTCCACAGTAAAATGTAAACTTGAAACACAAATCCTAATGCTAAAATAAACTGTCTTTTTTATCTTACCTAGATAAACAGTGATAATTTTTATACCTTTGGGAACTTCCCTGGTGTAGACAGCCTTCACTTCCGTGCCTGCCTTTCTGGAGGCTCCTTTCCATAGGAGTGTGTGGATTGTTTTTTAAGAGTGGAAGCTCACAACATTTTGCTTACGCTGATAAATATGAGCAGTGATTGAATTATCATGTTTTTAATAATACTTCAGTGAAAATTTCTTCAGTAAAATTTATCCACGTGGAACAGAAAAGCAAGTTTAGTATAATTTGTAAATGTAAGTGTGAAACTACTTGGAAGAAATCTCCTGTAGCCTGTTTTTCCTAAGCAGGGGGAATGTCCATTAACTTTTATTGTTTTTTGGATAACTAGGTATAAGGGGTTTTTACTGCATATGTTAATAACCTGAGAGACCACAAACTTGGAAGTTGAATTGATAATATTAGAGCATGAGCACGGTTTTTGAGACACGGTTTCAGAAGTCTGGTATAGCTATCTGTTCTCTAATAGTTTTCTAATATCAGTAGAAGTCACTTTATTAAATCTAGTGCTCTCTCTACCTATTCTCCATATGCATATTTTCTGGAAATAAAATCAAAATTCCATTAGTGTCTGGAAGTCTCAATATTTTCTTTTTATTTATTTCTCCCTTTTGCCCCCAGATATGCGTGATAAAATGAGGAAATGGAGGGAAGAAAACTACCGGAACAGTGAACAGATAGTGGATGTTGGAGAAGAGTTAATTAATGAATATGCGTCTAAACTTGGAGATGACAGTAAGTAAACAGTCATTATTTTCAAAACTTCCATTGTCTGATTTTGTTTTCTCTTTTTAGTCCCTATTTTGTACTTCTGTGTTGCCTTTCTGTATCTCCTTATGTTGATGGAATATATATTACTTTCCGAGTCTAATAGGCTACCATAATTCCTAGGTTTTATTTCTTCCCCACGTATGGGCTGCAGTGAAAATAGATGGAAAAACTCTTTCCTGTAGGCATAAAATAAGTGTAATAAAGTACTGTCAAGATTGAATAGGTTTGCATATTAATCTTACATGGGTTTTTATTTTAATGCTCATTCTTTCTTTTTTTTTCCCCCTTGTTTATATTTCAGGCAATTTAATATAGATATTCTTTAATACATTTCTCTTGTTGCGCTTTAATTTTATTAACTGTTGTTATACAGTCACAGGGATTTTAGCGGCTACAGCAGTCCATTCTATTTACTAATAACAGTTACAATATTCCATATGATTAACTTTATTCAGTTAGTTAACTTGGTCAGTTAGTTTAGTAAACTAACTTTAATTTCAAATCCCTAACTCCATGTTCATGAAATTAAAATTCACATAGTTATTTCAGGAAGACTGCCTCCCTCAGGTGAGGAATCTTTCAGTATTGATTTTGGGGTTCTGAAGGTAGAATTTGTTTTATATTGATTCTTTGCTTTGATTCTCTCTTGTACCTTCTCAGCTGCAATTCTGTTCTGGACTTCTTTCCATTCTAAGGGGCTTATGCACTTAACACTGCAAATGTTGTACTTTTTTTGGATATAAATACATGGATTATCTACCCGAAGTATCATGTCTTGAGGACACCTCTGCATGCAGCAGTGAGTCATGAAGTGCACTTGGAGCTCCAGTGCTTGAAGGAGATACTGCACTTGTGTGGGAGTCTTGCATTGTAGCTGTGAGGAGCATGCTTGGTTTTAGACTAGGTAGGCTTAACACATCCACCTACAAGGGAGTTGTTGTAGGTTCCTACTGCTTTAGAAGAGCTTTGAGAGCTAACCTTGATTTTACTTTCTTCTTACCATGTTGCTCAGTAATTTATGAGAGTTGTATTTTAGTAAGGAATTTTTGAGGAGTTTGATATTCCTCTCAGATCTTGCTGATGCCTTTTTGAAACACTGTTCTCAGTAATAAGGGCTGAGTCATTTCTTTCTTGTCAGGGTTGAGTTTGTCCTTCTTTTCAAGTGTCATGGATATATGTTATCTGTATTTTGTCTGTATCTGTGTATGTATTTTTACATTCGTAGAAAAAACGGGTACATTACATAATAAAGATAGAATATGTATTTTACAAATAATTCCAGTGAAGAGGGCTGACAGGCAAATTAATGCCTGTTTTTTTTCTTCTATATACCTAGCAAGAAATAGTATTTTATTAAAAAATAGTAAAAATTCTCATCATAGAAACTACATTTTAAGATGAGAGGACTTTTGTTATTGTTATTTCTGTACTGTATTGTATTTTTATTTTATATTTTTGTTTTGGAAGACATTTGTTTCTGTTTCATTTCTGTAACATATTGAGTGCACCTGATTAGATTTACATTTGTTCAAAGCATTTAGTACTTCTAATACTTGCATTGCCTGTTTCCCTCTACAATAACCTTTCTTTTCTGCAGCTTGTAAAGCCACACTGTTAAGTTCTTTACATTCAAGAACTTGGTAGGCCTAGAACAGAAATAATGTAATCTGTCATGGGTTTGGAGAAGTTTGTTCAACTCCAGGAAGAAGACAACATTTGTGGGACTTCAGCTGTGAAACAGTTAAGGAAAAACTGTTTTCTTTGTAGCCCAAATGGCTGTTCTCCAGGTCTGATCAGAGAGCAAGTCCTAATGGGGACCTGCCTTATAAGACTACAGCTATAATGTTAGGAAAAGTAGAGAATTAGAGCCTTTTTGCCTTTCAAGATGTCAAAAGGTACTTTGTTACTAAAAGCAATAAAATTGCTTCAATGCCTTTTTAATTAATTTCAGCAGTTTCTTAAAATGTCTCTGTTTCAGTAGTGATCCACGAGAGTAGAAGGGGGAAAATACAGACAGAATTCATTAATCTTATTTACATTGTAGGTGTTTCCCATTATCTTAAAAAAAAAATCACTTATCTGCATGTAATGTCTCTTTTGTGTCCAGTTTGGATAATATATGAACAGGTGATGATTGCTGCCCTGGACTGCAGTCGAGACGATTTGGCATTGGTAAGTTTTCAAGTTGACTTTCTCTTCAAACCTTAAAGTTTTCCTCCTGAGTGTTTCTTGCAGCTAGTTCCTTGAAGAGTTACAGGATATTCTGAACTCCATAGCTTGGACTTCTAGCATATCTATTGAGAAGTATATTGCTGGGAAGAAACTACCACCACCTACGTCTTCTCATGTGTAAATTTTTTTAGACAGATCATGTCTCTTCCAATAGCCGTGAAAATATTTACAGCTACTCCAGCACGAGCTAGATGTCAAGAATAATATTGATGTTTCCATGTTGTACAGAGAATGTTTGTTTATTGGAAACCTCTCAAATTTTATTGGGGGTTTTGAGTGTTTTGAAGTAAAACGTCCTGTCATGCATGTCGTATTATGTGTTGTGCTGGCTAATATCAAAGAAAGTCCTTGACATACTGGAGCAGGTCTTCAAGATGAGTGAGGGGCTGGAATGCATAATGTATAAGGAAAGGCTTGAGGGATCTGGGTTTGTTAGGTCTTGAGAAAGATAAGAAGGGATTTTATTGCTATCTTCGGATACATACTAATGAGAAGGTATGAAGAAGGTGGACGCAGATTTGGTAGATTTGCAGCAAAAGATAAGTGTAAGAGACATAAGCTGCAACAATGGAAATTGCAGTTAGATACTTGGAAAAAGTTTTTAACAGTGTGGTTAGCTATCAAACACTCTGTGACAAATGCCCTGGCATCTCCTTTGGAGATGCCGAGAAATGGACTGGGAAATGGCCCTGCTCTCACTTGGAAGCTGGCTCTGTTTTGAGTGGGGATTTGGAGCAGGTGACCTCCAAAGGTCTGTTACCATCCAAATTATTCAGACATTCTTGATAAAAAATATTGTTAATGGATATTAGGGTTTAGTTAATTTGTATGGAAATTTATTTGAATCATGCAAATAACAAATTAAATGAGTTTATTTAGAACTCTTAAGGCTTGTTCAGTAGATTAAAAATAAAAAAACCCACCAGAACAAACAAAAACCTCAGCTAAGTTTAGCTGATCCTTTGAAGGCAGCAACGTAAAAAGGCAAAAGTGTGTTTTTCAGGAAAAATTTAACAATCTTTTCATCCCTCCTTCACAGAATGCTGAGAAAAAAAAAACCCATGACCTTGTCTTGTGCCTTGAAAGCCAGCAAGCTTAAGTTTATTCTGAGTGAAAATAAAGGTATTTTCAGGAGTCCAGGTCATTCATGGGGATTATTCTTCCAGTGCGTTGCTCTCTGTTAGATGGCAAAATACCTCATAAAGTCTTTGAGCTTCATGTGATGTCATTTGGGTGAAACTTAATGGTCTGTGATACACAAGGGGTCAGCCTAGAAGATATAGTTGGGAGAAGGGCAGTTTGAAAGTAGGCAGAACTAGACAAGTTTATCTCACATCCCACATGTATATGGTAAAATGGAGTGTGCTGGAAGCTACAGCACAACACTCTGAACTTGTCATGAACCCACTGAACTTTCCTTTCCTTTGTTCCTCAGAAGAAAATACTGTTGTAGTATAGCTGCCTGTTAAAACAAATAGACTTACTGTTTAAATAAATACTTTTCTGTGTTCTGATTTATATCTAAACCAGTTTTGGTCTTTATTTTCAGGGTCTTTTTAGGAAGACTTTCACAAAATTGTTGAGGGAGCCAGTGTTGAAAGATCAGTTGTGAAACACTTTTTTTTTTTTTTTCTAATGCTGGCAGGGATTTTACATTTCAGTTTCTGTGCCCTGTGAGGATTATTGCTCAGATGAGAGAGTGCAACATTTTATATGCAGCTTCAGAAAGGAGCTTAAAAGCTTAGAGGGAAATTTAGTATTTTATTTTATTTTAATTTATTTTAATTTGGTTTGATTGATTTATTATAAAGAAGTAGTTAATTCAGACAAGTCAACATCATATGTGGCTTTTTGCTACAGCTGTAGCCTCAAAGTAGACAAACAGCTTTGGAACTTCTGTTTTTTAGCAGTGAGCTTTTGACAGCTGTGATGCATTTTGCTTAGGGGGATGGGTCTCATCTGCTCCGAATGAGGAATCTGAGATGGTTTTCAGAGTAATTTATCTGAAATTTTTCTTTCCGTTTTTTTCTTACTGTTGTCCCCTCTGTCCTGTACAGAATGACTGTGCGTAATGCATGCCCCTACTGCAGCCAGCCCATTCCACATGCCTGTTCTAGTGCAGTCACCTACTGTTTGCAGGCGCTTGCACTGCCAGTGTTCCACATACTGAAGTCCAGGTTTATATTTCTTTGCCTTTGTCAGATCTTTAAAATTAAAACCTGATGTGACTAAAAAAAAAAATCAGAAAGCAAATTAGATGCAAAGTTTCACATACAAATGAGATTTGCCATGGTAACTGCTGAGTTTCTGAGAGAATCTCCAAAGTAGATTATTGACATAGTGCAGAATAAATCCTCAATAACATAAATGGTTATAGGGATTACAATTTAAATTTGAAAAGGGGGCATTCAGTGT
Source organism: Myiopsitta monachus (assembly GCA_017639245.1). Classification (NCBI taxonomy): domain Eukaryota; kingdom Metazoa; phylum Chordata; class Aves; order Psittaciformes; family Psittacidae; genus Myiopsitta; species Myiopsitta monachus. The sequence goes on from CM029918.1 coordinate 87,519,411, forward strand.
TGCTGAGTCCAAAATATTTTGAAGATCTAGCTAGTGTGGTTTATTCATGCACTTTTCTTTCTGGAGGTGTTACAATGAGTTGGTTTTAACTGTCCCACAGCTTTTTATGTTGCTTTTTGTGACTGATCTCTTAATCTACAGGAGTTTATTTTGGCCTTGTGGCTGCTGCATTTGGTTGAATAATGATTGCGTAATTGGATCTGACATGAACAATTCTGGTCTGTAGTATTCCTGCACTTGAGTGCTACTTCATCAGCTTTTTTATATTGTCAGTGGGGGTTTTCTAGATGTGAAAGTCCATCTGCAGATTGTGGAGCTTAGTACTATTGCTAATGTTACAGTTTTTGTCATTTCAAAGTTTTACTGCAGAAAAGCAGTAAAAGTCCATGCTTTTATAACTGAAAATCACTTGTCATTCAGGATTCCCAGATCACTGGGCTACAGGGTGGATTTATTGTCTGCAAAAGTTCTTTTTTTAAATCTAGAAGGTTGTTTGGGTTGTAAAAGCTTGAGTGAAACTACTTTTCTGGAGTTTGAGATAAGATTTGCTGTCTCTTAAGAATGTTCACAGAAAAGTTCAGCTATCCGTAATGTACTGCTAAGTACATATAGTTTTTATGACAGTTTGTTGTCCAGTGCAGCAGCAGTTCGTCTAGACATCACTCAAAGTGCCACTAAACTGTTCCTGTAATGAGCCTGAGCCTTGCTATGTGCAACTGCATTGTTATAATCTTGTTTTGTCACAAGTTAAAGTGATCATGATGAAAATAGTTTGTGCTTACTTGAAGGTATGCATTGTTTCCTTGATTGCTGTTTCCCTTCTCTCTTCTCTATTTTTTTGGGTCTGGGAGAGATGTGACTTCCTCTTTGCTGTGCGCTAGCAGTGTGTTTCTATACAGAAACAGAGAGGGAACATACTAATTTTTACTGGTTTTTTCTGTATTCTTCCTTTGATCAGTGGATTTCATAAGATGGAACAGATTATGGAGATGAGCCTCTGCTGGAACTTTAGGTCTGAAGAACAACTTTATAAACTGAATTGTATAGCTAAATGCTGGGAACAGGAGCTTTCTGAGCGAAGCTTTTAATGTGATTCAAACCACTGGTCTTCTAGGGAGCCTGCAGACTGTCCTGCTTCCCATCATAATGAGTCAGCTATAGGCTCCGCAATGCTATCTAGCCACGTTCGTGGTATGGTTAGAGTTAATTTGCTCTGGGGAAGTTGTGACTCAATCCCTTTTTCACTAATCCAGAGAGATCCGCCTGTGATGAATTCTTTTTATCCAGCCCAGGTGTCTCACTGATTTCAGGAGTTAGAAGCTATGCCTCTTCTGCCAGCAGGCTCAGCCCAAGCCAGTGACAAACATTTTCTTTGGATTTCAAAGTTTTATTTTAAAAATAAACACATAGCATAGTATTAGCATAGTTTTTTTCCATTGTGAGATACCCATTTATTAAAGAAGTATCACATAAGCTCTTACTGTCTTTGTTTTGTTTTTCTACTGTCTTCTGTTATTATGAGGGAACTAAGTAGACAAAGTTTTAATAGTATCAGAACTGGTTTAGTACATGAGTTTAATTTTCTAGACAACTGTATCCAAGAAAGCGTGATGATCTAACAACCTGTGTGGAAGATATTTCTTAGATTTAGTCTTTTAACAGAGTTTCAGTTTCTGAGCTTCTTTTTATCAATTCCTTTTAGTGATTATTTAAAAAATTGCTATTTGCTTTTACTCAGAAATGCCATTTCAAGTTGTTGAATTATCAGCCAAGGACTTTTTCTTTTTTTCGTCCACCTTCTGTGTAGATAATTGTATTCACAATAGTATGTTGGGTTTTATTTGCACAGTTTTGTCTTCAGGAGCTAAGGCGGCAGTTTCCTGGGAGCCACAGAGTTAAGCGATTAACTGGAATGCGATTTGAAGCTATGGAAAGGTAAAACCTGAATTGAAAAAAATGTGCTTTCTGTCTGGAAAGATGCTTGCTATTTCTTAAAAAGGCATTCAGGCACTATGGAAACATGGCAAATCCAGGCTGGGCAGTTTCTTTATAGAAAACAGTGGTGTGCATGATCATATTCTAATGCTTAGACATTTTTATTGCATTTTTGCATGTATTATGCAGTGGGGTTTTTTGCCATCTTCCATTCAGACTTCATAGAGTGAAAAGATCTCTTAGTCGGCAGTATAAGTCATTATACAGGACAACACAAGGCACTTTTTTGTCAGAGTCCAGGAGGTATATGTTTCATCTCACAGGGCTAGAGCAGCATATGAAAATCAGTGCCAATGTCTTTTTGCCTTCATTGTTCTCCTGTGTTCCTAATCACTGCAGGGTATAGCTCTTTTCCTGTGTTTTCTGAGTGTGGGTAAGTCCAATAGAACTTAGTAAGGATTAGATCTCTAGAGTTCATTATAGAAACAACTCAAAACCTATACCAAATAGAATGGCAGAACCTCAAAATTAAACTGACCATTTAGAAATACCCTGTTATGACATACTAAGTTTAACAGGAGTTACTAAAATAATGAACAGCTTAAAACTTTACATCTTTCCAGGATTAATGACCTCAGGGTTTGAGATTGACCTTTATTGTCTGTCTTTCTCCTTGGATACATCTTTGATATTTATATTCTGTTCTAAAGCAGTCTCAAGGCAACTAGCTGTTCCACGTTTCTCACTCACTTCCTATCAAATACACATTCATAAAGAATTTCCATTAACATAGCTCTTTTTCTGTCTTCATTTGATATGTGGTAGGAAGACAGAGGATGGCAGCAGATTTCCTCCATTCCCAAAACCTATTTAGAATTGCAAAAGATCAGAATTCTGCTCAGATTTATGTGACTACATTGAAGATAATATGTGGGAATAGATCTTTGTGGGAGATGACTGCTGCACGAACATTATGTGTTATTTCAGTAATGAAGTGCTATTGAGCCACAGTTTTCCGAAAGTGTTCATAAAAATTCTTGCCTAAATGTCTCTGTCATGTTAATCCTTGAGATTGGAATATCAAGGGAGCAGAGGCATTAACAAAAGCTGAGGTTTCATCTTCATAGATTTTCTCCCAGAAGTTAGAGAAGATAGAGGCTTCAGCTCCGGGTTGTTTTGAACAGGAACCCATCTGCAGGTGCTCTCAGCCATGGCCTGGAGAAGCCTAGTTCTCTTCCCTTGAGTACAAATGATGCCTAGGGAGGCTTGGGCTGGAGGGTATCACATTTTCAATTGAAGAATTAAGTTTCTTGCTTAATTCTAAAGTGACTTCTAGGATCTAGAAGGATCATGCTTTCCCCAGCAGAAACAGGAAATTGTGAAGGACATTCATGTAGACTGAGATATCTCTGTAGATACTTGCTAATCAAAAGAGTACCTTTCTGGAAATTCACCTGTAAGGCTGGGATTATGGCCATCCTGTTCAGTCTTGTAAAATATATTTGATAAAGTAGCAACTTACAGAGGGCATGAATACAGCATTTTACAGCATGTCTGCTAAGTCTGTAACAGTCACCTTCTACTGATTTCTGCTTTTGTGCTTCCTTTCTCATTTGTTCTCATACCTTATGGTAACTGGACTAGACAGCTGAGCTATGCTAATGTCAGCAGTGCTTAGGGAGCAGTGAGAGTACATAAAGGGTGTCGAATGTGGGAATGGGATGTGTAGCATCAAAATCAATCAGCAGTACCTCTGAAAAACTACTTGTCAAACTCTACATGAAGACGCAAAATATGTCCTAGTTATGTGGTAATAGTGCAACAGCTGTGTAGTCAAATGTGTTTTAAATTGAATTATTTGGATCATGTACACAGCTGGCTGAACACACAGATCTGTTTCCCGGAAGGTTTAAAACATTTATGGCAGGTGGAGTAACCTGTTTCGTGCATACCTCGAATAGCAGAATTAATTTATGAAACCTACGTAGTGATGGTGGAGAAGACATTTTTACAAGATTTATGGTATAGTCCAGGGTTGGGCTCTTGTGTGAATCCTGCCAGTTTACTGTATGCAGCTGCTTATACTTTAGAAAATCATAATAGAAGAAACTTGTACGAAGATTTAAATTACAACAGTGAAGTAAAAAGTCATTATTTTGGATGCGCTTTCAAATTTCGGGGTTCTGTTTATTGGGAGGAGTGAAAAAGAGAATTGGGATGTGATAACTAGACCTACTGGGTGAAAGAAAAGGAGGGAAGAGGCAGGGAGAGTAAGATACTGGGGGTAAGATACTTAAGTTGCTGCTGAAATAGTATTCCATGAAGCAATTACTATGTACTTTTTTTTTTAGCTCAATAACATAAAATACTGTTGTTCATGTTTAGCACTCAGGAGAATTTTGTATGAGTATAGTTTGCTTAAATATATTCATTATTAAAAGTTGCAGAAGGGTTATTAAGTATTGCAAGAACAGTCAAAAAGCCAGGAGTTCTGCCTTAGCGGAAATAAATGTGAATGATTTCTTTGAACAGGTATGATGATGCTATCCAGTTATATGATAGAATTTTACAAGAAGATTCAACTAACACAGTAAGTTCAAAATAGTTTTCTGAACTGCAGTGGTGTTTTGTTTGAAATTGTTATTACATTTTGTAGGTTTCTCTGTGGGAAAACATGGCCCTGTGTTACTGTATTTGTTTCCGAGTATAATCTGTATTACCTTCATTAGAACAAATTAGATGTGTTTCATGATGAGAAGACACTTAAAAGTGCTTAGAAACTGAGTTTACAAGATGGGATTATAACTAGCAAACTTTCACACAGTCTTAATAGGGTTTAGATTGGGCCTTTCAGCTTTTACATTTTCACTAAATACTAAGTATTTAAAGTACTGACACAGTTTGCTATGTGTTTCCTGTTTTCCTAATGCTTAATCTAGCTCAAAGATCAAGTATGAATACACTCAGGTAGTGCTTGAATAGCAGTTATTTTGATTTATTATGTAGGATGCTTTACTAGCTTTTGACTCAAAATGCCTAAAGCCTGCCAGTCATATAAAACAAAATCTGAGACAGTCTGTTCTTTTCTTCTAAGCGGTTTTTGAACACTGGTTGTATAAACCACCTTAAGCTGTTGGATGCCAAAAATGAAAGTCTAGGGAAACTTGCACTATGTTTTTAAGCATTTTTTGCCACAAGGATAAAACTAGAAATATGAAGAAGCTATGGAGTTTCAAAATCTTATATCACATGTTGCAGTCAGTTATTATTAGTCATTGTCTGTTGGTAGGTATATGCTCGCCTCTGTTATTTGGTTTCAAGGAACTGGTTCTCTTTATTGGGTAAAATTCCATGTAAATGTAGTACTTGGGATATTGCAGATGTTTTGGCAGTCTCACATAAACCTTCCTTGCTGTATTTTGAACCTCTACCTTTCTTCAGTCAGCTTATTAGTGTGGTCTGCTATTCAGGAGGGGAAAACCCACAGAAACACAGGTAACAGGTTAAGTAGCATGAACCAGAGCTGGATATAGATGAAGTACTATCACTTAAACTAAAGTGAACCACCAGAAAACAAATTTAAAACAAACCAAAACAAACCCCACCACCAACAAAGAACTACCCAAACCCCACAAACCAGAAAATTATTTTCAAGGTAACACATCTGAATATGTTAATACCAAGTTAAGGACTTGGATGACAGTGGTAGATAAAACTCTGTCTTTTAGCAGTGATAGAACTCATAGTTTTTATGCAAGGGTAAAAAGAAAGATTGCAGTTCATCACTCTTGTTTTTCGCTTTCCCTAGAGCAGAACTATATAAACTGTGTTCTGTGTGACAAATGTAGGTGATCTGCAGTTGTCCTTTGAGAGTCTGTAGTTTTTGAGTAGATGTTTGAGCCCAAGGTGTGTAGTTGTCTGCAGTAAATGTTGGTGGATTTTGTCATTGTGGACCCCAAAGAGTTTCAGAGACACCAAGTCTTCAGAGTCATGTTTAAAAAGTAGGTGGAACCCACTTACAGTGAAGCCGCAATAGTAGGTCACGTGGGTGCATGTTTTATGACTTTTTGCTGAAGCCAGTGGAAAATGGAGCACTATGTTACAGTGACTTCTGTGGGCCACACGTCTTTGAAGTGTGCATTTTTGGCAGCTTTAATCTTCAGCTGTCTCAACATGGCTTTTGTCATCTGAGTGGTTTGTCGGATGGTTTTATAAAGAAAATTATATATTTAAGTAGTATGCGTACCTGTTACTTAATTTGGATTTCCTCCTTAACAAAATCATAAAGATCCTTACAATGGTAATATTTAGAAGCATAAGATGTAAATATTAGAACAGCTGCGTGATCTCTTGGATTTCTTAAGATCTGAGAATAGAAGTGGGGAGTGTTAAATGCAAAGCAAAGGCTTTTTGCTATGTAACTACAGAATAGGTTGGCTAAGCCTTGCATGTGAAGAATACAAGTTAAATACAAAGTTTTGATAAATTGTCATGTGCAGATGTCTGTGTGTCTTTTACCTGTTAATTATTTCCATGCACACATGTGGCTGCTGTAGGAAAATAAGTATTTCAAGATTTTAAAGAAGAAACTGTTGCTGAGTTTGTCTTGGCACTCACCTTATAGCAATTTCTTCTGGTCTGCTGACACATGGAGTTGCTTATGTACATTAAATGTTTTGGCAAGTGCTGTAAGTGAAACACAGACATTTCTTCACACGAATCATGTAGAAATCATACTTTGCATCGACTGACAGATTCAAATAGAATAATGAAGAAAGCTTTTCCAAAACATTATTTATTTCAGACACCTTGCAGAATTTTCCATTATGAAAAGTAAACTTTGAAGTCAGTTTATGTAATGGACATTTGCACTTTTGGATGAGATTTTGTTGCATGCAAAATGCTGAAGTTAAGGTAGCAGTAATTATCTCATTTAATTTCTTAGAATAGAATTCAAAGTAATCTTTGTGTTTAAAAGATGACCGTGTCTCCATGGTTTATCTCACTCTGAACCTACCTACTGAAAGAGATGACTTATTTGACAGTGGAGCAAGGTTAATATTGTCAATTCAGAGATCATATTTCATTTTTCAAAGCATGTAGACATTGAGTAAGAGTCTGTCCCTTCGCTAAAGAGTTTAACATTAATGAATGAAATGTGATTGCCACGAAAAGCACAACTGGTATGCATTTCAGCAGGATAATAGTGGGAACCATTTCCACTGTTGTGCATTTTGATTGAAATGAAGGCTTATTAGAGCTGTAGTTGGCAGATTACTCTGTTATTAAAGCTGCATAACATCTTCCATTGTAGGGCTTTTTTAATTAATTGAAATTTAATGTGTCAGTTGAAAATATACTGATGCTGAACAGTGACTGAGTTGTTTGTACATTTTCAGATAAAATGCTTAGTCTGTTTCTCAGAACAAAATACAGGAGGCATTGGGTTTTTAACAGGATTGGTAGAAAGGACTTTTGGGTTGTTGAGTTTTTTGCTGTTAGTGTATTTAATTGAGGAATCCTCATCCTGCTTTGCTTTGGAGGAAAGCCTTTTAATTAGATAGCTATATACTTTTGTCAGTCAGGCCCTTCTCAAAGTGTCCTGTCGAGGAGTGCAAAGAAGATTGATGATGAAAAAGGAAATTGAGTTTATGTGTTCAAGACTTAGATTTGTGTCTGATCTACTCTACTGTCATCCTAATGCATATACAATTTCTCCTGATTCTTCAGCTAACCATGAAGAAGATTGCAGAGCACATGGTCAGCACCAGGAGAAAGGGAGATAAGGGACAAAGTTCTGCCTTAATTCTAATCCACTGAAAATCTGATGTCTTTACTGGGATAATTCTGCCGGTTTTGTTGCCGCTTTTTCAGCTAAGCTTTTAATACAAGAAGACACTGTATATGCTTGCTTAGCTTAGGGCATGTGGATAATCTCATTAACTTCATGGGTCTAGTAATGTGATTGTGTGAACGGAGAATTAAGAATTAGACTTTTCAGAACAACATAGTGCTCTGGGTGAAGCTGTTCTTTCAGGCTGAGTAAAATACTTCATTAACAACCTACTTGTTGATGGGAGTGGGCAGGGAAAACTGTATGCATATGGTCACACAAAGTTACACTTTCCCATAATATTTTGAGATTCTTTTTCTAGCCAAGCTGGACATTTTTCAGAAGAGGCAGAGGAGGTGGTTGAAGACAGGTTGGAACAGTGATAATTCTTTAAAATTCCTGCAGTAGCTGTGCATTCATTTTGAATATTCTTGCAGCTTTGTACATTTATCTACAGGATGCTTTAAGCTGCACAAAAGAAAATTTCTTACCAAATGAAGTATCTGCTGATGGGGAATTTTCTGGGTTGTTGTGTGTAAGTTTCATTAAATATATTGCCAGCTCTGCCAGGAAAGGCACAAGTCCTACGCTTACATATGTGTAGTGGTAGTTTTAAAGGGAGTCAAATGAGATAGTTTGGCTCTGTGTCTGATGCAGGATAGAGTTGGTGGGAAGTGTGAAGAGCTGCAGCTGCTGCTTCAGATAGTCTCTAAGAGGGACCAATGCTTGAGCTGAGGATGTGCTACATGGATCCTAAGGAAATGTTTTCTTCTTTTGAAATTAGAACTTCATTCGTCATTTATGGGTTTTGCTTTTTTTTTTTTTGCTGCTTTTTGAACTTGTATAAGTTTGGGATATGTGTCTGTATCATTCAGAAATGAGGTTTCAGAATTTATTCATTGAGTAGACAAATCTCCTTTTTTTTTTTTTTTTTTTTTGTAAAGTTATGTTCAGCCTTGCTGCTTACGCTTTGACGTTATCCCTAAGGAGCAGCTTCAACTCAGCAGCTCTGTGCCTGCAGCATAGATCCATTTGCATGTTTTGGCCTGATCTGTCTTCCATGACTAATGTTGAAAGAGCTCTTAAGTCTAATTTTTTATTGCGGTTGTAGTCAGATTATGTGATATTTTTTGATGTTTGTAATTCCTTCCCTTTATCTTTGTTGTAGTTGTTTGCAATTTTGTTTTGATTTGCATACTGCAATTTGAAGGGAATTATTTTGATGTATCAAACTCTTAGATCAAAAACACTTTTCCTAATATGTGAAGACATATTAGGAAAATATATTCTAATATAAAATCCTAATATATTAATAAATTTATAAAATTGAAGCATTTCTTTTTAAGGTGCAGAATATAATTTGTTTAACACTGCAGCAGTACACAGGTATGAAATCTTGCCTTTCTTAGTGGTTTCAGTCCCTGAAAATTCTCTTGCTAATACTTGGCAAGTATGAAATTTAGAGCAATCTTAACACTCTATTTTGGTGTGTTTGACTAATAAAACGCAGAAATTGATAAATGTTCAACTTCTCACTTCACTCTCAGTCTACTTAATGATAATTTAAAAGAATCATGACAAATGGAGGATTAGTTCTTGCAACAGATTAGGGATTACTAGTCTTTAAAAGAAATACCTTAGAAAGGTTCTGTGTTTAAAAAGTATGTGACATACTAAAGTGCCTTAGTCAATGCGCTACTGATTATGGTATAAGTGGCATAAAGTGGCATATATCTTTCAGTTAAGAATGCTGGATTTACAGAATCTGGTGTTTTGTTTTAAACTCTGGAAAACTGATAGGGGAAATTCCATGTCATAGGTTCTGCATGGTCAAATACTGCAGATCTTGTTGCAGCACTGAAAGTTTTGTCTTTTCCTTTTAATTTAAGGCGGAAGGAGAAAGAAGCTTGAGTTCATTTTTGTTTTCTTAAAAATATTACTTATTCTTAAAATATTGCTTATTCTTAAAAATCTTACTGTGTTGTAAAGAACCTGAATGTAATTCTTGAATGTTATTTTTTTATCGTTATTAACACAATTGTCACAGCTATCTTAGAATGCTTCATAGATTTCAAATAATCTCAAATCTTGTATTTAAAATTGAGTTTCTTATTAATATTTTTAGTGGACTTTAAATGAGTGATTGAACAGATCTGTACTCTGGAATTTGCAGTTTTGTAGTATCTTGCAATAGGTCCCCTGAAAGGGAGCTTATATTTTGAAACGTGAGATTTATATTAAAAAGGGCCTGAAACATAATAAGATGTGAAATTATCTGGTTTTCTTGTATCAGCTGATACTAAGGCTGCTAATAAATTGGCTATGTGAAATAAATGCTAGGTAAAGTTTCTGTAGAATTGATGGGAGTCGAGCTTTCCTTTTCAAGTAACTATTCTTTGTCTGCTAAAGTGGTTGTTAGTATTGTCAGTGGTTCTGCACACTAAAACATTTTGTATAATTCGATGGAAATTAAGAAAACTTGATGCTATGTGTGTAAATGGTGGTTAGCTATGCTTCTGTCCTCAGGATGCTCAGTAAGCATACTGAGTGCAAGTCCCAGCTCACTGAGGAGGAAGCTGATAAATGCAGGGAGCTGGAGAGGGGTTAGGAAACATATAAATCAGAACAAGAATTAAGGTGCTTTACAGTGCTCAAAATGGCCCATGTCTTGATTTTAGTACAGACCTTTTCATATATGGTTTTGTTAAATTATTGACTACTGGAGTCATTGGATTTCAGTTTTTGTTTAAAAAAATACTGATAGTTTGAGTGATTCAAAGATAAACTGGAAAGTCAGATGAAGGAGTAGTCTGTGAATACAGATAAAAGCAGTAGGAGTTTGGTTTTCTTGTCTTTATTTTTAGCCTGTCTTGCTACTCCTAGGTATCACAGATCTGAATACTTCAGATCGACTGAACACCTATGTGTATATCTTTCAGCAATGCATTCAGAATATTTGTGTTACAGTTTTATTTTTGTGGTGGAAAAATGTTAGTGGTTGCTTAAAAAAAAACCACTGCATCCTCACTGACTTCTTCCCAGTAGTTATAAAGAGACTTTCAAAAACTCTGTGCTACCTTACAGCATTGAGTGTCAGCACTGTTCTGAGTGGCTGAGCCTCTTTTTTAGTGAACTGAGGGTTCTCTGCAAATAAACTTATCCCATCACTTTTGCAGGATTATTTGAGGGTGATGAGAGTGCAGATTTCAAGCCTTTTTTTTTTCTGGTGATAAGCAGAGTGGATAAAGAGGTTTTAAATACTATTTTTCCTCAAATAAGAAACAAAAAATGTAATTTTGCAGCAATTTTGTGGGATTTGGTGTAGTTTAGATGCAGATAAATTCTGTCAAATGTACATGTAATTCATTTAACATAAGCATGTTAATTATGTCTAATCCTTTTATCTTCATTATTTGATTGCATGAGGTGACATGCTTATTATAGACAAACATCAGTTGATGTTTGTGACTAGAACTAGCTGTAGCTTTTCATAAATAAATTTGTCATGAGATTCCAGTGATTTGTGTTACTTGGGAGTGCTGTCGTTAAGAAATAAAGCAGCCATAGAGAAAATATATTTCCAGACTCTCTTGGAGGATTGACTTGCATGCAATTGAAGGAGTTGCATTAGAAACAAAAAAGGAGGGTGGCTTATGTGTACTGTGCCTGTTTGCTATTGCAAATTAAGATGTCAAGTGCATTGACTGATTTTATATATGAAACAGATGATTTCCGTTCTCTAGCAGTTCAGTTTTGATCAATCTCTAGATTGCTTTTTTCTTTATGTTTTAAAAATAACAGCTGAACTTTTAATCCAAAAGCTAAATTTTATAGTAGATAGTCTGTTACCTGCAAAAAATCTTCTGTCGTTGTAAGCCATAATTGCATGAGACGCTCCTTTAGTTGTACATGTTGTTATCCCCGCTTTCCCTTCTTTCATGTTTCAGGCTCAGTGGGCAGATCACTGGGCTGTGTATAATACCAGGTTTGGGTAGTGAGTTTAACACAGCCCTGACGTTCCCAACATAAGTGTGTGGACCTGCTTTACGAAATACTTTGAGACCTCTTCTTAAAATGTGATGGAGAACAATGGCTTTGGTTAGGTTTTTTTGTTTTGTATTTTTGTTGAGTAATAGTAGCAGTGTGATAAGCATGTGGAATTAGTCTTATATTTTTAAAAAAGTTTAATTATGCCATTAATCTTTATTTTAAATACTCAAAGATAAAATAAACAGTGTGTGTTATTGTTATAGTGATAAATGTGGTCAGCAGTTAAAATTTACAGAGCCAGTTATGGCTTTTAGCCAAATGTCTCCCAGTAAAAGTAGAATGATGAATGTAACTTCACAGGTTGCAGTTTGACAAAGAAGCAGTGGAAAACGAAATGACTGTGGGTGAACCCCCCAGCTGCCTGTGTCCTAATTTGTCTCCTGATTGTTCTGATGAATTTTCTCTGCCTGTGCCTTGCATTTAAGCAGAAGAGTGAAATGCTTTTTCCACTCTTGAGTAATTTTCACTGAATTTTTATGAAATACACGGTTCTGAGGGAAGTGAAGGGGATGATCTCAAAGGGAAGAAAAAACTTACAGTTACTGTTCATTGTGTTTCTAGCTGTGTTGATTTGGTAGCTTGAACTAGTTTATTTAAATGCTCTGCTCCTCTCTTCTTGCGAAAGCAATTAATTTGTTCAAGTCATGATCAGAGGATAGGAAATTAATGAAGAGAATATTTATGTTCAAAATGCTGTAAAAATACAGGAACTCTTTTGGGATGTGACTGTGATCTTAGGAAGGTACATCATGAAGAAACACATTTCAGACCTATGTTAGTGAAAGATTAAAATTGTTTAAGGTTTTCTTGAGGAGTTGTCAAGGCTTCCATAAGGTGATACCCAAATATATAACATCTTTATAAGATAAGAAATGGCATGAGAGAAAGCAGAGGAATGAGCAGTGGGACTTCATTACTGGAAAAGTGTATTTTTTTTCCCCCATTAATATTATCTCATGCAGTAATGACATCTCTTTGTGTATGTACACTCAGACACATCACAGACACCCGACTGTCTGTCTTCTTATGTCTAACTACAGCGGTTGTGATCACACAGGAGGGAATAACAGCGGTTATAGGCTGATGGTGTTGACTCTGAGGCCAACTTTGTTACTCTTGAATTTGGTTTCGCTTTTCATTCTGCCAGATACCCAAACTGGAATTGTGGTTTGAAGTGCAGAATCATCAACTGTTAAAATTCTGTATATCTTTTCTCCTGGTGGTCTGCAAGTCCGTGGGACCTGATGAAATCCATCTGCGGGTCCTGAAGGAGCTGGTGAATGAAGTTGCTGAGCCACTGTCCATCATCTTTGAAAAATCATGGCAGTCAGGTCAAGTTCCCAACAACTGGAAAAAGGGAAATATAACCTCCATTTTCAGGAAGGAGAAAATGGATGAGCCGGGGAACTACAGACGAGTCATTCTCACCTCTGTGCCTGGCAAAATCTTGGAGCAGATTCTCCTGGCAGGCATGCTAAGGCACATGAAAAACAACAAGGTGGTTGGTGACAGCCAGCATGGCTTCACTAAGTGGAAATCCTGCCTGACCAATCTGGTGGCCTTCCATGATGGGGCTACAGAATTGATGGGCAGGGGTAGAGCAGCTGATGTCAACTACCTAGGACTTGTGCAAAGCGTTTGACACTGTCCCACGTGACATCCTTGTCTCTAAATTGGAGAGACATCAATTTGATAGGTGGACCACTCGGTGGATAAAGAACTGGCTGGATGGCCACACGCACGCAAAGAGTTGTGGTCAAGTGGCTCTATGTCCAGCTGGAGACCAGTAAGGAGTGGTGTCCCTCAGGGATCGGTGTTGGGACCGGTCTTGTTCAACATCTTTGTCAGTTACATGGAGAGTGGGATTTGAGTGCACCCTCAGCAAGTTTGCCAATGACACCAAGCTGTGTTGTTCGGTTGATAACACTGGAGGGAAGGAATGCCATCCAGAGGGACCTTGACACACTTGTGAGGTGGGTTGATGCCAACCTGATGAAGTTTAACCATGCCAAGTGCAAGGTCTTATGCCTGGTTTGGAGCAATCCCAGGCACAGCTGCAGGTTGGACAGAGAAGAGATTGAGAGCAGCCCTGTGGAGAAGGACTTGGGGGTGTTGGTCAATGAGAAACTTAATATGAGCCAGCAGTGTGTGCACTCTCAGCCCAGAAAGCCAACTGTGTCCTGGGCTGCATCAAAAGCAGCGTAACCAGCAGGCTGAGGGAGGTGATGCTGCCCCTCTACTCTGCTCTTGTGAGACCTCACTTGGAGTATTGTGTGCAGTTCTGGTGTCCTCAACATAAAAAGGACATGGAAGTATTGAAACAAGTGCAGAGGAGGGTCACGAGGATGATGAGGGAACTAGAGCACCTCCCATATGAAGATAGTCTGAGAAAGTTGGGGCTGTTGAGCCTGGAGAAGAGAAGGCTGCGTGGAGACCTTCCACGCAGGAAGGAGCAGCCTTCCAGTATCTGAAGGGGGCCTGTAAGGATGCTGGGGAGGGTCTCTTCCTTAGGGGTTATAATGATAGGACAAGGGGTAGCGTGTTCAAACTTAAACAGGGGAAGTTTAGACTGGATATGAAGAAGAAGTTCTTTACTGTTTGGGTTTTGAGGCACTGGAATGGGTTGCTGAGGGAAGTTGTGAATGCTCCATCCCTGGTGACGTTCAAGGCTGGGTTGGACAGAGCCTTGATTGGCATGGTTTAGTGTGAGGTGTCCCTGCCCATGGCAGGGGGTTGGAACTAGATATTAAGGTGTTTTCTAACCCTAACTATTCTATGATTCTGTCTTTTATAGAGTTCAAAATTTAAATACATTTTACTTCTTATAACTTTTTCTTATATTTTTTATGTTGAAATACGTTTTCCACCTACGTGTCAAAGTCCTGCTCAGTTTTGCCATTGAAATAGCCATTTTCTCTTGCCTTTACAGTGAAGAGCCTACTTTGTGCTCTGGGAATGATGAGAGACTTATTTGTGAAATTGGTGTGTATTTAACATTAATTAAAGATGACATTCAGCACACCAAGAAGAATCTTGAAAAATGGCTGAAGGCCATATTCATACAGTGGCAATCAAGATGCATGTGTGGGATTCTCTAAGTCTCAGTCCCCATCTCATCTCTATAGTCATGGATCTTGTGAATGACAAGGTGGGGGTCTTTGGAATGTCTGACGATTAGCATCCCCCGCTGTTTTGTAATTATCAGAATCTGGACAGTCGTTTATTTGAATGAAATAATGCATACAGTTTGTGCTTCCAAAGAAAAGCATACATAATGTGATTGTATGAAGGGGTTTTCAGTCTCTCAGTGGGATGTCATAGGGTATGTTTATAAACTTCAACCTAGCAGTTGCTCTGCAGTGGAATTCCACTGGTATTGAGATAATAATTTGCACAGTCAAATTGCTTGCTTTACAAAAACCCAGGGAATTATGAGACCCTAATCCTTTATTAATGTCAACCCATAGGCAGCAAGAAAGCGTAAGATTGCCATTCGAAAAGCCCAGGGGAAAAATCTTGAGGCCATCCGAGAGCTGAATGAGTATCTGGAACAGTGAGTGTCTTACAAGAATACGGATTGTGTTTTGCTATTCTAATAAATCTTTTTAATTAAAATGGAATTTGCATTTGATTTACGCTTTTGCTTCCATGCTGGTCACTTACAGAATCCCTCACACATTTTTTTTCCTTTTTTCCTTTTTCCTCTCATGTCTTCTCTATACAGATTTGTTGGAGACCAAGAAGCTTGGCATGAACTTGCAGAACTTTACATCAATGAACATGAGTAAGTTTTTTACTAATTCCACATAAAAACTGTCAAATTAAAACCTTCTCTGTGTAAGTCAAAGACCTCAATGATTTATTATTTTTTTTGAAGGACTAGTGTTAGAAAGTATGCTGTCTCATTTCCAATATAACAAGCATCAACAGGAAATAACTGCCAACCGTATTTGACTACCAAATGCTTTAAGAAGGCATTTGATTTTAAAACGGAAACAGTTTATTTAATTGCGTCTGTGCTTCAGTCGTGTTGTTTTATATCTGGTGTTTTAAAAGAAGTGGTTTGTACGTAGCAGGGAACAGCACCTTTTTTCCTGTATTTTTTCATTCAGGTGATTTTCTGGCTGGTTTTAGATCTTAAATTCTTTCCTTATAAAATCAGTTGATCAACAACAACTGATATTTTTCTGATTTTCTGTTAGCTTGCCTCTGTAAGAACTTTAGTAACCTTAAAAAAACTCCAACAAAACAAAACGTGGGTCCAGAGTTAGAGGCGTCAGGTCGCCTGGGTACAAAGCCCAATGCAATCAAGAATGCTGCATGTTGTAGTAACTTGCTTATTGGATATTTAATGTTTTTGTTAGCTTTTTCTTATTGCCATAGTGACAGGAGGAAATCCCAGTGTGAGAGGATTAGCTCAAAGCCTTAGTGCAAGTTTTCTAATATCACAGCATTAATTCTAACCTCCACCCAAATGCGTATCTTTTTTCCCCCCTTTTTTTAATTCTTTAGCCCATCCTGAATTATATCATATTGTTTCCTTCCTTCCTTTTCAGTGAGCAGTGAAAGAATCATATTCTTAAGGAAGAAATAGTAATTCTCACTGTGACAAAAAAGTTTTTCGCCCATCACTTCTCCTTCCACCCCATTCTCAAAATAATTATTAAACTCTTTCAAATTCTGACTTAAAGAATAATCTAGAATTTAGATATCCTGATGATATAGTATTATCTTATAATTGCTAAATTACTTTTAGTCCAATATTAAATATCTATCCACAGTCTGTATAAACACTTCATCTCTGAAATTTGAATGCCTGTCATGTAAACTCTGTGCAACAGTGCCATTACATATCTGTAGAAGATACAAATTCTGCAGGAAACTCTCTTAGTTGAAATATTACGAAGCTAAGATTTCTGTAATTAAATAAATCTACATTTTGAGCTTGACTTCTTAATCCTCTCTGAAACCTTTCATTTAAAGAACAAGTGTTAGCCTTATCTAATAGTAAGTTTCTGCCTGTTTGGACAAGTATAATGCTATCTTTGCATATAGATTTGAAAAGTTTGACTTTCAGACTGTTTTTAATATGTTTTCTTATCTCAGTTCTGTGGTCTGTAGCTTGGTTTGTGAATCCTTAAGCAGCCGAATTTTCTTGTAGAAAAAAGTTAACTCTTTTGTGTTCCAAGTTCAGTGTCTTTTACTACCAAATGTCTGTTTCTACTCATCGTTCTTCTTGATAAGAAATAGCACTTATTAATAAGAAATTAGTATATTAAATGTTTTCCATGAGCTCGACCACATGTACACAGATTATAAAATTTTGTGTATTTTTTATCATAATTTAGAAATAACAACTTGAGAGTGCAAACGTTGTTTAAAAAAAAATCGTCTTCCTTAACTGTGAATCACGTGAAATACTGGGGGAAAAAGTATGGCTTTGTTTATTATGCTGTAAAGACACTGAAACAAGAACCTGTATATTCTGATTCATTTTGTCACTTTTTGTTTTTATATTCCTCAGCTATGCAAAGGCAGCCTTCTGCTTAGAGGAGCTTATGATGACTAATCCACACAACCACTTATATTGTCAGCAATATGCTGAAGTAGGTATTTTCAGAAGAATCAATTATGTTTCGATGTATATTCTGTTTTTATGTTACTGAAGTTGTGAAAATGGAATACAAATGGTTTATTTAGTTTTTCTCAGCAGATTTAAGAGAGTACACAGATGTTAACGTCTCACAGAACTTAACATGTTAATAAAACTGTGGTTTCTTACTTACTAAATAGAAGAGTAAGACCAGGAATTATTGAAGATAAAAGAAGATCACTTCTACTGATCCATGTGGGTGCTAGTGATATAGATAGCAGTAGCCTGGAGAACGTAAAGGACTACAGAGCTCTGGGAGAGGTGGTTAGGGGCTCTGGAGCTCAGATTGTCTTTTCATCAATTCTCCAGGATACAGGGGAGGACCTTAAAAAGGCTAGGAGGATTGGCCAGGTTAATAAATGGTTAGAAGGGTGGTGCTATAGTCGGGGGTTTGGGTACCTTGAACATGGGGCTCAGTTTAGTAGACCAGGTCTCCTGGGGCCTGGTGGAGCTGATCTGACAAAGAAGGGGAAGAGCGGTTTTGGTAGGAGGCTTGCCAGACTGGTCAAGGGTACTTTAAACTAGATGTGTTGGGGGAGGGGGGTATCATTCCATCCAAACACACCCAGTCAGTTGCCAGCATCTATAGTAAATGTTCAGAGCAATGTAGAGATAACTACAGCTGCTCTAGCCAGTGAACCGGCTTCAATTGGAGCTTGGCTCAGATGCTTCTATACAAATGCCCATAGCATAGGGAACAAACAAAAGGAATCAGAGATGTGTGCATGTCTACAGGAGTATGATATCATAGGCATCACAGAAACATGGTGGGATGGCTCCTATGACTGGAGTGTTAGAATGGAAGGTTACTGGCTCTATAGAAAAGACAGGACCTGCAGATGGGGGGAGGGAGTTGCTATTTATGTTAGGGATAGGCTGGAGAGTATGGAACTCTGTGTGGGGACAGGTGAGCAGTCCATAGAGAGTTTGTAGGTCAGGGTTAAAGGGAGAACAGTGATGGGAGACATTATTGTGGGGATCTGTTACAGACCGCCTGATCAAGAGGACTCTGTGGATGAAGCACTCTATAGACAGATAGGAACAGCCTCATGCTCGCAGGCCCTTGTTCTCATGGGGGACTTCAACCACCCTGATATCTGTTGGAGGGATGGTACTGCCCAGCACAAGCAATCCAGGAGGTTCCTCGATTGTGTGGAAGACAACTTCCTTCTGCAAGTAATAGAAGAGCCAACAAGGAGAGGTGCCATGCTTGGCCTTGTGCTCACCAACAGGGAAGGGCCAGTTGGAAATGTGACGCTCCAGGGCAGCCTTGATTGCAGCGATCATGAGATGGTCGAATTCGAGATCCTCAGGACAGTGAGAAGAGCATGCAGCAAGCTCACTGCCCGGGACTACAAGAGAGCCGACTTTGGCCTCTTCAGGAACCTGCTAAGTAAGGTTCCATGGGATATAGTCCTAGAGAGCAGGGGGGCCCAAGACTGTTGTAGCAGGTAGGTTGATATCCTTGAATATCAACCAAGCTCAGGAGTGTTGCATCCCAACTGGAAGGAAATGCTGCAGGAGGGCCGGGAGACCTCGTTGGATGGATAAGGAGCTGCTGAGGAAAACTCGAAGGAAAAAAGGGACTTATAAAAAGTGGAAGCAACGGACAGGCGGCCTGGGAAGAACACAGGGATGTTGTGCGGGGAGCTTGGGACCAGGTTAGGAAAGCTAAGGCCCACTTAGAATTAAACTTGTCTAGGGATGTTAAAGATAACAGGAAGGGATTCTATAGGTATGTAGCAAATGACAGACTAGGGACAATGTGGGCCTCCTCTGAAAGCTATCAGGAGAACAGGCTACCCTGGATTTGGAGAAGGCTGAGGTTCTTAATGACTTCTTTGCCTCAGTCTTCACTGGCAAATGCTCTGACCACACCACCCAAGCCTTGGAAGGCAGACGCAGGGACATGTGAGAATGAAGACCCTGGGCCCACTGTAGGAGAGGATCTGGTTTGAGACCATCTTAAGAACCTGAACATGCCCAAGTCCATAGGACCTGATGAAAACCCTCCGCTGGTCCTGAAGGAGCTGGTGAATGAAGTTGCTGAGCCACTGTCTATCATCTTTGGAAAATCATGGCAGTCAGTTGATGTTCCCGAAGACTGGAAAAAGGGAAATATAACCCCATTTTCAAGAAGGGGAAAATGGTTGAGCCGGGGAACTACAGACCAGTCAGTCTCACCTCTGTGCCTGGCAAAATCTTGGAGCAGTTTCTCCTTTAAGCCATGCTAAGTCACATGAAAAACAAGAATGGATTCTATTTACTTTGTTAATATAGATAAAATCGGGTTAACTTTAAAACTTCAAAGTGTAAATGTGGTTGGTGACAACCAGCATGGCTTCACTAAGGGGAAATCCTGCCTGACCAATCTGGTGGCCTTCCATGATGGGGCTACAGAATTGATGGGACAGGGGTAGAGCAGCTGATGTTATCTACCTGGGCTTGTGCAAAGCGTTCGACACTGTCCCACACGACATCCTTGTCTCTAAGTTGGAGAGACATCAAGTTGATAGGTGGACCACTCGGTGGATAAAGAACTGGCTGGATGGCCACACGCAAAGAGTCATGCTCAATGGCTCAATGTCCAGCTGGAGACCAGTAATGAGTGGTGTCCCTCAGGGATCGGTGTTGGGACCGGTCTTGTTCAACATCTTTGTCAGTGACATGGAGAGTGGGATTTGAGTGTGCCCTCAGCAAGTTTGCCAATGACACCAAGCTGTGTTGTTTGGCTGATATGTTGGAGGGAAGGAATGCCATCCAGAGGGACCTTGACACACTTGTGAGGTGGGTTGATGCCAACCTGATGAAGTTTAACCATGCCAAGTGCAAGGTCTTATGCCTGGTTTGGAGCAATCCCAGGCACAGCTGCAGGTTGGACAGAGAGGAGATTGAGAGCAGCCCTGTGGAGAAGGACTTGGGGGTGTTGGTCAATGAGAAACTTAATATGAGCTGGCAGTGTGTGCACTCTCAGCCCAGAAAGCCAACTGTGTCCTGGGCTGCATCAAAAGCAGCGTAACCAGCAGGCTGAGGGAGGTGATGCTGCCCCTCTACTCTGCTCTTGTGAGACCTCACTTGGAGTATTGTGTGCAGTTCTGGTGTCCTCAGCATAAAAGGGACATGGAACTGTTGGAACAAGTCCAGAGGAGGGCCAAGAGGATGATCAGGGGAACTAGAGCACCTCCCATATGAAGATAGTCTGAGAAAGTTGGGGCTGTTGAGCCTGGAGAAGAGAAGGCTGCATGGAGATCTCATACCAGCCTTCCAGTATCTGAAGGGGGCCTGTAAGGATGCTGGGGATGGACTCTTCATTAGGGACTGTAGTGATAGGACAAGTAGTAACTGTTTCAAACTTAAACAGGGGAGGTTTAGAAGAGATAAAGAAATTCTTTACTGTTTGGGTGGTGAGGCACTGGAATGGGTTGCTGAGGGAAGTTGTGAATGCTCCATCCCTGGCGGTGTTGAAGGCCAGGTTGGACAGAGCCTTGATTGGCATGGTTTAGTGTGAGGTGTCCGTGGGCATGGCAGGGTGGTTGGAACTTGATGATCTTCAGGTCCTTTCTAGCCCTAAGTATTCTATGATTCTGTGAAAAATCCATTTTAAATGAACTATTCCTGTTGAAGTGTTTATGGACTTTTCAAGTTAAGCGCATGAGAAGTTAAACTTCACCACTGCAATGCTGCCTTGGAGTTTATGGTATATTGTCTGTTACTGTGGAGCCAGATCTTGGAATACACATAGGAAATATTGCCTGAAAGAAGACTTGGGGGAGAGAGGGCCCTTAGCAGTTTTAGCTCAAGGATTTTGGCCATTTGCACTCTTTTTTCAGATATATATTATTTTTCCTGAATTATACTGTTAACTGCTTAGAATTGATTTTATTTTCTTTGTTAATATGTATAAAATTGGGTTAACTTTAGAACTTGGAAGTCTAAATGCGTTTCCAGTAGAAAGACTGTAATGCATGCCTTCTAGGATTCATCCCTCCTTTTGTTGATCTAATAGCAAGAAAAGTTAATAGACACTGGAGTAATCTTCTAAACTTTGTGCACTGTTTTGCAGTGAGTAGATAATGAAAGGCATTGTGGTGCCTTTTTTGTGCTTGTGTAATGCATCCTAGTTTATATGGATTTGTAGGAGAAAGAATTTAGCTTTAAAGTTCATGTTACTTTGCTGTAGAGGCTGTATGGCAGTAAGTATGTATAGGTGCAAAATAATAACTTTTCATTCTTGTAGCAATAAATTAATGCTGCCTGTTTTCCTCCTATAGTTAAAATTTAAAAACTTGTATATTGAAAAGAGCTCAGATTTCTTCAAAGCCAGTATTTGGTCTTCGGTAGGACTCACCTGATTTGAAATATGTGAAACAAACCTGAAGTGAAGTTTCATAATATCTTTGCTTCAAGAGTGAATGCCTCAGGTACAGATGACGTGCAAGTTTCAGGAGCTTATAATTTTTGCAGGTTAAATACACTCAAGGGGGGCTTGAAAACCTCGAGCTATCAAGAAAGTATTTTGCGCAAGCACTGAAGCTTAACAACAGAAATATGAGAGCTCTGTTTGGACTTTACATGGTAAGCACAGTTACCTAGTTTTCCAAGTTGTCATTTTTATGTTGCATGTTTTTATGCATGTGTATTATCCTTTATCATTTTGGCTTGTTTGGGTTTATATTGGTTTTTTTTTTTCTGTTGGTTTAACAGATTATTAACACTGTTTTTAAATACTGACAGGACAGTCTTATGCCTGTAAGTACTCCTTTCTTGAAGTGCTCTTAACCTTTAAGTCTTGCCTGTGTTTTCCAAAGAATTATAATTATTGGCACATGAAGGTAACTTCATGAATAAGGATTTAAAGCCATACTCCTCTCTACAGGATGGTGAGCTGCTGAAGAGTACCAGTACAACGTGATGGCTGCTTTTATTTTTAATGTTTAAGCAGCCTTTTTAATCTATTCTTTGACTCCTTATGTCTTTGTAATGCTGTTTCCAGGCTTTAGGATCTGGTTTTGCTGTGGCTGCTGCTTTTGTACTTGACTGACATGCCCAATGTTTGTAGTCCCCCAAAGAATGTCCATAACCCTGGTAGATGCTCCACAGAGGTTTTCAGCTGTATATGCCAAGGAAACTGGTCAGTACTTCACCAAATTCAGGAAACCAGAGAGAATTATGCCCCATCTTAGGTCCCTGACCTTGTGCTATATCACAAATTCAATTCGTGTGGGCATGGCTTCGAAGAATGTATTCCCAAGTTTGTGGAGGCTGCTTCTCTGACAGTGTTGCTCCTTTCCTGTTTCTGCAGGTAGTTTCAGGGAAATAGCTGTAAGGGAACATTCTTTGAGCTTTGAACTGTATTATTCATGTAGCCATTTGCTTCCATGCTCCTTTTTAAAACCTTCCCTGGAGGGTCTTCATTGGTGCATAAGAGGAGGGTTCTTGTGGTTCTTTGCATTCAGGTACTTTTGCACTCAGGTGTTGTGGGAAGGATTAGCAATGATTCCTTACAGAGTGGTTTTATTTATATAAATTAAAGTCTGTGAGATTAAGGAATCTTTTCTTACTTTCTCATTTGTTTTGGGTGTAGTTTATTTATAGTCTTGTCTGCTTTTCTGATCCAAAAAATGTCATGGTTTTAAGGCAGTTTGAACACACAGGTGATGTATCTTATATCTGGTGACAAATTGAATGGGGAAAACTAAATCATAACCCTCACTTCAGGAAAACAAATGGGATTGGCTGATCATGTCCAGGTTTGATTCCTTACTTGGTGCACAATTGCACTGAACTGAAGTCTGGCTTAGCTTTATTTAAAACAAACAATTGTTTAAAAAGTTTAAGCTAATTCTCATTTGGATGCTGTTTACCAGTAACTGTTTTGGGTTTTTTTTAACCTTTTTTTCCACTGTTGCTCTCTGTGGGGCTCTGAATGCAAAGGTGCTGAATGCTCTCAGTTGATGTCATGCACATCTATTTTATAGTTACACTGGTTTTATTTTTGTATTCCTAGTCTGCCAGCCATATTGCCTCCAATCCAAAAGCAAGTGCAAAAATGAAAAAAGATAATATGAAATATGCCAGCTGGGCAGCCAACCAAATAAATAGAGCATACCAGGTTAGTACATCAGTGGTTTTACTTTTACCAGGCCCTGTAGTTCTTTTCTGCACTTTTATCAGCTGCTGCTCAAGAGGCAAGATACGATGTGTGTAAATTGGCATAATTTGCTTGGATTTTTTATATTCTACTTGTGTTTTGATGTCCTGGAAACTTTAATGAATATAAGGTTGGTATTCTACAGTTATTAATTAATATTATTTACTTATTAGCTTTAACCAGATTTCTACTAACATTAACTGAATGGACACTAGTGCAATGTTGATCTCCAAGACTCAGTCCTACAGCTCAGTATTTTAATAAAACCTGGTGTGTCTTAATTCTTAGGACGACTTGGTTTGTTCCTAGCAAACAAATTAAAATGCTAGAATTTTATTTTCCTTCGGTTTATTCTGACCTTTAAAAATTACATTTAATGATGTTCCTAATAATTATCTTAGTAATTGTGTCTGAAGTTGGTTTCACATAGTTTTATAGAAAAATGCCCTTTGATTTATGGAAATTTAGACTTTGTAGGCCACAGTCAAAACTTACTGAACTCATGAGGAGGCTTTTCAGCTATTTGCAGAGTTATGCATAAATAACTATTTCGCTTTTGCATTATAAGTCCCTATATTTTTTCTTTAACTATGAATGAAAATAGGTTTTTGCTCGTAGGTTCTGCTGTCCATGCGTACCAGACATAGTATGTCTGACTCCCTTACAGCTGTTCTTTAAGACCTACCAGTCAAAGTTCATGTATAGGTGATCCTGAACATCAGCATCATACTGTCATGTTCTCCCCACAACTTTTTCTGAGCAAAAATGTTGGTATTAAGTGCAGAGACTTTATATACGTGTAGCACTCCTTTCTTTCTGTAATATTTCAGTATCAGAACCTAACATTTAATCTTTCTCTTGCTGCTACCGTTTCACAGTTAATACTACCAAGTGGCCTTTTGACCAGCTCCATCCATTATGGAATTAGATTAGGTTTTCTTTTATGGCCAATGCAGTTCATTCTTAATACGTTATTTCAGTTCATTACTAGAAGTATAGCTTCTTGTGGCTGATGTGGTTTTGATGTATTACAGCTTTGAAGTATTTTCTGTTTCCCCTTATTGGCCCTGTAGCTTCTGACTGTGCTTTACAGTGAAGAATATTGTATCCCTGAGGACATAATTAAGCATTTTATACTTGTGTGCCTGAAGTTTATTTCTCTGTTTTTCTCTTCAAAATGACTCTCTGCTTTTCATTAATTTACCTGCTCACGACAAAAAGGTGTGTATGAATTACCAGCTTTGTCTGATGTCCCATAAATAAGTGGGACTTCTTTTGACTTCAGTATGTCAGACATTTCCTGTACAGGAAAACTCAAGTTTGACTCAAGTCAAAAACACAACAAAACAAGCAAACAAAAACCAAACCCTTGAAGAACAGAATACACAGTGGATTCACCACTGATAGAACAAAACAGGTTTTAAAAGGTTTGTGAATTTTGAAAATAGCGAAAACTATTATTCATGCTTTACATCTCGATAAAATGAACTGTTAGAGTGGTTCTGAATGCGTATTGCAAATTAATATTATGACTGAAGTTTCCAGTTCCAATTCTACCACCAGTAGACATTTGCTAGCGCTTCTGGGAAACAGCCCAAAGGATGCATCAGGATGGAAGTGTAGATCCAGTGCTGACTGTGGAATGTGGCGTACCAATATTAAGACCTAGAAACAGGCATCTCCTGATTCTAAGTGTAATGAAAGTTTAATTATGAGAGTTGGTAGTTACATGGCTTACAGCCAGCTAAGCTTGCCTCTTTTTATTTTTCTTTCTTTTTCCCTCCATGTGGCTTCCTGTTAACATCACAGTATTTCTAACAAAATAGGACTTGTATTGGGGGGTGGAGGAGATTTCTGGATGTGGGGGTTTTGAAGAGGTTAGTCTTGTTGGGTTTTTTTTACTGCAAAGTGCAACTCCCCTGTTTCTGTGAAGCTTTTTTGAATCCTGTGTTAAGCATTTTTGGTTGATGCTTCCCAGAGCAGCTCAGGTTAACACAACTAGCATATATTTGAAACATATGTCATAACTTCATTGTGACTTCATACTTTTGTGATATGTTGCATGCTTCAGCTGCTCTTTTTAGCTGCTTTCGGACATAAAGTGATGAACACCGTATCTGACTGTAATCACGAGGGGGAATTTTGCTTTAGAGAAGGTGTAAGTGCTCAAGCTAGGATTTGGTGTGCAAATGGTGTGAACTCCCCTGTCCTCTTAGAAGTACCACAAGAAGATCCAGTGAGTACCGCTGGATGGGGCTGCCCTAGACCAGCCCTACTGAGCTTGTTACATGACAGCAGAAGGGTTTGCCTACTCCAGTGTGTATGTCAGATACCGCATCCAGCTGCTATAGCAAATAGTGTTTAGTGATGTAGTAGGAGGCAGTTTCCCCTATGAGTCTGTGTTGATTTGTTGCTCCCTTAGCATGTTGAGCAGTTGAAAATTGTCATCTCTTGGACCTAAGGATGAAGCCTTGGTTGCTTGTGCCAGTCAAAACACAGCATTCCTTCATTAGTGAAGGGTTGTCTAACCAGGTTTTAAGCAAGATACTTAATATTATCTCTGTAAATCCTCCCCACTTTCCTTGCTCTGTCCAAAGCACTTTCTAAACTGTAATGAAAGCCTTAAGAGCTTGTTGAGTTTGGCATTGACTTGGTTTATTAGCTAGACCTTCATACTGTTAAAATGCATTTTTTCCAGTGTTCCTGTTCTAGAGAATAAGATGCATTTAGAATCCTGACTTGAGTGCCTAGACAGATGATGAGAATTTGTGACCTTAAAATATGAAGTTATTAATTCATAAACTTACAAGCAAGCAGTTGGATTGCAGTGAGATCTTTCACCATTTTCTTTTTCAGTCTGGATTTAAACTTGAATTACCAGCAGTTTGTTCAGTAATTTTGGAAGACTGCCTTTATTTTTTCAAATTCAGCACTGGCTATGGTTGCATTTTTATTTTATATGCAATTTACTTAAAATATTTTCACTCGTCCCCTTCTTTAAGGTTGGTTTGTTTTTTTTTTCATTCAAGCAGTTTGCTTTGGCACTTGATTTTTGCTTTTGCTCTGCATTTCTGTATGAAATCAGAGGAACTTTTTTGCATTTATTGTAGATTAAAGAAAATGATCTTTGAGTATGAAAGAGAAGCCTTACTGTTGCTAGTGTTGCTTGGTCTGTGCAGCAGTTTGTTTACCAGGACACATGGGGCTAAAGGACAGTTAAATGAAATAATATTCCTAAAAGTACAGGTATTTGATGCTCCATCTGGTTAAGATACTTATTTGAATGTTAAATGTGCTGATTAGTACTTCTCATCTATGCCTAATCTAGGAGAAATGTAGACTTTTGCAGGAAGACACAAAGGTTTTGTAGCAAGGGCTGCTTACGGAGCTGGAATTCCTGGCTGCTGGCACATATGCTAAAAGAAAGGTCATTATTCTCTGGGCCACTTAAGTTTAATTGACTGGGTAGGAAAAAGTATTAATCTTTCATTTCAGATGTTAGAGAAATACTTGTTATTCAAAGAATTATTTTAAGTTTATTATTATTATAAGCTCAGTTTTGCCTTATCACTGGGAAACTGGATTCTTCTCTTTGTGCAGACCCTGTGAGGAAATGTGTTTCTGTTCTGACTGAGGACATGAGTCACAGTTACTTTAACATCGAAACAAAATATGGCTACCTAGTGCTCTTCAATTAGGTAATTGGTTTAGCATGTCCTCTGGTAGAAGCGTTTCAGCAGAGGCAAGCAAGTTTGATTAATGCTCGTGAAAATCTTTAATGTGATCCTACTCATAGTAATTTTCCAGATACATACTTCTTGGGTACATTGCTAAATTCTTCTGTGTTAGCAATCCACATGTTATTTATGGTTGGAGAGAGGTGATTTTGTTACAAACCATTTGGGAAACAGAAAATTAAATCATGATTTTAAGAAATGGATTCCGGCTCAATCAGTCAAATTGCTTTGTAATGGCAGAATAGACAAAATAATTGTTCGTCAGGGCAAATTTGAAGTGATTACATTTCCAAGTATACTCCTGTTTGTTATGACGCGGAGTTTGGTTTTATTTGTTCAGCTTCAAGTACATGTCAGTATCATGAAGGCAACTGCTCTTGAAATTAGCAAGTAACATTTTTTAAGCTAATGTCTTCTGTCAGTTTTGCTTTCAGTGTCCCTGAAGAGAAGTAAAATGAAATTCTTCTGATTTTGAAGCTTTCCTCTGCATGCTTTCTCTGTCTTGCCAGGCGTGATTTTTAACCACAATATATTCTGGCTTCTGTGCTCTGTATTGAAATTTCTGAATGCTTTGAATTGAAAACAATTTTTCGGTGGAGGATTTTGAGCTCTGTTTTATCATTTTCTTGTTTTTCTGAAGGGATTTAGACTCCCCAGGTATCTGGTTGGGACAGTTCTTGTTTAGAGCGAACAAAAAGAGTATTGAGTCAGATCCCAGCCGTAGTTACTTTCTCCTGCATGGGAGAGTGTTTAAGAATTTGATTTTCCTCTGACATTGATGGCTGCAGGTCACTTGGAAGACTGCACAACCTGAAGAATGGGTTTATACATACTGCTAGAGTCAAAACTCAGCCCATCAGTTCATCATCCAGAAATATGAAATATGAAAATAAAGTGGGTTTAGTATGTCTCTTAACTATAAAGTGTTGTCACAAAACCAACATTACATTCTCCTAGCGACTCAATTTGAAATAGCTTTTCATTTACTGTGCCAAAACTACTTTTGTGAGAACTCAGTACTGATTGAGAGTCCCAGTGTTAGATTGTAGCCTGGGGGTCAAAAGCAGGTTAACAGGTCCTGCAGCTTGTTGCTGGTGTGATGTTACCTGAGTTTGACTTAATCTTTCTTAACAGGTCATGAAGAGTTTGCTAAATTAAGTTAATTACAAGAGAGAAGGGTCACATTATAAATCAAGGACTAACTATGTGAGACACCAGTGGTATTTGAAATAAAAAACATTAAATTGAAAATTTATTGAGTGTTTAGATGTTAAGCTTTAGGTAGAGAATAGGCTGTTTTACTAGCAGCAAGTTATAGTTACTGCTTCTGTAATTTCTTTACCACCCCTCCCAACCCAAAATGCAAAACTTTTTAATACAGGTGTATTAAAAATGGTTGAGAGTTTCATTTGAGCAGAGACCAACCTAGTCAATAAATCCACTGTGTTAGATATGGATGATGAGCGATGGGAATCATCAGGACTGTTAGAAAGCCATCAGTACTGTCAGAGCAGCCCTGCAGAGAAGGACTTGGGGGTGTTGGTCGATGAGAAAATGAACATGAGCCGGCAGCGTGCGCTTGCAGCCCAGAAAGCCAGCCGTATCCTGGGCTGCATCAAAAGGAGTGTGACCAGCAGGTCGAAGGAGGTGATGCTGCCCCTCTGCTCTGCTCTCATGAGACCTCACTTTGAATATTGTGTGCAGTTCTGGTGTTCTCAGCTTAAAAAGGACACGGAAGTATTGGAACAAGTCCAGAGGAGGGCCAAGAGGATGATCGAGCGGACTGGAGTATCTCCCGTATGAAGATAGTCTGAGAAAGTTGGGGCAGTTCAGCCTGGAGAAGAGAAGGCTGCATGGAGACCTCCTAGCAGCCTTCCAGTATCTGAAGGAGGGCTATAGGGATGCTGGAGATGAGCTCTTCATGAGGGACTGTAGCTATAGGACAAGGGGTAATGGGTTCAAACCTAAACAGGGGAAGTTTAGATTGGATCTGAAGAAGAAATTCTTTACTGTTTGGGTGGTGAGGCACTGGAATGGGTTGCTGAGGGAAGTTGTGAATGCTCCATCGCTGATGGTGTTCAGGGCCAGGTTGGACATAGCCTTGGGTGGCATGGTTTGTTGTGAGGTGTGTCTGGGCATGGCAGGGGGTTGCAACTAGATGATCTTGAGGTCCTTTCCAACCCTAACTGTTCTATGATTCTATGAAAAACACTTTTGAGGTCAGTGTGGGATGATCAACGTCTCCTGCCCTTCTGCCTCTTTCTTTCCCGAATGTGGCTGCATGTGTCTTAGGGCATCTGAAGCCATTAATAGTATTTATTAAGTTGTACTTTGTTGTCAAGACAGACTTTATTTCAAATGCTTTCTGAAGTTGCTGGTGTAATAAGAGGTTATGTTCAAATACAAGGGTATTACTCACAGTTGCTTTGAACAATATTTAATTATATGATGACTGGTTTATTTTATAGGAGATTTTGATAAGTAGCACTGTCTCTCTGTAACAAAAATAGAAAATAGGTTAGCTTCAATAACAGGTCCAAGTCTTACTACTATTGAATTATGAACATTTAATATGTAATTTGAATCACATTAAAAAATCAAGGCTGAAATAAAAATTATGTTAAAGTTTACCAGGCAAGCAAATCAGCAGGAAGATCTCACTTCAGATAAATGTTCAGTTTCAAAGTGGAATACTTATTAGTGCTGAATATTCAAATTCAGAGCAAATGAGTGAAATTAAGGAGTTCTGTTGTATTTTCCAGTACATAATAGAGGAAGGGTGATATAGCTTGTAAAAATGCTGAGGTTGAGTGAAACAATAAGTAGGCTGTGCTTTTAAGTTTGTAGTCAATAGAGTTAAATTTTGGTACTTAATGCTTAGAGCTGTTATTTGCACAGGATCTATGCACAGAATTTCCGGTACGTGACAAATAACAATCTTTTGTTGTTGTTGTTTAGTTTGCAGGTCGCAGTAAGAAAGAAACTAAATACTCTTTGAAGGCAGTAGAAGACATGTTGGAGACCCTGCAAATTACTCAGTCTTAGGTGGGCACAGAGATCCAATATTAGATTTTCCAGTTCCATGATCAGCCTGCAATGACCTAGGGGTTATGTTACTCTAATGCTGTTAAATGCTAATTTTGCATTGATTAATCTGCTATCTAAAAGAACATTTTATGGAAAGTAAAATATCTATTTATTGCTGCTATGAGAAATGTGATGAATGCCCACTGAAATGAGTAAATTATCCACTTAGACAATATAAAGAAGTGATATGTGCTGCACAGCAGTCTTTTCAGATTTTGTATCTATAGTACCTGCTTCTAAGTCACAATTTGTAGAAATAAACTTGTTAAATGATTTATAAAAATGACGGTGACCATTTATTGGACTCGCAAATGGAAATGACGGATTTATGTATGTAGATGAATGATAAATGTTAGAAATGTGTGTCTTATTTGCATATTTAAGAGTGAAAGCATGCTACAGATGTACATTTTCTGGCAAATGTTTACCGTGCAGCAGGGAGTGATTATAAATACATTTTATTAGAGAAAAAAAGTTGATGTTAATGGTTTTATTAATGATTTGATATCCAGTATTAAAGAAATGGAGAAGACTTGTGTACTTTGCTTCTGAGGTGCTCTTGTACTGGCTTCAGGCCAAAGACACTCTCCTCTGTGGCTTTGTGGGCAAATGCTTCCATGTCCATGTAGTTCTCCAATCAGGACATGCATGTGCACTTTTTTTATTCCTTCTGTGTGTCCTTTGTTGTACATATGTTCCACGTCATGAATTTCAAAATCATCTGAAGGCAGGGCTGCATGCTGGTCTGTACTAGTTTTTGTACCTACAGTATGGGTGCCCTTTCACTGTGGTGTAAGCTACTGGTACAGTTAGCTTCTCCACAGTAGCCAAGTGTTACTACACTGGAAGGATGAGAGAGCTTGTTCACCTGCCTTGTGCTTGCTGGAGGGTACAGTGGTTTTGCACCATTAGCATGAAGCATCTAGAACACTGTAAATCTGCAGCTAGTATTTGTCTTTAGGCACGAGGTTATTTACTCAGATAATTAGTCAAACACTAATTTGTTTATTTTGCAGTTCTGATCACTCTGGAAGTTGTTCAGGTGTACGCTATGGCAGTTCTGTTGCACAGCTATCGTTTCATTCATTATGTCCTCAGTAAAATTGCATAACGGCAGCAACGTACCCTTGACAAACTCTATTAAGAGTATTGCAATGTCATTTTCATGACTGTCATCAGCATCCCAGCTGATTCTTATACTGCCTGCACTATGTAGATGGGTAGATTAAAGGCTGTGTGTTAAAATGGCCTTTTTATGATGTGGACTTGATGTAATAAACCAAAGCTGAGCTCCTGCTTAAAAACAAAGCAGCAACAAAAACTTCCTTTGGAAGTTCAGAGCTTAAAAACATGTGTAACTGAACTGATTGTTACATGAGACTGTGCCTTTAAGAAACATGTAAGGTCTCATTCCCATTATCCGTGAAGTAGGTTGGAGTATCACAGTGCGTTGGGATGGGTGCTATGCCATGGGAATTAACTGTATGTGGAGTCATAACTTAATTCAGTACTGTTGAAATATAAAACTGCAAATTCTGCAGAGTATTATTAAATCACCCAGTTCTGACTTGGGGAAATAATGCAGATCCTTCTAAATACTAATTCACAGTCTGGCTCCAAACAGTATTTGCTGATAGATTATGTATGTTTCAGGTGGAAAACCCAAGGAAATATCCTGGGTGACCCTATGTATTTCTGTTCAGATTTATAGTCTTTTACTGTATGAGTGTGCCACCTAGAGTTGTAAATGCTCATTAGTCTTTTTATTTTACCTACACCTCAGATAATTTGGTTGTATTATGAAATTAAGAATGGTGGGAAGCTGTACTGTAGACCGAAATTACTTAGTGGGGCATAACATTTTACCTCCAAGGTATTAAAAACCAGCAATGCAGTATCCCTGTGCAGCTGCGGTATCTATGCTGCTGGGAAGTGTTGGATATGTTTTATTGACGGGCAACTTTTAACATAACAATGTCCAACTTGGGCACATAATATATCAATTTCTCTGTATGGAAGTTTGTTCTGTTTCTTGTTTTCAGTGATTTGATGACAAGTGTCACCTCATTTGGATGCTTAGAACCTTCTTCTTTTCACTACTGCTTAGCATCTTTTTGAAATTACTATTCAACACTGATTTTTGCTTGTATTTTGGTATAATCTCCACATAGTATAGCTTAAAAACTGACCTAGCAAGTATTTCTGACAAATTTTTATTTACTTCAAAGGTAAAATAAATTACTCTTATGAAAATACATGGGCAGTCTTTGATAGAACTACTGTATCACAGCAATGGAAATTCAGGGTATTTTTCATATTCAAATGAAAACCAAAATCCTGTCTCTGCAGGAGAAGTAACTATATGAAATGTCTTGCACTCTCATCAAGCAAAGGGTACAGAAGATAAGCTTTGATATAATGTGATCTTTATAAATGTAATTTTCAGTTCCAGTAATTGATTTTGTAATATGTCACTGACGCCGTCTTGCATTAAAAACAGGTTTTCAAAGAGTGGGTTACGTAGTTGACAGATGAACTTGATTATGCTCTGTATTGTCCTCTGACAGTGACAAATACTGCACAAAAATAATAGTATCAAGCAAGCAGTGTTCTCTTTTCAAAATAAAAGGCTTTCTTTTCATATTTCAGTCAACAGCAAAAACTTGAGGCCTTTGCAGTGCCAAACTGTGTAGCAGTGACTTGTGTCTTTATTTTTTGCAGCCATAAGTTGGTAATAGGCTTGACAGGGAAACTTTAGCATTACCTGTTGAAGTAAAGGTCATTGAAGAGCCACCAAACCTTCTGATTCTGCCTTTGTTCTCAAGTTACTGGTGGCTTCTTAAAAACCTTTTGTCCAGATGTTATACAGTTCATATTCTGTAGCTGCAAAAAGCACATCTTGTTTAGAATATATCCCTAAATCTCTTCAGTTCAGTGCCCAGAATATCTTGCATTTGCTATTGGAAACTGTTATTAGTCAACGGAGGACTTCCTCTTGGCAGTGCTGTATTTTTGATGGCATCCATGTTTGCTAGTCACTGCATTTACAGTGGAACTTGTATTTCAGCCAGCTTCAGAAGGGAGGGAAAAGGAAAGCAAATTAAACTTGATGTACTGGCACGAATTTGTTAGCTTCTTGTTACTTGCACCCTCATCTTCCAAGAACACCAACTGTAGCTGTAGTCAGGTTTGCAGTAATAATTCTTCTTCTTGTAACTCAAGAGCTTCCATATATTCAGCTCTAAAACCAACACTCCATTAAAATCTAAACTATAGAGGTTCCTAGCATAGCTGTTCTGTGCAATGTGCACGTACGCCAGTATGCAGGGAGAAGATGGTTCTCCCACCTTTCCTCAAGTTGGTGTCAGAATAGAGGAGCTAATGGCAGTTCTGGAATATGATTTTGTCTAGAAAATGAATACTGCTTAATATGGCTGAAGATAGTGTTTATTTCTTGCATTGCTTGGGGCATGAATAGAATTTTAGAACTAACTATGGCTTAACTATAGGTATTCAAGTCTACTTGGAGAATAAAATGTTTGAAATCAGTTATTAGTCTTATTTGGGATGACTGTGCAGCCTTATAGGTCCATTATCCTTTTGATAGGCACTGGCTGGGAGCTGGATTCAACCTAGAGACTGGTTTTCAGAAATAAATGGTCATTAATCTACGGCCTCTTAGAAAAACCTCATCCAAATAAAAAAAACCCAACAGCAACCCTGCAAACAAACAAAAAACCAGCAAAACACCCCAAAAACCAACCCCAGAAAAGCCCAAGCAGCACCCTACAAACCAGCCAAACAAAAAAGCAACCTTCCGAAAAACTCACTGCTTCTAAAGGAAGTTGTTTTTAAGCTGCTGGATGTGAAATGGAAAACATTTATGAGTGCACTCATAGGTGTTTATTTTGTTCTGTGATGAGGAAATCCCCTGTAGTGCAATCGTTAATGCTTGTCTGAATGGAAGAAAGGCTGCAGAGTGGCCCAAAGGCCTGTTCAACCCATATGCCATAGTAGGACTTTGTGTGCCAAGCTGCAAAGAAAACACTGTTCATCTATGCTAAGGTCCCAAAGGTGAGCATCTGTGGTGGGCCGGCACAATCGCAGCTGAAAAGGGCTGCGTAAGAGCAGACCAGCATGGCCTGGAGCTTGCAGAGCAGGAACTTGGGTGCATGTGCCTGGAGACCCAATACAGATATGGGTTCCCACCAGCTGTTGGTAGGGCTGCATGTTGGTGTGGATCTGCCTGCAGGATTTTGCCTCTGCAAGGGACTGTGCTCTGTATTTTACTGTTCTGCCCTTGGCCTTTGCACAGCAGGAATCTCACAGGAGATCTGTGCCCATGTGGTACCCCAGCAGTTCTGCTGGAGCTCAGTGTGGAGATGAGGATATGGATGGATCAATTTGTTGGATTGATCCTGGCCCGTAAAGGTTTTGCACATTCTTAGCTTCAGCGCACTGAGTACACACTTAAAGGTCAGCGTAAGGACCTTTACCTTGGACTGAAAGGATGTCAGACAGCAGGCCTGTCCTGGGAAACATCTGCAGTCTGCATAGCTCCTTTGTGCAGGCTTGACAAGGAATGTAAGAGGGTGGATGTTACCCACACCAAACGACGTGCAAGTGTATAAATAAATCACTCGTGATATCATGGTGACTGCAGCTTAATTCTCACAGTCACTGGGCCTTTTTGTATATGTGTGGAAAAACATGGAGTGAATAACTTCGGAAAAACACTTCCAGATGGGAGGCCCTTGAACCAAGGTCAAAGGGATGGCTGGAGAGAGGAAGAGCCACCTTTCAGCTCACTTGAGTCAGCATAGGTCCAGTAGTTCTCTTCCCTGCACAAGATGACAAAATATGCTGTGGTTTTGCATTGCATAAATAATGAGGTGTAAGACTACATTTAAAACAAAATAATATGTGCAATTGTAGTGCAGAAATGTTTTTCTCCTCATCCCTGTGTGTTTTAACTGCTTCCAATGTCACCATGTTGGTGTTAAGGTTCCTTGAGCCATTTGGTGATCATTTAGGCATCTGCCCCAGGGCTACCAGGGGATGAAGACATGTTTAGAGTGACTGTTCACTTAGGAAACGTGCCTGATTGGTTTCCACCAGGTCAGATCACAACCTACCTGCACCGGCAATGGAAGCACCACCTGTCCCCACAAACAGGCCCTGCTTAAATAAGATTCCTGTTAGGATCGGTGCTAATTTCCCCCAAATAATGGAGGATCTCTTCCTAAATTTACACAGTTTTTCTATAGCAAGCTTTTAGGCTTTGGACATGATGTTTGGAAGTGAAACTTTAAACCAGGCAGATGTAATCCTCCTGGGAAGAGGACTGCAAAAATCCACACTGAGGCCTGTTTCAAGGAGAGCAGCAAGTAAAATTAACCATTACCTCTGTTTATTTAGGTAATTGAGCTTGACACAGTGGTGTGTCTGACAAGTTGGTTTGTGCTTTTTATTATTAAATACAGCTATGACACTCAAAGCTGTCACTGCCCGTCTGAGGATATTTGTTTCAGTTTAGAATTTGGAAATGGTATAAATGTGGACAGATCATAATGTGGGCAGAAGCATAAGAAAAGTACCCAGCAGAACAGGATCTCTTTCCCTGGACAGCTGCTGCAGTTCGTTCTGTTGTAAGTTAGAATCAACGATGAAAACCATGAAAAATTATTAATAGGTCTATTAAAAGTCAGTAGCTGAGTAGCTGCAGCATCCTTTTAATTCTGTAATCAGTGGTGTTATTCCTTTACTCTTTTTTGAACTGAAGCATCGTTGTGGGGACTGTTTGGGCATTATTAGCTGGCTTTATTGTAAGCTGGAAATAGGAAAGATTCAAAATGAGGGTGAAAATTCCGCAAAGCCTATAAATCCCTTGGTCTCACTGACTGCAATTGAGATAAATTGTATAGAAAAGGAACGCAGAATTTCTCTTCTAAATATATCAAAAACATTTAGTGACTTGTAACAATATTGTAATTGTAGCCATGCCAGACTTTTTCAGCAAAACTTCCCAGAAATGTGATGTCCGTATGAAGCCAAAAGCTCTAACAAGCTTTTAAGTAAACTTCGATTTAGTTAAGTGTAGGCACCGCCCAGACTGAGCAAGGAGCCTTTGCTCACACAGATAATTTACTCCTCTTGGGAAGCTCCCATACTCCAGTAATGTACATCCTGATTAGCCATGTGAAAGAAACAGCTATGCCTATTATCCAAGCAGTTTCAAGGAACATCAAGGCTTTTCCACATACAAACCATCTTCTCAGTAGAGCAGAGATGTAGATTTGGTCATTCAGGAGCAGCTGTGAGAGCAGATGGATACATCACCTCAGGAGGGAACTGGATAAAGAAGCCTTGCAAGTGGTTTATGTCTGCTTTTCTGTTGGCCCTTCTGTTTAATGTGAAGTTTGCTGAAGAAAAATGCCCTCTGTGAAGAAGGTTCATGAGCCTGGCTGGTACCTGTGTGTCAGCTGCCTAGCCGCATAACAGAAGGTGGACTTTTAGGGGTATGAGCCTGTTATGCTGGTGGGTGGCTGGAGTTCATGTGAGGAGCCATGTCTTACACGGGCTCCAGGTTGAGAGCACAGGGACTTCTTACCCAGTTCTACCAGCTGTCCTCAGGACAAGAGCAACCTTTCTGTGTCCTTCCGCTGCCCAACTCTCATATGCAATCGTCTGAATGCCTGTGTAATATGAATAATGCTTTTATAAAATTCCAGCAATTTGCCATTCAGAGGGGATCAATGATCCTGTTTATTCCCTCCAGCTCTAGCCAGCATACATACACATATTTTGTTTAAAATGAGCTCCTGGGCCCTATTCCTGGATTGCTATTCAGGCAACAAAATAAGGGATGGAATTCTCCAAGTCATCAGCTCCCATTTGGCCTTGCTGGCACTTCTTTGATGCCAAATTTTTTTGAACATCAGGCCACATATTTAAGTGCTTAAGTACTTAGACATGGATTTGATTCTTAAATTTAGGCACCAACTTCTTTTCTTTTGTGTCCTTCATTTGCCAGACTCCTAAGTGGAAGCAGAATAGATGTCTAAATCACCCTGGCCGTGTGTTTGTAACAAATTGAAAAGTGCCTTTTCATATTGTGGCCATCTATGTGTAAAATCATAGGAGGAAAGTGACTGTGGACTAATGCAGTAAGAGCAACGTTTTAAACAAAAAGAATGCAGGAAAGGCTGCAGAGGCTGGAAATGTTAGAAGTTAATGAGGTGAAAGGTCTGCTTGGAATGAAGATGTAACAAAGCCTGGGCTCTGCTGGGCTCTGGAGCAGCGTGGTGTCTTCCTCATGCTCCATCCGTTCCTGCAGTCTCTAGTCTGTCACCTCCCACGGCTATATCTTCCACAGTGGTTCCTTGGTGCAGGGTTTCTGTCCATATGCTGTGGCCAACCGTGACACACATGGGAACTGAGGGATGACACCTGGTCATGCCAGGGTGGTGGTGGTTCTGCCCTGCTCTGGTTTTGGTGGTGGGTGAGAACTGCAGGTGTGTTCTTTGGCAGTGAACAAAACATGCCAGAAGGCTGCTGGGTATTGGCTGTGTTCACTTATTTCTGGTCAGTTCAGGTAAGTGAAACAGAGGAATGGAACGTGTCCGGAGGATGTCCGTCTGCTGTCAGGTCTGCAGTGATCTGAAGAAAGCTGAGGAACCAACACTTAGATGCCACCATGGCAGCGGAAGGCAGGGAAGCAGGAATACCATGGAAGAAGATGACTATTTAAATGGGAAGTGATATTCCTGAGGACTGGACAGAATGCAAGAATTCTGTTTTACAATAAAGTTGAGGTTTGACTTCTGGTTTTGTTACATATTAGAAAAAAACTGAAACCTTTTCCCTGCTAAAAAAGCCATGGCCACAAGGCTGCCTCTACACTGCCTTACCAGTAACCTAGAGGACTGGGTCATTTCCCTGGGTTGTAGGAGATAGATGTTTATGTTGTCTATCTGACTGGGAGAGAGACTTTGAACCTGAGTTACTTGTATTCCCAGCAAGTGACCTAACCATCATGTCACTGAGTCAGCCTCTGGCCCATGGATGCTTGGGAAAATGTGAGAACTCAACAGGAGATTGGCCAATTAGCTTTGATAGGTTGGGTTTCTCTCTCGTTAGAATTCACTAAAACAAACCCGACCCTGAGAAGGCTCCAGTGAAACACATGTTTTTCTTTGGAAAGCCTCTTGCATTCATGGGTCCTAATGACTGCACAATTAATTGCAATCTGTCGCAACCAGGACATGGATTTACCTTTTATTTAATATGCAGTAACTTGCATCTTTTTCAGCTAACGAACCTGAAACTTTACAGGGAAAAGAAAACATGAATCTTCTTTTGGCACTTGCTGCCTTTCTTTGCTTACTAATGGACTTTGAGTTGTGGATTGCTTTGCTGAGCTTCAGAGCAGGCAACTGCTCAGAATAGGCAGTTCTATGGAGCTTTGCCTGTGTCTGAAAAGGCAAAGGTGAGCTGGTTTATCCAAGCAGCCTGTCTGCCTTCTCTGTGCACAGCTCCCTTTTCCAACAGACCCCAGTGAGGAAAGGGCAGGGTTCACATGGGGGCTTGGGCAGCTTTGATCCCTATAGACTTTCCCAGTCTCCTTTCTAGCTCCCTGTAAGAGCAGCCCCAGGCTGCTTGTCCTGGCCATCTTCTTTTCTTCTCTGGAGGAAAGAGACTCCTGTGCTGTGGCTGGGAGGAGGCGTGAGGGGAAGCATCACTTCTCTGTAAAGAGTGGAGGCAGGAGGGAGCCGTGATTGATGAGAAGGAGCTCATGCGCAGCTGGTTCTGTTCTGAAGAACAAATGAAAGAGGGAGCCCTGGCTGACAATCCGAGATGTCAGTATGGACTCTGCTGCCCACAGGGAGCAAATTCAGCCCAGGCTCCTCAAGTGCAGATAAACCAGGTGAAGAAACATCTGGAAACATTGCTGTCTATGCAGAGTCGGGTTCCCAGCTTTATCTACTGATGGTTGCCACTGATGAGTCAGACAGAGCTGGAGAGATGGGCCAAGCTCTTTAAGTCTTACTTCTCTTGGCAGTTTGAAAGGAGAAGAAACCTTGATTAGACATTTTGCCTTTCTTTCTTGAAGAACTTCATATATCAGCGAACTACTGAAGTGATAACCGAGCTTGAATAAGGTGACTTATCTTCCAAGCATACAGATGCACCTTCAGTTCTTTATAGTGAA
Organism: Myiopsitta monachus; assembly: GCA_017639245.1. Classification (NCBI taxonomy): domain Eukaryota; kingdom Metazoa; phylum Chordata; class Aves; order Psittaciformes; family Psittacidae; genus Myiopsitta; species Myiopsitta monachus. The sequence goes on from CM029918.1 coordinate 87,559,068, forward strand.
TTAACTTAGAACATTGCTTGGTTCAAGGTACAAATGGTGTAACTTGTGCTGTTAAGGAATCATAGAATCATAGAATGATTTGGGTTGGAAGGGACCTTAAAGATCATAGAATCATAGAATAGTTAGGGGTAGAAAGGACCTTAAGACCATCTAGTTCCAACCCCCTTGCGATGGGTAGGGACACCTCACACTAAACCATGCCACCCAAGGCTCTGTCCAGTCCGGCCTTGAACACCGCAAGTGATGGAGCATTCACAACTTCCCTGGGCAGCCCATTCCAGTGCCTCACCACCCTCACAGTAAAGAACTTCTTCTTTATATCCAATCTAAACTTCCCCTGGTTAACTTTGAACCCATTACCCCTTGTCCTGTCACTACAGTCCTGTCGTGGTTTAAGCCCCTCACCCACGCAGTTTTCTCACTCAGTCACTCTCTCTTTCTTCCCCTACTCCCGGGGAATGGGGAGGAGAATTGAAAGAATGCAACTTCCACAGGTTGAGATAAGAACAGTTTAGTAACTAAGGTATAACACAAATCACTACTGCTACCACCAGTAATAATACAGGAGAAATACAAGGAAAGAGAATACAACTGCTCACCAAGCCCCACCCAGCCAGTGCACCCCCAGCAGCGAACCACCCCTGAGCACCACCACACCCTTCCGGGTCTCTGCTCTCTCCGTTTTCACATCCTGGGCATGATGTGCTGTGGTATGGAATAACCTCTTTGGTCAGTTTGGGTCAGGTGTCCTGTCTCTGCTTCCTGCCGGCTTCCCCTCCTCCCTAGCAGAGCATGAGGCTCAGAAAGTCCTTGGCCAGACCAAAACGTTGCCAAGCAGTAACTGAAAACACTGGTGTTATCAGCGCTGCTCCCAGGCCCAAAATCAAAAACACAGCACTGCACCAGCTACCAAGAAGGAGAAAAATGACTGCTACTGCTGAACCCAGGACAAGTCCCTAATACAGAGTCCCTCCCCAGCATCCCTATAGGCCCTCTTCAGATACTGGAAGGCTGCTATAAGGTCTTCATGCAGCCTTCTCTTTTCCAGGCTGAACAGCCCCAACTTTCTCAGCCTGTCTTCATATGGGAGGTGCTCCAGTCCCCTCATCATCCTCGTGGCCCTCCTTTAGACTTGTTCCAACAGTTCCATGTCCTCTTTATGTTGAGGACACCAGAACTGCACACAATACTCCAAGTGAGATCTCACAAGAGCAGGGTAGAGGGGCAGGATCACCTCCTTTGAGCCTGCTGGTCACGCTCCTTTTGATGCAGCCAGGATAAGTTTGGCTTTCTGGGCTGTGAGCACACACTGCTGGCTTCTACCCCCTGCCATTTTAGCAAAGACATGTCTCACATCAGTTTATTCTTCTTACCTGATCAAGGTTTTGTGTATAATTTTAGCAGGGTTGAGTAGATTGCCTGCCTTGAAATGCTGATCTTTCTCTAAAAGACACCTGTAAATGCTGATCTTTGTGTTACTGATAACATGTCTTATCTCCTGAGTCACCTGGTGTGGGGGGCTATTCCTTTTTTATTCCCCTTAAGTAGTTTGAAGTGTCTCTAATGAAATCTGTATGCACCAAATAGGTAAGATTATTGGAAATCATCTTTGATTAATAATACACACACACACACACACACCCCTGGAATGGAAGGGGAGTTACTCTGTTACAATGAGAGAAATCTTGCTAAAACGTGGGCAATGGTATAGCTTTGTGACTAGCATGATGCAGCCTGCCACTTCCTGAGCTCTGTTACTGACTTGGCTCTGCAATATGATGCAATTTGTTAATTTAGAATTTCTCTGCTTCAGGTTTCTCGAATGTAAAATAGGATCAAGGGAATCTGTTGTGCTCAAAAAGTCACTGCTCATCAGTGTCACCATGAATTAATATAGTGCCTATCAGTTTTACCCTGCTGAACTTCATAAATATTATATTACTAGTTGGTTTATCAACCAGTTACATCTGTCTGGGGAAAAAAGCGATTTCTGTGTTATTTCTCTCAGGTAGAAAGAAATTTATGTCATGTGGGTCACTCCAGTCAGTGCTTCAGGTGACAGGAAAGTATAGGGTAAATTTGGCAGAATTCATGTACAGTTTTACAGGCTCCAGATGTTTTAAGCATTCCATGTTTTAATATTTGAAGTCGTTATTAATATTTTTCTGAAGCTGAACCTTAATACGAATAGTTGATGGATAAGCTAGTGTGCCTTGCTAACCTTAAACTGTCATTAATTATACGTGGTTTATTTTATACACGTCAAGAGCTTTTGATCCTTCATTGACTTTATAGGGGATAATCTGCCATCTAGGTTAACAAAAGAAATGTAATTGAAGTATGTTGTATGTGGAATTTTTATATGATCAACTGCAAAATGATAGATCAGACAGTAAAGGAATTTGGAATAAAGCATAAAAAAAGTGCCTGAAGGAAAAAAGGAGAGGTGGTTCTCAGAGTTAGAGGGATCACAGCTAATCCTGAGGTGAATTATTCTGTATAGTGAGAATTGGATTCAGCTCTGATGTAACTCAGCAGGAGGTTTTATTTTGATCTAAAAGTGAACTTGGTGGTTTGAGTTTTAGGTCAATGATTGTATTCCATTAAAATACTAATATGTATTTTATAAATAAATTTTAGACCATTTTCCTTTGTAGCCATAGTTTTCTATACACTCAACGTGCTATATTGCCAAGTACCTTACACTGAACCCAACACGTAACAATTCGAGTGTTCAAAGTGCATGATAAAATAAGAAACTGATCTAAAATTTTCTCTTATTTTTAAACTCTTTTTCCATCACAAGTCTGGAAAGTAAGAGACTTTTTTAATTATCATTAGGCAGCTCTGGTATAATTTATGTTAAGAGGTTTTGGCCTGTTTATGTGTGCTGGAATTTGCCAAAATTAGTAATGCAATATTCCATCTTTAGCAAGCCTATAGAGCAATAAATAATGACACATGACTGCATGTGAGTGTTGTAGTTTGATTTTTCTTGTGGTGTTCATGAAATGCAACAATCTTCCAACCCAAATTCTGCAGTATTAGGCAGCAAGTTGTACTCTGAACTAAACCAGATGCTGATCAGCTCTGTTCCTATTATCGACTAGGGGCAGAGACGGTAACCAGACCTTATTTGCAATGTTAACATTTGGAACAGATTAACAGCAGTTAGGCTGAAATGAGAAACCTCCACTTTACTGAAAAGGTTCAAAACATGTAATGCTGTAAAAATCAGGACGTCTGTAGTATGTTAGATAGGAATAAATAAGTTAACCGTAGGCCACACTTTCTCCTATGCAGGATGTGTTGTTTCCAGTTTACGAGGGACTCTTTGAAAGGACATGTTTATGAGGTATAGTCAGGTTTAAGTCTTGATAAACCATCTACCTGATGGGGTATAGTATATCCAAACTTGCTTGGCTTGCTCATTGTGAGAGAGCCCTCCCCATAGCCAAGCTGTAATGAAGATTTCTGTCTGGGAGACAAATCCCACAGAGAATCATAGAGTAGTTAGGGTTGGAAAGGACCTCTAGTTCCAACTCTCCTGCCATGAGCAGGAACACCTCACACTAAACCATGTCACACAAGGCTCTGTCCAACCTGGCCTTGAACACCGCCAGCCATGGAGCATTCACAACTTCCCTGGGCAACCCATTCCAGTGCCTCACCACCCTCACAGTAAAGAATTTCTTCCTCATATCCAATCTAAACTTCCCCTGTTGAAGTTTAAACCCATTACCCCTTGTCCTCTCACTACAGTCCCTAATGAAGAGTCCCTCCCCAGCATCCCTGTAGGCCCCCTTCAGATATTGGAAGGCTGCTATGAGGTCTCCATGCAGCCTTCTCTTCTCCAGGCTCAACAGCCCCAACTTTCTCAGCCTGTCTTCATACAGGAGGTGCTCCAGTGCCCTGATTATCCTCGTGGCCCTCCTCTGCACTTGTTCCAACAGTTCCACGTCCTTTTTATGAGCTCATGAAGCACAGAGACCCAGGATGCTTTGGAAAATCAGCTTTCTGCTACATTCAAAGGCAAATCTGATGAGGAGCATCCCACAGAGTTGCCCAGCAGAGGATGTGGAGCATGTGGTGGCCCATACACTGTATGCTGGGCTGGAGATGTTTCTCTGTGCCTGCTCATGCCTCAATCAGAGGATTCAGTGGAAAATGGAGGAGTTCAACAGGAGTGCAGTGAAGGCCCAGTGGTTTTTAGGCTAAAATTGGGCTAAACCTCATCACCGATTTGTGAAGGTTGTACAGGTATTGCTGCCAACCATAAACATCTACAGTGAGTTATTTCTGGTGCTGTTTTACCTTCCTCCTCCTATCCTGTATTTTTTTTTACTGGGAATATGGCTTTAGCAGAAATTGAACAGTAGGCTTCAGGTCTAAGGTCAGTCAGAGATGTTGCTGGGTTCTCCTTGTGCTGCATGTTTTTTCCATGCGACTGGTTTGAAAATACAACATTCATGTTTGCAGAGAATAAAAGCTTTTTGAAAACTCACATGCTAGGCTGCTACTGAAATGTAGTTATGTCGCGGTTTAAGCCCCCCACCCATGCAGTTTTACTCACTCACTCACCCCCCCCTTTCTTCCCCCAGTCTCGGGGGGATGGGGAGGAGAATCAAAAGAATTCAACTCGCACAGGTTGAGATAAGAACAGTTTAGTAACTAAGGTGTAACACAAATCACTACTGCTACCACCGGTAATAATACAAGAGAAATACAAGGAAAGAGAATACAACTGTTCACCAAGCCTGACCCAGCCAGTGCACCCCCCAATACCAAAAACCTGACCATGCTGTGCACCCCCAGTCCACCATCACCACCACACCCTTCCGGGTCTCTGCCCTCCGTGTTCACATCCTGGACATGACGTGCTGTGGTATGGAATAACCTCTTTGGTCAGTTTGGGTCAGGTGTCCTGTCTCTGCTTCCTCCTGGGGCTTCCCCTCTTCCCTGGCATAGCATGAAACTCAAAGTTCTTGGCCAGGCCAAAACATTGTGAAGCAGTAACTATAAACACTGGTGTTATCAGCGCTGCTCCCAGGCCCAAAATCAAAACCACAGCGCTGCACCAGCTACCAAGAAGGATTAAAAATGACTGCTGCTGCTGAACCCATGACAAGTTATTAACCACTGTAGGTATGGATGTTGAGAGAGATGAAGCTAGGACATTACTTACCCTGGCAATCTGATCAAATCGTTGATATGGCAGCCAGGTCAGCAGAGGAAATCACCCATCACAGCTGCGCACACAGCTACAATGGGAAAAGACCCAGTAGCAAGGTGCCCATTCATGGGTAGAGACTGTAGTGGTGGTGCTGAGTGCTCGCCATGGTAAGCTACAATGGGAAATTAAACCTAATCTGCTGTAATTACATTGGGTAAACTACCACATGGATTTCAGTTCTGTTTATGTTGACTTGAAACAGGTCTTGGTCAGACTTATGGTGCAGCTGGAGGTATGGATGGGAGCAATAGCTGTGGTTTGGCTGTGACTTGAATCCTTACATGTGACTTTCTACAGGTGAAAGTTATAATCCTTCTTGTAGGGAGTGGAAAAAACCACTCCTGTCTTTTGGGAAGGAGCAAATGTGTAATGACAGGGACCTCCCCTGTACTGCTCTGGCCAGGGGGCAAGCCAAGAGGGACAAGTTTGGCTGCGTCCTTTGTAGGACACTGAGAAGAGCCAAGGTGTGGGCATGTGGAGGAAGAACAGTGCTGGGATGAGCAGCATGGTCAGGAAGGTAGCTAGGAAAACACCCAGATATGGAAAATTTACTCTGTGCAAGCTGGTTAGAGATATGATCTAAACCATCTCTAACCACAGACCACGAAAACACCCTGGAAGCACAGGATGACTGCTGGTTTGCAAAGCCATGTCCACATACGGCAGGGACATGTGAGTGTACACTTTGATCCACCCTACTGTCAGCCCAGGGGTTTGCTCCTGATGTTCAGTCACAACAAAAACCATTGCCTCCTACCTTGAGCATGTGTTCACCCAGCATGGTTGTGAGGCATGCTCAGGACTGTGAGCAGATTCAGGCATGCCTTGGATGTATGCTATAGAGGTATGCTGATTTTCCCTCCAGTAGCCCACAGCTGCATCTTGTAGCTCCTGAGTGAATCCACTTATCATCCACTTTTAGAAGGCATAAAAATGACATAAACCCAAACCCCTGGGTGGTCGCCCAGGGATGTAGGTTTATGTCATTTTTATGCCTTCTAAAATTTATTGTAGAAAGTATATTTGCCTTTTTCCTCACCTTCTAGGTATTTGGGCCTTATGAAAACTGATCAAGCTTTTCTTGAATTACAGGTCAGTGTGAAGCCACCTCTGGCTGTGGTGTTACTTAGAAGCTGGTATGAATTTCAGGTTGTAGCTGGATGTCTTCCATGCTGCCTGTATTTCAAATCAGGAAGAATATTTTCAGATGGAGACAAAAAGCTGCAAGTCCTTTGCAAGTAATAGTATTTTCCATGTAAAAGTGAAAAAAATAGTGAAATAATAAGCTGTTAGTATTTTAAAATGTGACACTTTTAGACAGTGTATATGGGAGCTCAAATGAGGGGTGAATTCCATCCCCGCATAGCAGAGGAAAGTTGGAGGGAAGCAGCTTGCTTACAGCACTGGCACTGCAGAAGCAAGCAGGTAGGCAGCTCTGCAGCTCAGTGAGAGTAGCTGTCTCTCTCTGCTTAGGGAAGATTTTGATGTTAGGCTTAATTTAAAGTGTCCAGTGCACAGTGTAAGATGGTGAAGCAAAAGCATAATGTTAGCAAATCTGTGGCTCAGCATGCTACTACACACTGCTACGTGGCTGTGATGTATATTCCACACTGAAATGGCTGCAACCATTTCATGAAGCAGGAGCATTACTTCAACCAAGAAAGGCAGAGTCTAGAAGGGAAACTTGCAGTGATGCTGTTGCACAGAAAGTTTTTGTGCCCTGTCCTTCACCTTTAATGCCCTTCAGCTCCCTGCATTTCTTCATCTCTTAGACAGCGGGTATTAGGAAGCACTGCTCATCTGAGACTGTTACTAAGTCTCATTTCTTTATTGTAAAACTTTTCATCATCCTTTACCCTGGGCACCTGAAATGCTTTGCTATTTTTACCTCTGGCATTTTATTTCTCCCTGCCTTACCTTTGGAATGAGCATTCCTATGGTAGAGTTCTGCAACCCTTTTTAAACCCTTTTTTAATATAAACCGTTGCTGTTAAAGGTCCATTTTGCCTTTTGTAAGAAATCTGTCATATTGGAATTAGTAACTGAGTTTTAAATATGGAGTTGATATGCTATAAAATCTCAGTCACAGTTTGCAAGGGATTTAGTTTTAAAATGAGCAAAAATGTAATTGAGGGATAAAAATTGGCGATGTTCACAGCCTCGGAATTATGTTTCAGACTTTAGAAGGAAAATGGTTTGGTTTATATTTTTCCACTTTCAGGAACACTGTTATTTGCTGACTTAATGGTTTCAGATGCTGTTAAATGAAAAAGGTATTTCTGGAGTAAGAGTATCTTGCAGGTGCTTTGTCCTGGGGTGTCTCTTGGAGTTTTACAGTGTGACTCTTTGCGAAGGCAACGGGTCACAAACCTTCATAAAGTGGCTTCCGGCCAGCCAGGAGTGAGCAGATGGGATTGCTGGTGTGCGTATGTACCGCTGCTCTCACATGGTGCCACCAGCCCAACCTTTTGCCTCACTGGGTGGTTGCAGCAGATGACAGCATGTGGTGATTCCTTGGGAAAAAGACTTGTTGTATTGCTTGCAGAGACGAAGAAAAGGATTCAGTTCTGGTAGCCTCAAGGACTACTTGGCCAGTGCACATGTGCAGCCCAGTCTTAACTAAAGTATTGACTGGACTTAATTACCACAACTGGAACTTGACTGAGCACCCAAACCAGTGGTTAGCTGGGGAGGTCTGCTTTCAGCAGGAACCCATGGGCCTGTTGGGTGATGAGTAAGAGAGAATGAGGCATTTTTTTGATTTATGTATGTACATATATGTTATATTTACATATCTAAATTCAGACCAGCTACTAAGCAGCAGCACAGCCAGGGGTGGCTTCACACTGACCTGTAATTCAAGAAAAGCTTCCAATACCTAAAGGCGACTTACAAGAAATTTGGAGAGTGGCTTTTCACAAGAACGTGTTGTGAAAAGACAAGGGGGAAATGGCTTTAAGCTGACAGAGGGGAAAGTTAGATTAGATACGAGGAAAAAGTCTTGCCTTTGAGAGCGGTGAGGTGCTGGCACAGGGTGTCCAGACAAGCTGTGGCTGCCTCATCCCTGGCAGTGTTTCAGGCCAGGCTGGACAAGGCTTGGAGCAACCTGGTCAAGTGGAAGGTGTCCCTGCCCCTGAAAGGGGGTTGGAACTGGATAAGCTTTAAGATCCCTTCCGACCTAAACCATTCTATGATTCTATGATATAACAATATATTTTTCTTATTGTCTAAGTTGCTGTGTGGACATACATGTGGTATGTGACTTTTCCCAGGAGCATTTCTATTTAAGACAGCATGCAACAAGGAAATGTAATGAACATCCAGAGAGAGGAATGGAGATCAGGTTGACAAGTAGGCACTGGCCATTGTTCCCAAGAGTGCTTATTATCACTTGGGAGCATTTTAGCTATTGTTTTTAGAAAACATGCAAATATAAATTTTGGCACTGGAGTTGGCCAGAAACAGATGGTGATAAACTTTCGCCTCTGCTGCCTTCCTTCCACCATCGACGTCTTTTCTCACCTTGCAGTACGTGCCCAGGGTACTGGTCAGGAAAGCATCTCTTTTCCTCTGGCTTTTGCTCTTACCTATGGGAAGGTGATTTTATGGCTTCACAGAAGAAAGCACTGTCATGTCATTACACCAGTATGGAGAAAAATACAGAGACGATGATGGCAGACGTTGCTTGTACATTATAATTTACAGAAGAGTCTTTCTTTTCTGAAAACTTTAAATAAAAAATAAAACTGTTTAAATTCAGCAATGACTGGATTGTCATGTATCAGCACTTCATACCATGTAACCAGTTTCTGAAGTCACCTATAGATTGTCTGTGTTGGTAACGTCCTGGGACTGGACCAAGGTCTTAGAACTGTTTTGGTTTTGGTTTTTTTTCAACTTGCTAAACATGAAAAGGAGGCCGGAGAAATGCTAGTCAAAGATGAAGGTTTTACAAGTGTTTCTCATGCACTTGATGTAAAATATATTCTTTACAAGTGTAGCTGGAATGTCTTTGCACTTACTCCAGGTTGTACCTGGTTGCACCCAGCTTTGAGATGAGAACAGTGCCTTTCCAAATAACATACAGTTAACTTGCTGCCAACTTTGTGTGTAGCCTTTAGTCAGAGACGTATGTCATTTCCATTTTACAGCTGTCCAGACACACTTTTAAAATCCTAAGCCCTATACACCAGATGTTACTTAGTCTGGTGTGGTCTACCTTGGACCCCTTCCAAACCTGCCTGCATATAATTTTCAAGTCCCAACAGCCCTGCAGTGCTAGAAGATAAAAAACTGACCATAACTATACCCTTTCATATTACTCAGAGCCTAGTTTTAATTATCTGAAACACTACCAGATAAATAGTTCAATCAAAAGAATTCCACCTTAATGTTAACTACTACCACATCCATTTTTTTCTAATTTGAGGCAGGTTTTGGGTTACTGGCTCTGAAGTATGCAATGTCCCAATCAATGATAAATATAACTATCTAGAGAGGGTTTTTTTCTCGAATTGTGAATAATGGAGTGCGTTTATGTGGCCTTACTGGGCAAGGCACTCGATGGATTTGTATGATCAGTTTCACGTACAGATGGGTGGGTTATGTGTGTATGACTTGGACATGATATTTTAAAATTTCGTGCCTTTCGTTTTAAATAGGGTCACCTCCAGGAAATGATGTGATTTACAGAGCTGCTAAGCAACCCTTAGTGCCGATGGTACTCTCCGAAGAAAGCACAAGTTTTCAGTCAGCAACAATAGCATTCACGTATGGTTGAAGTGAATGTTTAGGTGCTTACCTGAAATCCAGAGATGGTTTTAAATCAGTGCATTTCATGCCTGTAAAGTCTTTTTCAGAGGCCCAGTTCTGACTGTACACTGGCTCTGAAGAAGTATCTAGATTTCTAGCCTTCCTTGAATAGTTCTGTGGGCCTGACCGCTTACCCTGAAAGCACAAGGAATAGAAATACTCCAAAGTTACGTGAAGAGCCCCACTTTCTCTAGACGGTATTAAAAATGTGCCAATTATGATTTCATATTAAAACTATATTGTAATATTAAAAATATTATAAAAGCAGTTTAATAGTTTGGTTATTTTGTAGTCATTGCTGGTTTTCTTATTATTTCCCTGTGTTGGTATATGAGTTTTCTGCACTTATTGGCTGTAAGCAATTTGTCTCATTTGTCTCTGAAGACTTTTTTTTCTGATTTGCATTACAAAACTGTTGCTTTAGTTTTGGAGTAGAAAAAGCATCCAGAGAAACAGCAAACTGAGCAAAATATTATTGAGCATTTGTAAGAAGTGATGACTGATGTTCAAAATGTGTAATTTTAAATTTTCATTAAAAAATGGATGGAAGCAGAAGCCACTTGGCTGTGGATTCATTTTATCAGCACACAGAAGCCAGTTTAAGACCCATGCGACAAATTAGAACAAGTGAGTGAGTTTGATTTTTGGGTATTAAGTATTAACCACATTCCTTTTATGACTGAGCTATGGGCTGGCTGTTATCCCCATGGATGATGCATTACATTTCAAATATTGGTACTGCAGGGTAAATCTGAATCAGATAAAATTGTTTAATGGAGGAAATAGGTTATTTCTTGCTCACTCTGTGAACAGCTATTTTTCTTTATGTTTGTTTTTTTTTTTTTTTAATCGAAATACATTGTAATAGGAAATATTTCCAGGTAATGTGTTCTCTTTTACAGATTTCTTTTAACTCAGGTTACTTAGATCCCTTGCTTCACACGTTTCTCCTTTATGATTTAGATCATCTTGCTTCAGCTTGTTTTCAACTTTCAATTTTGTGATCTCTTTCATGAGTCAGAACTACTGAGCGTTGCAGATTTTTGCCCCTTTTTTGCCTTGCATTCTAAGAATACTTTCATTCGCCAAACTGCCTCCACATTTGTGGCTATGGCTCCCTGCTCTGCTTTCTCAGAGCTCCATTTGAGCTCCTGCTAGAACTGAAAGCTCGGGGGGAAATAAATCTAAGATGTCAGTGACTTAAAGCCCAGTGCTGTAAGTTTAAGATGTTTGCCTAATATCACATCACTGAAATGGAACAGATAAAGATGAAGTGTAAAGTATATGTAATGTGGCTTGCAGTTAAGTGCAGTAATTGGAGAATGCAGGCAGCAGATCTGGGAAGGTGATAAGGTAAGCAAAAGCTTCTTGGGAAAGGTAAACTGTCTGAAGAGCTGACAATGATATGCACTGACTGGAAGGAACCCAAAATTGTTTTAGCCTTTAAGCATCCAACAGACATTGGAGTAATTGAGTAATCATACACTCTGGGTCCAGTATTCCTGTCACTGATACCCCATGCATCTCAGTTATTGGTGTAATTTAAATCTGATAGCCACATAATGGACCAAATTCTCTTCTCTACTTTTCATAAGTCATCCTATTGGATTCAATATGAAGAATGTTTGCTTAAGTGTGCTGAGCAGGATTTGTGTCGTGAGGTTTATTTTCTTTCTCTAAAGTGGCATCCTCTGCTGCATGTACTATACTGTGCCATAGAAGACAAAAAACTTATTCTAAAGGAAAATACCCCAAGGCACCATAGATTAGTTTAAATTCTCAAAAAGGTGTAAACTTTTCAGTTTCTTACAGTGTTTAGACAGTTTTCCTTAATGTTCATGCTCAAAATTGTCCCCAAGTCTCTCTTACTTTTGGTGCCAGTGTTTTGAAAGTGTGTCAGATTCTGCATCATGAAAGATGACGCCTGCCCCTACACATTTCTCAGAGTGACAGCTTCTACCTTTCAAGGGTCATTTGGGTCAGAAATTTTCATTAAGAAATATTTGAGTACAAGCCACATACCTTGTCTGTTTATTCAATCTTAATATTCAACAAAACATTTCAAGATTGCTAAGCAGCCAGATCAGAATAAGCTCACTGGAGCATGGGAACATCTTTCTGTTCTGGTTTTGTATGTAGCACCTCATACACTGAGGCTCAGGGTGCACAGGCTGTACTGCAGTGCAGACAATAAATGCTAATAATAAGAGACTTTAAAGGTGTGACTTTTACAGTGAGCTTATAGCTTAGTGAAACAACCTGGCCCTAATTTTCCTGGTAAGACAAGGGTGATGAGCTTGCTCATGTCTCCCCAGTACTAGGATGATTGGCAAGTATGTAGGAAGTGCTATGTAACAGGTAGAACAGATTTGATCTGCCCCACAGCCTGCAGTGGGTGGACAGGCAGGTCCACAGCTTAGTGCAACTAGTAGTAAATATGCAGTGGGGGAGGCTTTTAGTAATGTTGTTTCTTGAGATTATGTGAGTTAGTTAAACTTGGGATTTGTTCAAGAGGTTTCTTCTGTAAACTCACCCCACCACACATTTCTTTCCATTCCCACCACTTCCATCAACAGCAGGGACACTTTCAGATCGGCACTAGTAAAGTAGCACTAGTTTGGTAAACTACATTAGTCTTTACGACTTCTAGTAAACTAAACAAGATAATGGCACTGCTATGCAGACAGTCAATGGCATAACTGGTAGCACAATTTCTAGCATGGTTTGGGCTGCAGCAACCCATGTTTCTTCACAGAAAGATGCCCATGGAAAGGGCATCCCCAACAGTCTTGGGAAAAGAGCAGCCAAGGAACTGTTCCAAGAGCTAGTACGGACAAGAGCACCCTCTTGGAGGACTGAGGGGAAGGGTACCACTGCATGGACATGAGCTGTGCTTTACAGAGCCAGAGAATACTCTGGCACATTTTATGTATTAGCAACAAGTTAAGTGTGCATCTGGTGAAGCGGGACAAAAAAATTGTTACCTGGTTGTAACCCAGTTTCGTTCACTAAGACAGCTTATCCCTTTTATACCAGGGAGCAGCATGCAGGTTGCTTTATGCCAGGAATACGCAGACAGGCTAAGAAAACTGGGGCTGTTTGTCGCGGGAGCCGGAATCAAACTCGTACTCATAGAGTTAATCAGTTTGTTCCATTTATTGGTTAACAACAGTATTCTTTTATAGTGTACTTGCGGTTACATGATTGGTTAATAAGGCTACATCTCGTATGCTAATTGGGTTTACAGTTAAATAATTGGTTAATAAAGTTACATTTCGTATGCTAATTAGTTCTTACATTATTGTCATTGGTTGTAGATTAGCTTAGCGGTCTCAGAAATATTAAAGTATTCAGCAAATACCTAACTGGATACATTTTAGCAGAGTGTCAGCAATAGTCATTGGTTATTATAACAATAAGCGATTCACCTACTAGAGTTATAAAAATAGCTAGATACACATTCCTATTCACCCACTATAGTTACAAAAGTAGCTAAATACAACATTCCTAAGGTGTCTGCCTTAACCAAGATTCTGTCTTACTGACTACCACATTGTATTATAGTGCAACATTGTATATATACTCAAGGTTGCTCTAGCCTTACTCTATCAGCAGCTGTGTCAGCAGCTTCAAGCGGCCTAATCAGAGGCCTATGCAACTCGAGCTCTTGCTTACTCGTCTGACAAGAGCAGTTCAGTCATGCTAACATGCCCTTGCTCATTGAGCCATTCCTCCACAATTCCCCCTTTTTCTTTAAGAACAGGATATGTACTATGAAACATAGCCCGAGTACTGTGCTGGACACAGCTCTGAATACATTGAACAAAACATGGTATACAGGCTAAAGCTAAAAGAACAACAATACCTATCATAAGCAATTGTTTAATAATGTCTCTTAACCATCCAGTAATTCCCCAAGAGGCAAACCAACTATCTAGGCCAGAGGATCCTTCGGTTACCAATTTTAATTTGTCACGTAAGGTTTGAATTTGTTTATGTATGGAGGCAGAATGGTCAGACAAATTCATGCAACACATGCCTTCAAATTCCTGACATCCATGGCCGTGTGCTAACAAAAGAAAATCAATAGCTGCTCGATTTTGCAGTACAGCGTGTCGCAAACTTCCAACATCCTCTGCTAAACCAGACAGAATAGAAGAGGTCGTGTTAAATTGCTGTACTGCCCAGCATGCTAGACGCCGAATCTTATTCCAGTTCGCGGCTGCCATGCCTCCTGGAAGAAAAAAGGACAGGGCGACTGTTTCTGCTACTGAACCTAATTTTACATTAGGGTCACAATCTGGGCCTAATCCATGAACTTCTCTACGGAACTGTGCTTGACTGGAATTAGACATGATTAATAAGTGACGCATTGAAGGAGCAAACATGGTCAACTTGCCAATGTAGCAAGGCCCTCCAATAAGTCGAAAGGGAATACCAGACCATGCTCGATCACCACAGATTAAAAAATAGCCTGGTGGAAGAGCTTTTTGAGAAACATTAACATCTCTACTACCCCAATTGGTAGAGACATTCCAATGTAAACTATTACCGGAAACATTCAAATAGCTTTGATAGTACGTAGAATGATTATCTTTTGCTAACAATAACCGATATGCATCTCCAAAATAAATTACGCCACTACTGTTCCAAGGTAATTGGGGTGGAGAAATCAGATGAGTACAATTTGCATCTCGTGTTGCATTGTCCGACCAATCAGTATTGATATGAGGAGGAAAGGCACCCCATAGATCTAACTCCTCAGGGGGAGCTAGCAATGTAACATTCAGTTGCCTGAGCAACTGTCGTAACAGGTGTGCATTTCGTTCTGACGGAGGGCACCGAGAGCATCCAGAGCTCGTAAAATTGCATGTGCCATTCATTTGTGTTTGGTTGGCAAGAGTAAAATTTCCTCCAAAGACCTCAAAATCAGACCAATTGACATAAGGATAGCCAATGAGACACGTACGAAAAGGATCCCCTGCCTGTTGGAGAGACAAACAAAAATCAGTTACTCCAGATTGGTTTGCCCAAGAAACCCATAAATTCTCTCTATGCTCAATTTGCGTAATTATAGCAAAAGCGGCAGATACAAAAATACCAATAATTAAAGCCTTCGCGAGCAATAATCCTTCCATCGTGGCTTACAAAAATGCTCAACTATATGCGATGAATGCGTATGTTTAATAACTGTAACCCAGTAGAGAACCTTTGTACGTTCTTGAGCTAAAAACAATTGTTCAAAAGATTCGTATAGACCAAGTGCCTCACGCTGTTGGTTAAATGTAAAACCATTACCTTCTGTTACCCAACGAAGATCATTCGGACCTACATGTCTAACTCGATATAAGCAAAGCGGACAGAGCCAAGCTTTTAGCTGTTGTCGTGGGCACTCTATTGTTTCTTGGCAATACCCACAATAAAACTTTACAAAATATCGACAAAATGTACCACACACTGGACAAGGATCATGGGCTGGACCTTGGTCCAACAAATCCCAAAACCCAGTAAGGAGTCTAGAAATATAATAGGTAGACAAAGGGTTAACAGCTTCAGCTTGTTGTCTTATCCCGATTGGTAGCTCCTTTAAAAGTGGTGGAATAATGCAGGCTAACTTCCTAATTATGCGAGCTGTTTCTGATTCTCGTGGTACTCTTATGATGGAACGGGCGAAGTCCATCTGCTAGGAATCCATGTAGGACCTGTATCTGTTAAAACACAAGAATATCCTCTACCAGTAAATAATAACCGAACAGGACCTTTCCATTCTCCTGTACTTAAGTCTTTATAACGTACTAATACTTCCGAAGCCTCGGTAACGGCATGCTTTCCAAAATGCAAAAGTGCAGAAGGCAATTCTCTTTCATTTGACAAATTTAAGAAATTCAATGTATATAATACCTGATTTAATCGATTGTGTGGATCTATATGGTCTGCCTGATACTGTCGGTCCAGATAATTTTATAATGTGGCATGTGCACGCTCAATAATGGCTTGACCTGTTGGGTTGTGGGGAACCCCAGTTTTGTGATCTATACCCCATCTAGTCATAAACTGTGCCACCTTCTGGCTTACATATGCTGGGCCATTGTCTGTTTTGATGGTTTTCGGTACTCCCATGATTGCAAAACAGGCATGAAAATGCCGAATGACATGAATCGCCTTTTCTCCTGTTTGTGCTGTTGCCCATAGCATATGTGAAAAGGTGTCAATGGTGACATGCACATATTTCATTCTGCCAAAAGGTGCATAATGGGTAATGTCTGTCTGCCAGACATCACAGGATTGCAAACCTCTAGGATTGACCCCAAGGCCCAACTGGCCACTATGTCCACTACATGCATCACAGGACTTTACGATGCCTTGAGCATCAGCTATAGAAAGTTTAAACATTCTTTTTAAT
Organism: Myiopsitta monachus; assembly: GCA_017639245.1. Taxonomy (NCBI): domain Eukaryota; kingdom Metazoa; phylum Chordata; class Aves; order Psittaciformes; family Psittacidae; genus Myiopsitta; species Myiopsitta monachus. The sequence continues at coordinate 87,575,516 of CM029918.1, forward strand.
GCTTTTGCATTTTGGTGAAACATAGCATGACTAATTCGTGCCATCTGAAACGCATCCCCTGGCTTTTGTTCAACCCAAGTCGCTAACCTGTCAGCACGTGCATTACCTTCTCCTAATCCTACATCTAGCAAATGACTACGGATGTGCAGAATGCAACAAGGTGTCTGTCGTTGAGACAGAGCACATCGTGCTTGAAGAAAAAGGCTGTATAGACGATCACGTTTGTTAGGCTTTATAAAGGCCTCATCTAATCGTCGAATGATTCCCACTACATATTGTGAATCTGATACTAAATTTAATGGTACCTTTATCCACCTAGACAAAGCCCATACTACTGCCTTTAATTCTAACGTCTGTAATGTATCATTCTCATCTCCAATTTGAATGTAATGATCCCATTCCTCAGTATGAGTTTTCCAAGTACATACAGCCTTTTTACTTATCCGTCCTGCATCCGTATATACTGTGATTGCATTTGGTATGGGAGTGGAGCGCACCACCTGGCGAGGTTTCCACTTTTGAGTTTCTGCAAACTTTATTCTAGGATCTGATGGTGTTTTCGCGGCAATGGTCCCAGTATAGCCCTCAAAAGCTATCTGACAAGCCGTGGAGTTAGCAAGTAGCCACTCAAGTGATCCCTGTGTTTGGATAGCTAACCAAATCTCAGCAGGTTCTGCTCCACTCACATCCACACACCGTTTACGACCTTTTACAATTAAATGAGCGACCACTTCTGAAATCTGAAACAAGCTCCTTGGAGGTGTTTGAGGAGGGAATACCCACTCAAGTATCCAGGTCCTTTCTCCCCCTTTTTCTTTAATCCACTGAAAAAGAAGACCAAAAGGGTTAGTGGATAAGGCCAAACAAGCAAAACAAATGGGAAGTGATGGATGGCGTCTATCTGCCACAGAATCCAGTAATTTTTGCAACAATTGAGTGCAGTGCTCAGCATGTTTTGACGTCCAACAAACTTTTGCAGCTGGATCAGTGCCTCTGAGAAGTGCAGTGATTGGGGCCAAATCATTATTGGTAAGACCTGTAAGAGGCCGTAACCATTGCAATTCACCGGCAAGTTTCTGTACATCAGCAAGGGTAGTGACCTGAAATGAGGGAGATGGGGTCAAGGGTCGTATAGCAGCATTTGAAATTTTCCACCCAAGATAGGAAACAGGAAGCTCTTTTTGAATCTTTTCAGGGGCAACCACAAGACCTTTGTCTTGTAGGAGAGAGGTAACTTGTGTAATAAAGGAATCTGGAATTGGTTGCTGTTGGCAAAAAAGGATATCATCCATATAATGATAGATGAGAGTGTTTGGAAACAGAGCACGAATAGACTGCAAAGCCCAAGCAACGTACAGTTGACACATTGTTGGACTATTTTTCATACCTTGAGGCAAAACAACCCATTCATATCGTTTATCTGGTTCCGCATGATTAGTGGAACGGAGGGTAAATGCAAATCGACAAGTGTCTTGTGGCTGCAAAGGTATTGTAAAAAAACAATCTTTTAAATCAATAACAACTAAATGCCAATCAGCAGGTAACATTGTAGGCAAAGGAAGGCCAGGTTGTAGGGCCCCCATAGCATGCATTTGATTATTAACACGGCGTAAGTCATGTAACAATCGCCATTTTCCTGATTTCTTTGGAATTACAAAAATGGGCGTATTCCAGGGACTAATTGAAGGTTTAATATGTCCTGCCTGAAGTTGTTCTTCAACCAATTGTGCAGCAATTTCTTGACGCCCTTTGGTTAAAGGCCACTGCTCAACCCATACTGGGGAATCTGTTTTCCATACAATAGCCGGTATGGGTGGCGCAGAGGCAGCGGCCCCTATTAAAAATGCTGAGGAATTTGAATTGTAGCTCCCAATTGAGCTAACGCATCCCGTCCTAGCAAACCTTGTAACTCCCCGGGCAATGGCATAACATACGGTCGTAAGCTAATGTTCTGTCCCTCTGGGAGAACAAGTTGCACAGGATGCTGGGCCTGCATTGGTGTTTGGCCACCTCCAACACCATGAACAGCATCCAGAGCAGGACGCAATGGCCAAGAATGAGGCCATTGTTTTTCCGAAAAAATTGTAACATCTGCACCTGTGTCATTCATGACTAATAATTGACATTGTTGTCCTCGGAAGTGTAACGTGATATTCATCAAGGGTCTTTGTTGCATTTTCTGTACCAAATTTACAACATGTTGTCCTGTAGAGCCAAATCCTTGGTTGTGACGCACGATATCTTTGGGTACGGGAGTTTCTTTGTGTCTTTGAATAAGAACCAACTGTGCAATTCTAGTTCCTTTTTCTATGGTAAGAGGGGGTTGCAGTGTATATGCAATGACACAAATCTGTCCACAATAGTCTGCATCAATAACACCTGGTTGAACTATGAGTCCATTAAGTCCTGATGATGATCTTCCCACTAACAGAGCTCCTACTAAGGAATTTTTAGTTAATGGTCCATGTGTTGTAGTTGGGATTTTTGTTGCTTTTTGATCCAACAGTGTTACTGTGTTTGCTGTTTCCAGATCGAGTCCCAGGCTGCCTTTGGTTGCTGGTTGGGCAAGGTTGCAGGCATGGTGTATCGTAGCGCTCCTGCTTGTGTCATCGCGCGGGAGCTCGCGCTGTGTGGAAAGTTTTTTGATTTTCGACAGGCCTGCGTGGCATGTGTATCACTCTGACATTGATCACACCACACTGCCACAGTACAAGACTTCTTATGATGTCCTTTTTTTCCACATTTAAAGCATATTGATAATGACGTAGGTGTTTTTATTGATTTTTGATTTAATTTTTGAACAGCCGCTGCAACCATGGGCTGCATAGCCGCCGAGACTGCAGGTTGCACAGCAGCAGCAACTGCGCCAGCTATATTTTGTGCTTGCCGACCCTGTTCTGTTCTTGAAATCATTTCAATCATATCAGAAACATCTGCTGTCTTTGGAAGGGTAGCCAACAAATTTTTTGTCTTTGGATTAGCATTTTCAAAAGCTAACAATCTAAACATAGTGTCTCTGTTTTCCTGTGGTAATTGACTTGAATTAGTAATTGCTTCTGACAGCCGATCAATAAAATGAGTATAACTTTCAGTCAGACCTTGGCGAACATTAGTAAAAGATGGAGAACCGCCCGCGTCAGGCACAGCAAGGTAAGCTCGTAAGGCAACAGAACCTACAGCCTCTAACAGGTATTGCGGGTATTGTACTTGTGCTGCTGTAGATTCATATTGACCCCTGCCTAAGAGCATATCGGAGGTCAGTCCAAATAAAGGGTCCTGATTGTCACGCGGCCGATTAGCCTCCAGGAGTGCTAGGCGTTCCCATTCTTTGTGCCAAATAATATACTGAGAGGGTGTTAAAAGTAAACGAGCCAATTCTGAGCAATCAACAGGGATATTCATTTCTGAAGTGTGAAGCCAATCAATTAAAGCTCTCCCTGTTTCAGATTTGTGACCATGTTCTCGGACGGTACGAATGGCTTGATGTAAGGTTTTCCATTCTCGTTTTTCATAATGGATTTGCCCCGTTTGATAATCTACGGTTACTGGGCATGCCATAAGGGAGGGTGTCCATTCGCCCTCTATAATCGCATCTTTTATTATGCCGTTCCAACGGCGCTGTGCCACTTGAACCCCTCCTTCAGCTCTTCGTTTTTTAATGATTTCTGCTAGTGGAGTGGCCTCCTTTGCAGTGGCCTCCTCTTGCATAGTATAAGTGTCTCTTAAAAATTGTTCTACACGCTCGATAGCATGCTTACTGCGTTCATCCAAAAGGTTCATAGCTTTTACTAATGAATCAGCAATGACTTTTAATGTTAAACGGTCACTTTCAGTTTCGATTCTGGTACTCGGGGTTTCTCCGGGATCGGGTGGCAACGGAACTGAAGCAGGGGCTACTTCAGCAGTAGGTGGTTTGCACCCGTCGCCCCCTTGCATTTGAACTGCTTGAGGCTGTACTAAAGAGTGTGCCTCCTCCTGCTCCATAGAGGCTGGTGGTTCAGGAGGCAATGGGGGAGCAGTAGGTGTGGGTTGAATTTGCGCCCGCATTATAGCATCTTCAGGCAAAGGGGGCAAAATTGCTGGCAAGGGTGCGGAGGATGCAGTTGGTGCAGTTCCAACACGACTCATCAGTTCAGCTAATGATTGACATGGCTTGCCATAAGTGCCTTTCATGGGTGTTTGAATAGGGCATGCCAGGCTACGTGACTTTGGTTGTTCCATGGTAGGGGATAAAGCCTGCATTGCCGCTGCGGCAACCTTCGTTTCAGCTTGCATACTCTCTAAACAGTTAATTACGGTACGCCATGTCACCCTCCAGTCTTTGATGTCACGGTCTTTACCAGCAATAGTAAGATCCCACATTTTGTCCCCTACTGCTCGCCATTCTCCAAACTGGAAAAGCAGCGGTGGTTGTTTGAAATATCCGATTCCCCGAGCCCAATGTATTAGCTTTTGAAACAGCTTTTCAGATACGGCTTCACCTCTCTTAGAGAGAATAGCTAAAAGCAGCCGTTCTGCGGCAGCGTATTCCGCTTCCATACTTGCTGGCCTTTCGGTATTGAAACCCAGTATTGAAACTTGCTGGCCCTTCGGTATTTAAACCCAGTATTGAAACTTCAGTAAGGAAAACCAGCTGGCCAGGAACTCGCTGACCCGGTATTGAAACCCAGTATTGAAACTTGCTGGCCCTTCGGTATTTAAACCCAGTATTGAAACTTCAGTAAGGAAAACCAGCTGGTCAGCCAAAATTCCTCACTCGCGACACAGTCAGCCTTACCTCCGAGACGGAGATATCTGGCTCCGCTGTACATCTAAGCAGTCTGATGTCAGCGCTGTCGTCCCTGTTCGGGCGCCACTTGTCGCGGGAGCCGGAATCAAACTCGTACTCATAGAGTTAATCAGTTTGTTCCATTTATTGGTTAACAACAGTATTCTTTTATAGTGTACTTGCGGTTACATGATTGGTTAATAAGGCTACATCTCGTATGCTAATTGGGTTTACAGTTAAATAATTGGTTAATAAAGTTACATTTCGTATGCTAATTAGTTCTTACATTATTGTCATTGGTTGTAGATTAGCTTAGCGGTCTCAGAAATATTAAAGTATTCAGCAAATACCTAACTGGATACATTTTAGCAGAGTGTCAGCAATAGTCATTGGTTATTATAACAATAAGCGATTCACCTACTAGAGTTATAAAAATAGCTAGATACACATTCCTATTCACCCACTATAGTTACAAAAGTAGCTAAATACAACATTCCTAAGGTGTCTGCCTTAACCAAGATTCTGTCTTACTGACTACCACATTGTATTATAGTGCAACATTGTATATATACTCAAGGTTGCTCTAGCCTTACTCTATCAGCAGCTGTGTCAGCAGCTTCAAGCGGCCTAATCAGAGGCCTATGCAACTCGAGCTCTTGCTTACTCGTCTGACAAGAGCAGTTCAGTCATGCTAACATGCCCTTGCTCATTGAGCCATTCCTCCACAGCTGTTCAGCGTGGAGAAGAGAAGGCTGCGTGGAGACCTCATAGAAGCCTTCCAGTACCTGAAGGGTTCCTATAAGGATGCTGGGGAGGGACACTTCATTAGGGACTTCAGTGATGGGACAAGGGGTAATGGGTTCAAACTTAAATAGGGAAGTTTAGATTGGATATAATGAGGAAGTTCTTTACTGTTCAGTTGCTGAGGCACTGGAATGGGTTGCCCAGGGAAGTTGTGAATGCTCCATCGCTGGCGGTGTTCAAGGCTGGGTTGGACAGAGGCTTGGGTGGCATGGTTTAGTGGGAGGTGTCCCTGCCCATGGCAGGGGGTTGGAACTAGATGATCTTAAGGTCCTTTCCAACCCTAGCTATTCTATGATTCTATGATTCTATACCAGCCTCCCAGCTCCGTCATTATTCCTGCAGATAGCAGCAGCATGTGTCTGTCACTCCACCTAACTGACAAATCCCTTTCCCACATCCTTCAACATTTTCACACCAGGAAAGAGGCGTAAGGTTGCAGAGAGGAAAAAGAGTTGAAGTCTGCCCAGCATCATTAAGGCATGGCCTTTGCTATCTAACTGCACGGCTAACCTCACCCTCTAGCTTTCATCAGCTCGCATTGTGATTTCTCTATGCACTTTTTCCAGTTTTGGTAAATGATGTTTTGCCCTTTCCTTCCACTGAGCATATTCCTGCATGGGTCATCTTTCTGTCTTGTTCCTGTGACTGTGACACTTCCCTTTGCAATCCTTCCCTGGCTCCTTCTTCATCATTTTGAAAATAAGCCCCTTTGTCTCAGTTCTTAAAACTTTTCAAAACTTAATCTGCATCCTGCCCATTGTTCAGTACCAAAGATGGGCTCCAGCTTCCATTGCCCACACAGCAGGTTTTCAGACAAACACTGTCAAGCTCTATCCCTCATTGTCCTGCAGCCCTGGCAGGATCTCTGTCTACGTTCCCACTCCCTACAGCTACATGCAGGTCTTCATTTTACCTGCTGCCTATGGAAAACTAGACAAATATGAAGTCTCACTGACTATTGATAGCTCATATTCTTTTACTAGTCTTGCTAGTCTATATCTAGCCATTGCCTTTAGTTTCAAATTTGATTGAAAAGCTGAGGTTTACAAACATGTTTAAGCTTGTCAGACCTATGAATTTTAATAGGACATATGGAGCTCAATGCTCTTTGTGAAGTGGGTTTAAGTTCTGAAGCAATCATTTTTTTAAGTGTGACAAGTCTAGGAGTCAATCTCTCAGGTGTTACTGCAGTGCAGAGTATTTTTTCAGAACAATAACACTTGGAAAAATGCCTATTCCTATTTTTCCTGCAGGAAATATACCCTTATCTTCTGCTGCCTCACAGCGTTTGCCTGTTTTCATATGTACTGCTACACCTGTATTGGTCTGAAACAGTAGCTCCTGACTACCATTTCTGATTTCAAAGTAGGTGTTGATTCCAGCAATTTCCCGAGATGGCTTCTTTTTTTATGTTAAAAATAAAACCAGAATTGGGTTCAAGGATATGACTGAGAGGAAATGGCAAAAATTTGCCCGTTTGATTCTGAACACTTCTAGACAAAACAAAACAAAACAAAACCAAAACAAAAAACAAAGCAAACAAACAAAACAAACAAACAAACAAAAAAAAAAAAACAACAAACCAAAAAAACCCCCACCAAACCCCCCAAAAACAGTCCCTCCTTAAAAATTTCTTTCAGAAAAATTTACCTAAATGCTTGCCCCAGGTGATTTTTGTTCCAAACAGCGTTCTTGCTGCCTGCTTCCTTCTCTTACAAATGCACAATGAACTTCTTCAGTGCAAATAATGAACCACAAATCATACAATATGTATGGTTTTATTCTAAAAGAGGATCCAGCTGCCTTAGAGACTTGTAAACGTTGGAATAATATATGAGATCGTCTTTCCCAGTGCCCTATAAAGGTTAGACTTTTCCATTGAGAGATGTCAGCTAAGGTGATTATGCTGTAAGCAGACTAAGCCTTGGGATTTCACAGCAGATCTCAAATGTATTTAGCAAGACTAATTAGCTCATTTTAAACAGGAATTTGCCATTTTGTTAAAAGAAGAGCACATTTATATTCTTTATAGTATTTCTATACGACCAGTTCAAGGTAATTAAATGGAAAAACAATGTAATAAATTCTTGGAAGCAATCCCCTAAAAATATTGGTTTATCATTTGGCATTCTCCTCTCATTTCCACCGGATACCAGTGGGATTTGTATATCCGCTTCCTTTATGTTTCTAATTAAGAAACCACGTCAGATTTGTAGAAAACCTACACAATCTGTCACTTTGACTGCTGAGGAACGGGCATGCTTCCCTGACCCCTATCCCCATCAATCTGAATAGATCCAATTTCATTGATTTATATCGAATAGAATTTCATTGGTGGCTACTGCATAAATCTGTAGTGACTTTCACATTTTGTTTCACCTAAATGATGATTGGGTGGAATGTGTCTGGTTTAAAAGTGACCCTGCTCCAATTTTTGAGCTTTGGTTTATAACAGGGGGGAAAAAAGGGTTTAGTCATTTCCATTCCCAGAGTCATAAAAGTCATCACTGGGTTTTGCAATGTATTTGGTCCATTTAAACTTTTTTCCCCCTGAAGTCTGACATTTTACCATGCTTAAAATGAAGTTTATTCACAAAGTGGTTTTAATAAATGTTAGATGATGATTTAGGATAGGATAATTTCTGATTTTCAAAACAATGTGTCTTTGTAAAAAATGCCTTGTGCCAGCACCACGTAACAAACAAAGCCAAGTTGAAGTGCCTTAAAATTTTGAAGATATTTTGTTTCCTTCCTTGTAAATGTTGAGATGAACATTTTCTCTTCATTCACATTCACAAGAGGCTCAGGGACTGGTAGGGTTGCAGGGCTGTAACACTCCCTCTCTTGCTAACAGTGCCAGGCATGTTGCACTCCCATCCCCACAATGCACTTACGTCCCTGGCTGGCACCTATAAATGTAACTAAACAGTATGGGCAATAGCATGATGGTGTTTGAGCCTGGTTCCTGGCCCGGGTTGATTTCCCCATATAGCGATAGCGAGTGTTGCTGCATTGGTTCCCACCAGAGAGAGGGCATAGAACTGAGGAGGAAGCAACAGGGGGGATGTACCTCCCCTCTAGAGCTCCTTGGCTAGCCCTGTGTTTTCTGACATGTGGTTTGAAATGGTACTTCACACCCCTTACTCACATTACACTCACTGGCTTAGGTGGAGCAGGCAGCCACCCACTACTTGCCACAGCCCAGGGAGTACGTTTATCATCCACAGAGTGAATTAGAATTCCTCTCCCAGTTTCAGGACCAAAACCCATGCTGGTTTATTCCAGCTCACCCTCCAACTGCAGAAGGCACTGTGGTGTCAGCCTGCTGGGTTGCTGCTCAGACGACCCGCTGAACCCCAGGACCAGTCAAATGTTTATATTTGACTACAGCTCAGTTTACCATAACAACAATTGAATCTCCTCCACATGAATTTGAATCCCAAAGTCAAAGACAGCTTTCCATGAGGCATTTTTAGCAAAGTCCTCCAAAACACCTCTTTTTGCTTCTAGAAGAGAATATTTAGGTCAATCTTTGGTACTTCGAAAGATCACTTTTTTTCTTGGTGGTTTATTCAAATACAGTATTTGGGTTTTGTTTTTTTGGGCTTTTGTTTGTTTGTTTGTTTGTTTTTTTGTTGTTTTTTTTTTTCATTCTCATAGAATAGTTAGGGTTGGAAAGGACCTTAAGATCATCTAGTTCCGACACCCCTGCCATGGGCAAGGACACCATGCCAACAAGGCTCTGTTCAGCCCGGCCTTGAACACCGCCAGGGATGAAGCATTCACAACTTCCCTGGGCAACCCATTCCAGTGCCTCACCACCCTTACAGTAAAGAATTTCTTCCTTATATCCAATCTAAAAAATTCTCAAATACTTTCCTTCTGGTCACAGTAGTGCTAATGCCCCTTCCAAAACACTGACAAGTACAATTTTTGTTAGTGCAGGGTGTGCTGCAGGAAGCATTTGTGTAGTGTGAGATTTCATTACAAGAATCTGCGAAAGTTAAAACCTTTCTATTATTGTTTTAAAAGCATGTAGGAGATGGATCACCACTGGCTTCCCCAGGTTCCAGGAGCTGGCTTCCTTGCCAGGGGTTAGTTAGCCAGTATTGAGCATGCTATCACTCTCCTTAATTATGAGTGCTACAAAATTCCTCATCTAGATTCACGTTATATGCAATTACTTTCTGTCCCAGAGTTCTGCAACATAAAATACTTAAATATGTCTAAAATGATAAACAAAAATTTTTACTCTAAAGTTGCAAATGCCACTAAACTTTCATGTAATTTTAACCCTTACTTTTCTTTAACCCTGATTGGTTTCTTAGTGTCTATCTACATTGGTCGTATGTCTTCTCTACATCTAGTGTTGCTTTGCAAGCATACACATTACTGAATTTTGACCAGCAACAGATCCCATGGTTGGCCAGATGGTTACATGAACATGCCTTGATATTATAAACATAATTTGTATATGCGAATATCTATTTTAATCTTTGCATTTTTTCCCCTTTGGATTCAGACAAAAAGGGGGAGAAGCAGTAATAATAAGATGTAGATGTTTCTTTGGATATGCTTTTTCTCCGAGCACCTGCAGAAAGACCCTGAGCATTAGGGTCTTTCCTTCATTAGCCCACCTAGCACGACACAGCAACAGCCAGGAATATGGCGTAGAAGCTCTTGCACATGCTTGGAAGTGGTGTTTGAAGTTGTTCAGGAATGTGCCATATGCTCAATCTGCCTGACAGACACTTGGCTGCTGCCTGTGCCTGTCGTTAACAAGAATAAAGGTAAGGCAGAGAGAGGAGCAGATGCACAAACATGAGACAGACCCCACACACCACAGCTCACGTGCCCTTGCCTGGCACCTCCTGCTATGGCTTGGTGTCATGGATGAGCCAGTAGCTTTCCCACAGTTTAGGAGCCCTGCCAGCCCTCCCATATGAGTGGTGTGTGGCAGGCCTGGGAGCAGACATGGGGAGCGAATGTGTCCTCTTCCATGGGCCATGGGGTGTATGTGTGCTCTAAGCAGTTACCTGCTCCTTGGTCCCAGCCATGGGGACAAACTTTCAGGTGGAAGTTTGAAAACAGCTGAAGGAAAGCCCTGTAAATACATTGATCCTAATGCTCTGCCACTTCGGGTACAGATGTAGCTTCCGTTAATACCCTGGGGATGGATGCTGAGGGCTGTGAAGATTTACTCTTTGTTTGCTGACAGAGCTCTGAAACATTTGGATAAGAATGGAGATGATTTTTATCAAGCTGAAAAGTATATAAACATATATGAGCATACTATGTAGCATGTTCATACTCTTCAGACTGAGGAATTATCTCTGACACTTTAGAAGAGATCTTATACTCAGGACAGTGAAAATGTTATGCTGGAGACAATTTTAAATGTGTGCAGATGTGATAAAATAGGGACATCTTCATAAGGAATACAAAATGTATATGTTTGTAGTGTCTACTTTAAAAGAGGCAAAAAAGCCTGCAGCTTTCCTCGCCTCTGCTCAGCCATGGCCAGAAGGAGTGGGTTACACCAATGGCAAGAATATGTTGTGAGGCCGCAGCTGGAAAATATTGCGCCTCTGCTTTGCACAATTCAGAGAATAGCAATAGTTAACCTCAGATGAGAAAGTTGGGGCTGCTCAGCCTGGAGAAGAGAAGGCTGCGTGGAGACCTCAGAGCAGCCTTCCAGTATCTGAAGGGGGCCTATAGGGATGCTGGGGAGGGAACTCTTCATGAGGGACTGTAGTGAGAGGACAAGGGGTAATGGGTTCAGACTTAAGCAGGGGAAGTTTAGATTGGATATGAGGAAGAAATTCTTTACTGTGAGGGTGCTGAGGCACTGGAATGGGTTGCACAGGGAAGTTGTGAATGCTCCATGGCTGGCGGTGTTCAAGGCCAGATTGGACAGAGCCTTGGGTGGCATGGTTTAGTGTGAGGTGTCCCTGCCCATGGCAGGGGGTTTGGAACTAGATGATCTTAAGGTCCTTTCCAACCTTAACTATTCTATGATTCTATGTTTTCCAAACTTTATATTCATTAAAAATAAGCCAGCAGGCCACAATCAGAAGATGTTGACTCTTGTCGTCCAAAGGAGCATGACCAGCAGGCTGAGGGAGGTGATTTTCACCCTCTACTCTGCTCCTGTGGGACCCCACCTGAAGTACTGTGTGCAGCTCTGGAAGCCTCAGCATAGGAAAGACATGGACCTGTTGGAGGGGATCCAGAGAAAGCCCACAGCAATGATAAGAAGGCTGGAGCACCTCTGCTGTGAGGAAAGGCTGAGAGAGTTGGGGTTGTCCAGCCTGGAGAAGAGAAGACTCCAGGGAAACCTTATTGTGGCCTGTCAGGTCTTAAAAGGGGCCTATAAGAAAGATGGGGAAAGACTTTTTAGCAGGGCCTGTTGCCAGAGTGTGAGTGAAAACAGTTTTAAACTGAATGAAGGAGATTCAGGCTGGATGTGAGGAAAAACTCTTTTAAAAGAAGGTCGTAAAACAGTGGCACAGGTTTCCCAGCGAGGTGGTGGATGCTCCATCCCTGGAGAAACTCCAGAGCAGTCTGGATGGGGTTCCTGGGCAACTTGATCTAGGTGGAGATGTCCCTTCTCATTGCAGGGGGCTGGACGGCATGACTTTTGAAGGTCCCTATGGTTCTATAAAAGCTTTACCACCATCCCAGCAAACCCATACCTGTGATGTCTCTGGTTGCCACATGGCAACCCACAACATGACAGCAAATGTTGCCAGCAGCAGTTCTTGCCCTCACTGGGCTGTGTCCCCAGGCAGACCAGGGCTGGCAGTGTGGGCAGCTGGCTCTGGGTGGCCTTGCCTCAGCTGGGGGCTTGGGCCAGGGGACCTCCAGAGACCCCTTCCCTCCTCAGCTTCTCTGCCAAGGGTGGCTGTGCAATATGTGGGGTGCAAGGTGTGGGGCACGTGCTGTGGGGCACAAGCTCTTAGGTGGGCATCCTGGATGGGTGGGAGAGCAGGCACAACGAGGCCTTTGGGAACCACTTTTAGCATTAATAACAACTCATTGCTTAGTTCTGCAATTCCCTGTGCCTGTAAATTACAGATAGGAAAAACACATGAAGAATGAGCGTTGCATGTGTTGCTTTATCTTAAAATTAATAGGCTCCGGGCAGATATCTGTGCAGCAGTGCACAGAAGCTTGTTCTTCATATGGGATAGATTAGGTCCTGCGCCTTTCCCCTGAAACCAAGGGGTGAGGCGGGCTGTGGATTAAGGCAGGATCTGGCAGCGGCTGCTGCTGCAATGGGATTTTCTCCTCTTCTGAAGTTTATCTGCTGCTCCTCTCCTTCTCCAGAGGAAATCTTCTTTCTTGTTGAAGGCTCAGCAGGAGGCTTCAATGCGCCTCTGGTTGATAGTGCTTTGGGGTAAACATTTCACAGAATTTTTTGAGGGGAGCAATAAACTTTTTTGCTTAAAAGTGTTTTGACTGCAGGTTTTTCAATAAAGAATAACTGAGACATTTTAATCTTTAATAGATCTAATGACGGATGTTGGGCTTCTGCCAAATAATTTGTTCTCAATTATCTCTAGACCCTGGGGATTCATGTAAAAACACTGAAGTAATGTCAGCATGTGAGAGAAGGGATCAGAAAGAGACTTTGCACTGGATGCAACTGAGAGAACAAGAATGAGGCCACTACAGCATGAAAAATATGTTAACGTGGTTTAACACAAGTTCATTCTCCTGTTATACCTGTTCTCCTGGCAGAGTGCATGTGATGGGCCTGATGATCTGCATGGGTATGTGCGGTCCTGATTCATCCCTGGCTTATCCTGTGCTCGCACAAGGTTCCCTGAGGTCAGATCCTGTGCACGTTAGTAACACATAATGCAAACTCTTCTATAGGCATTATACTTATCAATACATTTTAGGAAGGGGTGATGACTGACACCCATTTAAAAGTCGGTGAAGCTGCCTTATTCCCAAAGCTAGCTTTAAAACACAGTGGTGTGAAAAGAAGGGTTTTCCCTTGCCTGTGATTGATTATTTCATGTTACGTTATGTGTGTGACCTCATTGATGTAGTCAGTTACAAAGTGCCCTATGTTCTTGGTCCCAGGAGGAAATGCACCAAAAACGTTTCTGAAACCCCTATGAATTATTGAATCTTGTAAATAAGAATAAAGGCTTTACAAAATCAGTACTCAATACATGAAGCAAGAGAGACAAATCCAGTGACATCAGCTTGAAAGTCATCTCAAGATAATTATTCTCTTGGGTAATACAACCACGCTACCCAAAATATGAGAAATCTTGATAAATGGATTTTAGCAAATTTGTGCAAATAACCTTCAACACTCACTGGGGCTGTTTCAGGACGGTAGTATGTTAGCCCCAAGGGCTGACAAATATTTCACCCTTGTGTCTCATTTTGCTTATATGTAGTCACTCGCTCTCCTTTTGTGTATTTATTGCTCAATTTCTTTTTGACTCCTGTGGAGAGCTCTTGAATATTTATATTTTGTGTCACTTTTTTATCACTGTCAAATTTGGAGGCTTCATTTCCAATACTTGGTTAAGCATCAGTTAAAATTTTGGTTTCCAATTGTATTCCCCCATTCTATTCAGACATGTGCTTTCTGCTAATTTGGCCACTTAGGCTGGTCAACATAATTGCTTTGACATTTTCTGTGAACAGCCTTTCCCAAACACTATTTGAACAGTTTTTACATTATTTCCCTAACAAAATCAGTAATGGATGAAAAGTGGAATGTAAAATCAGGCTATTAACACAAGTTAAATGGACTAGTTTGCAAATCAGTACAAAACTCTTTTCCTGTGGCCTTCTGTAGAACTGAAGAATGCACCCTCCTAGCATTACTTTATTATTTTCTTAATTTGCTTTAAATATCCATCCTTAATAACCATGTAACCATGTGTAATCTCTGCTTTGAGCAAGGTGACTGTCACAGGTCTTTACAGTTCTTGTTATGACTGAGCAGTAGTCAGTAGCTGTGAAATAAAAAAGATTCATTATTCCTTTCTGTCATGGTTTAAGTCTCTAAAACTCACTTTTAGAGACTTAAGCCATGACACTTTCCTTTTCATTAAATTGCTTTTATTTAATATTTAATATTTTCATTTAATGTGTATATACATACCTACTAAGAAGTGCATCCACTGCTGCTTCCTGTTTTTCTTGTCCTAGTCCTAACTATACAAATCAAGGAGGGACAGACTTTTAACTGCTGTGCTCTGTTTAGCATCTTTTCCCATGTTTCTCAGTTCAGTTTCTGAACTCCTGTTGAAGCATAGGAACCAACATCTTCCCATCCTTGTTCCCACTTGTGTGAATAAAGGCCGTGTACACATTTACTACAGCACTGTGTCATTTGGGAGAGGAAGGCTGAAGGAGACCTGTCTGATAGGAAAGCTGCTGTTTGTGATTCACCTAGGAATCGTGGGGTCTGTGGCCTTAAGACAGCTTGGGAAAACGAGTTTCAAGAGGTCCTCATCACCAGCACAACCGAACATTAGTCCCGCAGTTGATTTTTCCATTGCCTCTATGAGCAGTTGCACGGGTTTCAGGAAGTCCCAGGGGCAGCTCAGCCTCACCTAGTCAATACCAGCCCAGGTCTGGAGGAGGGAGGTCAGTCGCAGGATCTGCATATTTCTGCAGGCCGGCATTTGTCCTGCAGTCCACTCCAGCTTGCAATGGAGAGACTGGGTGTCTGAGGAGCTACAGACCATGCTCACATGGGAAGTAACATGGGATACCTGCATGCCTAGGTTCTGGCATGCATTCTGGCAGTATGTCAGCCCCTTATCAGGGTAACACCAAAGCATGTACCTGTGTCTCCCCTGCCCTGAATCTGCTGGAGCAAAAGATGGCTGTGTCTGGGAAGGAGATACGGTGTGTCTGGACCATCCTCGCACTGAGATCCCAAAGAGGGCTGTGCATTGTTCAGCTCTCTGTGAAAAACATGTGATTGAACTGTTCTGGAGCTCAGAAAGGTTCAGCTCTCCAAGGCCAGCCAAATTGAGAGTATGGAGGTGGTCTTAATCTGGTCCTGCAAGGTCAGGAAGACCTGTTCACTTCTGCAAGGTCGCAACAGAGTAATCCAGAACTGATGAAAGGTTTTAGCAGGCATTTCGTCTCATGAACCTGACAAGAAGAGGAGCAAGTAATGAGAAAGAGAGTTTGCAGTGTTACTTAGACAGGGTATTTGGGTGTCAGCGCCGAGGGCACAGTGCCCCAGACAGATGGAGCAGCACGGCAGATGACACCTCACAGCATGGATGCTTTGCAAGAAGCCAAAAGGATTGTAAAAATCTCTGAGTCTCTGGGCATGATGTTGGCATTATCTGGTGATCCATTACAGAAATTAGAATGATGCTGAAAAAAAAAAACCCTAACAACCCACGTCATGTTAATGAAGTTCACAAAGTGAGAAATTGCCTCTGCCTTTTCTTCGGTAGCTTTGGCTCTGTGTCTTTCTGCACGCAATATTGCAGCAGAGCCTGTCGTTACAGCACCCTTTAGCACAAATGCTGCCATGCCCTTCTGTTTGTCTTTTGGCAGCTGAAAGTGTTAGTAATGAAAATGAAAACCACACGCTGTTCAATAATTAAAAATAACAGCAGTTGGACTCAAGTATCTATACAAAATAGGAACTTAATGCTTGCTTGAAAATCCTGTATGCTCTTCTAATGTTATTTACTTACTAAAGGTAGTCAGTTTCTGCTGTCAGTCCATGCAGGTTGACTACTGTTCACTCTTGACTTCTAACACACACTCGTAACTTTTCAAAAGAAATTTTTTCTTAATGGGTTCCTTAAAAAAAAAGATCTCTTAAGAAATACTGTACAGCAGTCCAAGCCCTCAGCTGATGCAAATTGCTCCAGCTCCATTGACTTCATCAGAGCTACAATGATTTACACCAGATGGCCCACCATGTTTGATATTATTACATTAAGGTATTAGCATAAGCATAATTTGCTTTGTACTTTTCTTTATCAGTAGTATTTTCTTTCTATCAGCTTCAGTGGACTTTTGCAGCCTTCACTCAGGGGAATAAAATCCATTCCATGTGAGTAATCATGTTCTGTAAAGGATAAATATCAAACTATTGCCTACTAATATAAAACTTATTTGGGGAAGGTCTTTTAGTCCTAAGCTATGTTTTGAGCAGATTTGTTACAGTAAAGAGTTATAGCTGTGACTGGAGTGGTTTGGGGTTTTTTGTGTAAGAATATTGTATTTTTCTCTCTTATAAAAAAATGTGTCTAATTTGAAATGGACACCTATGATAAATGCAGGCTATGTAAAATCATATATTTCACCTACATTTCCTCTTGGCATGAGCCTTTTTTTTAGTTTACGGATATAAAATCATAACTAAGTTGCCTTAGACTATATATAAGGAATTCTGTCTGGTACAGTAAAGGGAAATGCAGTTAAGTACCTTCATAAATAGACTGGAGTTTTCCAAAGATGGGTTTTTGGTTTGGCATATTGACTTTGCATTTATAAGACAAATGTAAGAGAACATCTGGTTTGTTTTATCATTAATTCTGGGAATGTCCATTAATAATGCATTTTTGGGAATTGTTTTTGTTATTCCTGGAGAGCACTGTAATGAACAGTCCTATGCTTGTTCTGCCGGGAGACACATTTCGGTTTAGAGGTTGTTTTGCAGACTTAATTATATTAGTTGCTATCTCCTTTTTATTGCCAGAAAGTGTGCACTATTAAAACAAATTGCTGAGAAAGCTGCCAGTGGCCATTCTGGAAAACTACACTTCTGACTAGTTTAGAGAAGAGGCATTTTAGCATTTCACTTTTTTTTTTTTTTTTTTTTTGTTAAATTAAATTGAAAGGTTTTATTTTTCTCCCTGTAATCCTGGCCTGTATTCATACAACCTTAGGAAAAACATGGTATTAGTAACACACACCTTTTTTTGTTCCCAGTTATCAGTCTAGCTAAGAAACAGTTATGACTGGATAAATTGTTCTTGTTGCTGGCAGGAAAATGAGACATTGAACACCTCAATGTCCTTCTAGAATGCCTAGTTCTAGTGTTGCCACAATCATAAAACCACAGAATAGTTAGGGTTGGAAAGGACCTTAAGATCATCCAGTTCCAACCCCCCTGCCATGGGCAAGGACACCTCACACTAAACCATGCCACCCAAGGCTATGTCCAACCTGGCCTTCAACACTGCCAGGGACGGAGCATTCACAACTTCCCTGGGCAAACCATTCCAGTGCCTCACCACCCTCACAATAGAGAACTTATATCCACTTATATACTTATATATAGAAGTTCTTATATAGAAGTTCTTATATGTAACTTATACACTTGGATGTTCCTTATATCCAATCTAAACTTCCCCTGTTTAAGTTTGAACCAATTACCCCTTGTCCTATCACTACAGTCCCTCATGAAGAGACCCTCCCCAGCATCCCTATAGGCCCTCTTCAGATACTCGAAGGCTGCTATGAGGTCTCCATGCAGCCTTCTCATCTCCAGGCTCAACAGCCCCAACTTTCTCAGCCTATCTTCAGACAGCAGGCGCTCCAGTCCGCTCATCATCCTCGTGGCCCTCCTCTGGACTTGTTCCAACAGTTCCATGTCCTTTTGATGTTGAGGACACCAGAACTGCACACAATACTCCAAGTGAGGTCTCATGAGAGCAGAGTTGAGAAATGCCAGATTGCATAACTCCATAAATTGAAGCAAGTTTTTCCCAGGTCGGTTGGGCAGCCAGTCGTACGTGTTGTGTTGTGGTTGAGCACCCACCATACAGGCAGCCTGGCATAGCTCAGCAGAATCTGGAGCTCCCATCAAATCACTAGGTGAAGGAGCTGTGGGACTCAGAACTGGAAAACCTGCATTATCTGATGGTTAGCAGCAGATTTAGGAAACGTAGAGTCTATTCCCAGTTTCAGTCTGATGTCTGATCTGTGCAAAGTGTCTCTACTTTATTTATAGCATTGCAATAATGAATCTAGTCTGAAGCTAATTAAAATAACATGAGATACTTTCCCGTAATTTCCTGGGCTTCACATCAGACACACACACATACCTTGTGGATTTCTACCTCATGTCTGTTGTGAGGTAAACACTAAACCTTCCTCCTTACTCCTTTCTATTTTCATTCTGTTTATTTACCTGAGGAAGAGCCTCCCATAGACATCAGCTGAGCAGTGAGGGGCAGGCAGCTGTGGTGCCGTGGTGATACTGACTGTAGAACCACAGGAAACAACACCACAACATGCAGCCGAACTACTACTGATCACACCTAGGCTCTCATGACAGTGCGAAAGATCAGATCTAGACAGTTCTACCATCCATTTGTTAAAGAACCAGGGATTTTTTTGTTTTTACACTTTCTTTTTAAACCCAGACTTGGATCAGCAGCCTTCTCTTCATGGCATTTTTACTTGAAAAAGGTGCAAGTTTCTTCAGTTGCTTATGCATTCTACCAGCCCAGCAATGTATATGGCATCAGTTACTGCACTGACTTTATATTTTTCCAGGACCAAGTATAGCAGCCTCTGAAGAGATCAGCAGCTGGGGAGCATTTTGGATATCCAGATTCCTAATGACCCCAGAGTAGTATTCCCAAACCTCTTGGCAGTTCCAAATTTCATGCCAAAAGTTGCAGGCATCTGTCTTACATTTTGAACATTTGTCATCAATATTCTTATTTAATTTAAACATCCGCTTAGGGGGGTCATGTATTCTCAGTGAATAAAATTAGCTGCATGTTACCAATCTGTGAATTTGAGTTTAATCATAGAGCTCCGGTCTGGTTACAGATGTCTTTGTCCAAGGACTGTAGTTTACTACTGAATGCCTTCCCCATTAGCTTTGGAGTTATCAAGCAAGGATTTATACCATGTAGTAATCTTTTTCCTTTCTAAATACATAACTGAATGCTCTCACTGGGGGGATTAAATTCAGGCTCTCTGAAAGACCTACAGCTGGTTATCTCCTTTAGCAGTCACTTTGCAATCCACACTAAGGTGAGGGGCAGGGCATGGTCTCACTGCCTCAGGACCACAGCAAAGATCAAATTGCCAATGAAAGTCACAATTCTGTTCCTGCTCCCCGTTTCTCCTGGGGGTAGGAACAAGGTTGCCACCATCTATTTTCTGGGTCAGCCTATTGCCTGCTCCCATCCTCTCAGCTGCATTGGCTGAAGACTTGGGGATGCTTAGTCAAAGCTCCACTAGCTCTTTCTCCTTTGTGTCTGCCTCTGCTGCTCCATTGCTTGTGCTGCCTGCTCCCTGTCCTGTGCAGGTGCAAGAAGGAGGTGTGCAGATGAGCCTTTGGAAAATGACTGGCTTGTCTCTCTCTTAAATATTATTGTTATGATGTGGTAATTGGTCCCAAACTCCTCAAATCATTCTTTGTATCATAAACATCCTGCACAGATGTGATTCCCAGTTTTTCACATTGCAGAAGTTAATTAATTCATCACTGCAGTTCATTTAAGCAGAATGATAGCTTTGATGTGACAGTAATGGCAGTGTGCTAGCAGTGCATAACTGCAAACATTTTAATTAATATACTTATTTGTAGCATATCAACATTCCAAAGGAAAAGGACAGAAACAAGATCTGATATTCAGCCTCTACTCTCCATCCTGGTGTAAATAATGTCTGTTTATACGATGTTTAGCCCATAGCATATGTGAGCCATCATGAATAATGACCTGTTCTGCACATGAAACTGCAGTCCATAAGCTAGACTCTCACACTGTCATCATTACATCTAGAACCAATCCTTCCTAAGGAAGAAATCTTACATACAGCTCTCACAGCTGAAGTGTTTGATTGTGGTTCCCACATCTCCAGGAATGTCCAGGAATAAGCCCATTGAATTATATGTAAAACCAGCCAATTTTGATATAGAATCAGTAAGAGGTCAGGATGAAATGAGCCCATCTCTGCTATGATGATACAGGTTTTCATTCCCTGAAAGACACTGAATTCCTCAGTGAATACTCAGTTTCCCTGTGGAGTGGCACAGTCTCATCCCTCCTCAAGTATTGGTGTCCTGGGTTCAGCAGTAGCAGTCATTTTTAATCCTTCTTAGTAGCTGGTGCAGTGCTGTGTTTTTGACTTTCGGCCTGGGAACAGCGCTGATAATGCCAATGTTTTTAGTTGCTGCTCAGTTATGTTTAGTCTGACCAAGGACTTTCTGAGTCTCATGCTCTGCCAGGGAGGAGGGGAAGCTGGGAGGAAGCAAAGACAGGACACCTGACCCAAACTGACCAAAGAGGTATTCCATACCACAGCACGTCAAGCCCAGAATATAAACTGGGGGCACTTACCCAGAGGGGTTAGATCACTGCTCAGTCGGGCTGGGTATCAGTTGGCGGGTGGTGAGCAGTTGTATTCTCTTCCCTTGTTATTTCCCTTATCATTATTATTATTGGTGGTAGCAGCAGTGGTTTGTGTTATACCTTAGTTACTGGACTGTTCTTATCTCAACCCATGGGAGTTACATTCTTTTGATTCTCCGCCCTATCCCTCCGGGAGGTGGGGGGGGGGGGGGGGGGGGAGGTTGTGACTGAACGGCTGCGTGGTTCTGAGTTACAGCTGGGCTTAAACCATGACAATTAGGAAAGATGGTGGCCTCAGAGAGCTTTGAGCTGCGCTGTGAAGGCCCAGTGTACCAAACCGAGTCCAAATGACAGGGTGAATCTTGCTGTTTGTTTTTCCTGAAACTCTGTTTTTAAAAATAATACAAAACTTTCAAACACCTTTGAAATATCAAAAAGATATTAAGTAAAATGTGTGAATATTAAGTAAATATGTGAATCCCTGTCTTAAGGAATTGCTGTAATTAATTAATTTACCTGGAATTAATTATTCTGTTGTGATAATAAATTCATGCAGAAAGTAGAAATCAAGGGTCATGAAAATTACTTTGCTAAAGGATACACGAGGAGCTAAATAACTGATGTGTGTGAGCTGTGGAACAAACTAATCCTCCTTCAGGTAATCCTGACGTGTCTTCCAAGAGACATACTCTTCAGATATTCATTAACATCGCCAGACCAGAAGTGTTATTACTCATTACAGTGGATTGAATTCAGTTCTGGCTTTTGCGCTGTCTGCATTAAAAAGATCTCAGGAGCTGAGCCAAGGCTGCTCAGTGCAGTACATAGGCACGTGGAGGCCAGAGGAACATTGTATTTATCTTCCTCAGTCACTGGTGCTTGACAGAAGAGCATAGACCTTTAATTTGGAGAATAAGCCTCCACCAGCACTTAGCTGGCTGACAAGCTGGGCTTTCCCTTGTGCGTTATTCCACAGAAACCTTTCTAAGATGAACTGGAGCTACATCTGGAGATGGTATCCATCTGCACCTTCACAGCTACAGTACAGCCCTCAGTGTGCTCCAGACAAAGGCCAAAATTCCTTAAAATCCCATCTGGGAGCTGTCTGAACTCACAGTACCAGCAGTACCTGGTAGGTGTCTGATGTTTTGTACCAGGTAAGTGCTGCACCAGACTGCATGACACCTCTCATACCCCAAACTGGGTGTTTCCTTTCCCCTCCAGGTTTCCCTGTTGCCCACTCGGGCACTGCCTGAGAACACCTAATGGTCTCCCATCCACAAAGCCGTTTCCTCTTGTCCCATCCACTGCAGCACATGGACAACCCATCCCCTGGGATGTAGGGCTCTGGCCTACAAATCTGTATCTGCTCAACTGGAGATAGCTCGAAGTTTCCATTTCATTTTGTTCTCTGGGGTACTCTTTTTCTCACCTTCTTTGACCACCTGGTATTCTTTTGCTGTTTCCACTGTTCCAGGCTGTTCCACTTTCTGTCAATTTACTATATAGTCATTAGAATGAAGCTTGGACCCTGGTGACTTTATATTCCACTAGCAGACTCCCTGCTGAGATTAAAGTCAGTCCTGCCTTTTCCTCCTTTGCTTCTTCCACCTTCATCTGTCTGTGACTAATGCAAAGAAAATCAGAAGATAGATTTCATGTTCTCTCTTGATTTCAAATTAAGAACACCAGCAGCTTTACTGTTATTTATAAAAGGCGCAGAGCTCCTCTCCTTCCACACTGTGGGAAGAAAGGAAATCTCTCAAGAATCACTCTTATTCATTCTATGGCTCCCAGGAAAAGATGGATGTCACATACTAATTTTTCTGAGGGCTGAGGATTATTCTATATCCTTCTCTGGTGCTTTTTCTGTTATCTTAAACATGCATTGGATCTGTGATTTGAATCTTGATGCTGAGACACCTTAGTTCTTACAGGTATGTAATCTGCTTGGACAAGAAGCAGAGAGATCTAAACTCTCCTCCACATCACTCCACTTCAGCCCAGCATCCCTGAATCAGCCAGAAACAAAGTGAGAGGCCTCCTAATGTGGGAGCAGATGTGAGCACTGTTTTGTCATGGCAGCCATCCCACCAGGGCCAACGGACAGAGCACAGGCTAGGGGTCCCTGCTGGCAGCTGCCCCATGGCAGCTGCTGGAAGGGGTGCTCAGGAGGCCTTCAGCTGGAGTCTAAAGGCTCAGTGAGGAGCAATGAGCCTCTCTGCAGCAAAGTAAGGTCACAGAGGCTCCTGAACAAAAGGAACTGTGAGTAACAGTGAGGGTGACATAAGCTATCAAGGCTCAGGAATCCTACCCATTCCTGCAAGAACACCAAGGAGCTCTGCTTTAAAGCCTTTTATTTACTCCATATCATCCAGACATTCCAAGATTTCTCCTATTTACTGAATTTAATGTTTGGTTCATTATTTTGTTCTGTAATGAAAAAATGCTTTAGGGATTGGAGGTCTTTTGGTATCCTGCCCTCACAAAAAGTCTGGAGCAGCTTCACTTCAAACTTCCTCCCAGTTCGAGTCCCATCACAGCATTCAGCAGGGAACTGAAGAGCTGGATATATTTCTCCTGTCTCCACGCTTAGCTCACTGTCTAGATTTATGTCGGCTCAGAGAAGCTAGGATAATTTAAAAGCTGGAAATTAAAAAAGCTGGAAGATAATGTCATCTGTTTCAAAAGAGCTCAGTGGACTTGGGGTTCAGTACATGTGGCATTTGTGGTCTGGACAGGGTCTGTATCTGCTCTCTTTAATGTCATTCTCATGGTTACTAGGACAGCGCCGAACTTCCAGAGATTTTTCAGGCAATCTCAGTAATCTTCCCAGTCCTGCCAAAAACTGGTCTCCGAATTAATATATTTTGTCTCTCAGCTGTTGACTTTTCTTTTAAAGCTGCTAGACTAAAAAATATATCCATTTTTGTTAGCTGTAATAGTGACTTGGACAAGCAAGCTCTTAAGTGAAGTTTGGATGTCCCTGGCTAAGGAATGTATTTGGTGCTGCACGGATTCTGTAACACTTTTGAATGAAGTTACTTGTGCTCTAATCTCTGCTGGAGACTCCATAGCAATAGGACTATGAAAGCATCTCCAAATCATTATAACATCCCTGAATCAAATCCTTAGGTTCTCTGCTGAAGCACGGACAAAGACAGGTGTCTATGAAACTGACATCGCTATCTTGAGCAGACTCTCTCCCTGCAAGTGGAGCGCACTCAGGGCAAGGATGCGTTCCAGATGATTCACTTTGCCTTGCAGTGTGAAAACTAACATCTCTCCTGCATGGGGCCTTCAATTCTCTTCTGAAAGGCAGTGTGAGTAAGACATTTGGAAATCAGTCTGTGGCCACTTCCTTCTGTCAGAATACAACAGCTCCTTTCTGTTCTGTTTCATGGTTCCAGGTCAGGTTTGAAAGGAGGAGCTGGGCTTTGCTCTCCTACATCCTGGCAGAGGGAATGATTCCTCCTGTTGGTCGAACAAGACAATGAAACAAGGAGGGGGCAGCTGGCAGGGAGGCTGGACGTGGTCTGTCCTGGTCTGCAGGTCCTGATGCACCCTGGTATGAGCAAGGGGGTCACTGCAGCTCAGCAGGACCATGCAGACAGCCATTAGCAAACGTTTAGCACTGTGAAAACTGAAACATGAAATGTCAGTACCTCCTGGGTAATTTCAGCTTTGGTCTTAGGTGTTTGGCCTGGGACTGATGAAGAATTTCCCACTTCTCTGTGCAGGGCTACCATCTTTAATTCAAAATTGTCAAGTTGGATATCTTGTTTTTCTCTTTTCTGAAACTGGTAACCATAGCCACTTCTTCAGTTTTCTGATCTGTAGGAATTTCATCGCCATGAAGCATAGAGCTGTGAAATGGTTTGGGATGGAAAGGACCTTAAAGATTATCTAGTTAAAAGTCCTCTGCCATGGCCAAGGACACCTTCCAGTAGACCAGATTCCTCCAAGCCTTGTCCAGCCTGGCCTTGAATGCTAACACGGAAGGGGCAGCCACAGCCTCTCTGAGCAACCTGTGCCAGCACCTCACCACCCTCACAGTAAAGAATTTCTTCCTGATACCAACTCTAAATCTCCCCTGTCAGTTTAAAGCCTTCCCCCCTTGTCCTGTCACTTCATGCTCTTCCTAAAAAGTCCCTCTCCAGATTTCTTTTAGAATCATAGAATAGAATCATAGAATAGTTAGGGTTGGAAAGGATCTGAAGAATCATCTAGTTCCAACCCCCCTGCCATGGGCAGGGACACCTCACAACAAACCATGCCACCCAAGGCTCTGTCCAACCTGGCCTTGAACCGCCAGCCATGGAGCATTCACAACTTCCCTCAGCAACCCATTCCAGTGCCTCACCACCCTCACAGTAAACAACTTCCTCCTTATATCCAATCTAAACTTCCCCTGTTTAAGTTTGAACCAATTACCCCTTGTTCTATCACCACAGTCCCTCATGAAGAGTCCCTCCCCAGCATCCCTATAGACACCCTTCAGATATTGGAAGGCTGCTATGAGGTCTCCACGTAGCCTTCTCTTCTCCAGGCTCAACAGCCCAAACTTTCTCAGACTATCTTCATACGGGAGGTGCTCCAGTCCCCTGATCATCCTCTTGGCCCTCCTCTGGACTTGTTCCAACACTTCCATGTCCTTTTGATGTTGAGGACACCAGAACTGCACACAATACTCTAAGGGAGGTCTCACAAGAGCAGAGTAGAGGGGCAGGATCACCTCCCTCAACCTGCTGGTCACGCTCTTCTTGATGCAGCCCAATATATGGTTGGCTTTCTGGGCTGAGAGTGCACACTGCCAGCTCATGTTCATTTTCTCATCAATGAACACCTCCAAGTCCTTCTCTCACAGGGCTGCTCTGAATCTCTTCTCTGCCCAGCCTGTAGCTGTGCCTGGGATTGCTCCCACCCAGGTGGAGGACCTTGCACTTGCCATGGTTCAACTTCATCAGGTTGGCAGCAACCCGCGTCACAAGCAGTGTCAAGGTCCCTCTGGATGGCATTCCTTCCCTCCAACATATCAGCCAAACAACACAGCTTGGTGTCATCAGCAAACTTGCTGAGGGCACACTCAATCCCACTGTCCATGTCACTGACAAAGATGTTGAACAAGGCTGGTCCCAACGCCGATCCCTGAGGGACACCACTCCTTACTGATCTCCAGCTGGACATTGAGCCATTGAGCACAACTCTTTGTGTGCAGCCATCCAGCCAGTTCTTTATCCACCGAGTGGTCCACCTATCAAATTGATGTCTCTCCAACTTAGAGACAAGGATGCCGTGTGGGACAGTGACAAACGCTTTGCACAAGTCCAGGTAGATGACATCAACTGCTCTACCCCTGTCCATCAGTTCCGTAGCCCCATCATGGAAGGCCACCAGATTGGTCAGGCAGGATTTCCCCTTAGTGAAGCCATGCTGGCTGTCACCAACCACCTTGTAGTTTTTCATGTGCCTCAGCATGCCTTCCAGGAGAATCTGCCCCAAGATTTTGCCAGGCACAGAGATGAGGCTGACTGCTCTGTAGTTCCCCAGCTCATCCGTTTTCTCCACCTTGAAAATGGGGGTTATATTTCCCTTTTTCCAAGATCATCTAGTTCCAACCACCCTGCTATGGGCAGGGACACCTCATATTAAAGCAGAGACACCTCACACTAAAAGGCCCCCTTTAGGTTCTGAAAGGCTGCTACCATGTCTCCCCAGAGCCTTCTGCTCTCCAGGATGAAATGCAAGTGTGACATTATGCCTGCAGTAATAGAGATGATTCACATGAATCCTGGCCTTTTTGGTTAACAATTGCAAAGGGTGAGGTGCAAAGGCCTGTATGTATTACAGAATGATGTAATTTTCACACCGGGACCTCTTACAATGCATGACATGAGTTTCCATGACACAGATTAAATTGTTAGTAGATAAAATAATGCACTAAGGAAATGGAAACAGCTAATTGTGTGAGAAGACCAGGGAAAAGGTTGCAGCCAAGGGTTGTGTGATTTATCTTGTCACTCCTCATATATCTAGTTAGCTATGAGCACTTCTGTTGCCTGTTTGAAGCTACTTGAGAGCAAACTGAGAAGGTCCACAGATATATGAGCAAGGGGAGAGCACTTATAGTCACACAGAGCATGTACTATGCAGTGCTCCTTTACTTGGAAGCAGGCAGCAGGGAAATAAACTGCTTTGGAGGTTTTCTCTCTGCATAACAATGGAGAGAAGGTATTCTAAAAGGAGGTGTAGAATTGGACAGCATTAGGAGAAAAGAATCATGGTCAGCTGTGTAAGAGTTTCAGATAAGTTGAAGATGATGAGGCAAGAGGGTAAGGTCAGAGATCTCATAGAGGCAGGTCACTACAGACAGCTCTGAGTGTGGTGCTGGGGGCAACAAGGGCAGATGTTGCACTTAGAACAGTTTACAACAAACTGGAGAAAAGCTCCCTGCTTTTTCAATGCTTTTCAATGCTGGCTGCATAAAGGACTGACATCTCCTTAGGAGGACAGGGTGATGAGGTGATAACAGCAGAATCAAGGGAAGTCAAAGAGCTGTTCTTTAAGAGCACAGAGATTAGCTCTCACTTTAATTTGAGGGGAGAGCAGCAAGTGAAAATGACAAAGAAAAGTGTCCATATTTTGTCTGTTTTAAAGGAAGGCCACAGTACTGAACCAAAATCTCCCCCTGAGTTGCTGTTTCACCCGCATGGTCCGGCTTCCTGCCTTGAGCTGCTTTAAGCTTGCCAAAGCCTCACACCTCCCAGTTACACTGGGTTTTCACAGGGTGACTCACTGGAAACTGCTGCAGCGACTTCTGTTGTGTTTTCTTAAAGTGTCAGAGCTCCTTGCAATTAAAAGGCTTCCTGTTAAAGACCTAATCCTGATGCAACTCAGCCTCCTCTGAATGAAGCCAATTTTTTCTATATTCTCAGCACCGTATCAATTATGTTTCTTTTCTGAGGCAGATTGGTGGCTGAGCTAGGGAGGTTGTTAGAGCAGATCCTTGCTAACAAAGCAACATGTGAAGTGTCTTATCATCCATAGAAGTACTCAGATGCTTTTATCTAGTCACATCAATCAATGATTATTTCAAGATGTCAAGACTTTTCTCAAAAAAAGATTTTTAAAAAACCACTATTATTCAGTTTTCATTAGGAGAATAAGCATGCAAAAAGTGGAATTTTTAATGGATAATTGGTGGAGGTTTAAGAAAGCATTCCAAGTGGATTTTATGATCAGGTGCTTCTTTATAGCCTTTATACTCACTGAGGGTAACAGATTCAATCTGAAGGGGGATTTGAAGGTCACTGTAATATTGAAACACTCTGGAATGAAGGCTCAACATAAAGGTTCAGCTGTAAAATGGTGCCTACAACCTACTGAAATTCCTTTAGGCAGCACAGTTTACTAAGAACTGTGAATAAAACAGTGTATGTCCATTGCTTGACAAGGCTAGAGGCTGTATCCCAGGGGTGGGTTACGAGAGGCAATTATGATTTTCTTTGATATTTTCCACGGATATTTTCCACCTCCTTTGAGGTAATCATAAATACGTGACCTAATGGAAGCTGAGTAGCACTCAGCCTTTGAGATCTGAAGTTTAGTTTATGCTCCAGATAGAAGTTCATTAAAGATTGCCTGACAGCTCTCTTGGAACTATCTCCTCTGCTGGTGGAAATTGGTGTAGGTCTACATGTTTCAAAGGATCTGTCTTTCCTCCCTCCTCTTGTGTGTAAACAGCCTCTTTAATGAGCAGAGATCTCAGGTTCATGACACAGTTATAAAGGGGAAGGAGATAAGATGAACTTGTGTAGCACTCACATCTTGAGCCTCGATTAGTTTATTATTTAGTGTATCAGAAACAGAACTGCAGCACTTAGTATGGGCTAAGGGTAGGTCTGTGTGGGGCAGGCAGTTGATTTCAGCACAAAAGGAGGAACATCATATTTAGCAATTTGTATTATGCACTCCTGACCTAAATCTGTGCATCTGGAGAGAAGGTCTACTGCATTAGCAGGGGGCTGGATAGTGAAATGGGAGGTGCCTTACTAAATGCAGGAGGTGCTTGATAATTTCTGAGGTATAGGATGAGCCAGAGCCCAAAGGATAACTGCAGTGGGTTTCGCACCCTACACGGGAAACTTTCTCTCTTGCACACCCCTCACTCCCCAATTTGTGCCATTTGTGTTTTGTTCAGGTCTCAGCACTGCATCCATCACTGCTACCTGAGCAACCAGGATGAGAGCAGACACTTTTCCCCACCTGGGAAGGCATCTTCTGCTTGGGGACAGCATCTTCCCTGAGCACCACCCTGCAGGGATGGTGGCAGTGCCTGGAGTGCTGTAGAAAAAACATAGGGACTTCAAAGGGCAGCACACAATTTTCTGTGGTCTACTCAGATAGTGCTTATGAAGTAAAGCTGGACAAAGATAGCTTATAAATGGTTTTGTTTTTATTAAATCTGATATCCATGAAGTTTAACTGGTTAGAAATGTACTAACATGCCAACTTAGTGATAATTTAAAACCAGAAACAAATAAGCCTACATGGTACATATAGCAATTAACAGCCTTTTAGTAGTCTGCAGGGCCGGTTTTCAGGAAATAATGTTGTACTATTAACATTCCTGTAAAACCATTAGTCCTAAATGCATGTAATTGATGGCAGTACTAATCTCTGTAAAATGAACTGAAGCTGATTTAAAAGTCTGATAATAAAATAGTTCAGTAAGGGGCTTTGATCTAATAGCTGTGAAAACGGTACACACACCTTAAAGATTATCCTCACAGATATCTATCCTCCTTTCAACTTTTACTAGCTTCAGACAGGACAATTTGGAAGGGAAATATCCCAGCTAAATACATCTTGATTGAGACAGCCATTGATCAGTTACACTCTATTCTCTATCCAGTAGAACACTGATTCCATTTTCAGAGATACTTTATTCCTTGCTATTGACTGAGATTAAAGAAAATAAACACCTTGTCTGTTTTCTTAACTGATATATCTGGTCAAAGATTTCCCCTTCCTCGAATGTTTTAAAGTGTAGCAAACTGGCTTCTGCAGCATGGTCTTTCTCCTGCAAAAGAAGCATATATACCTGCAATACTATCCATAGTAAATCCCTGGTTGTATGTATACCTGCAATACTATCCATGGTAAATCCCTGGTTGTATGTATAACTGCAATACTATCCATGGTAAATCCCTGGTTGTATGTATAACTGCAATATTATCCATGGTAAATCCCTAGTTGTTTCGGTCTGTTGGATCCACACGGTCTGCCAAGTGTTTCTTTCCTTTTCTTCCTTCCTAATATAGATAATTTTAAAACAAATATCAAACCACTCAATATTCCCTTAGTTTTTCCACAGTATTGAAACAGTTTATTTACCTAGCTAAGTAAATACTTCCAAGTAATTTTAGGCACACTTAATAAACTCACAAGATTGCATTCATAAAGCTAGCAAGAGATAGTAGTGTTCCCATATGCAGCTCAGAAGTTTCAGTGTTTGTATAGGAATCTTTCCTCTGTTTTCTACAACTAGGATGTGGTAGTGCACCACAAGGTTTTATGGACTGATTATCTTAATCCTTTCAGATGAAAATATTGTCCTTTGCATAATAATGAATCATTTTTGTAGTTGTTTAGTATGTTGACTGTCTAGTCTCCCTCCTCAGTCCCTATCTACCATAGCTTTTTCTTCCTCATCCAGGCAGTGTGTAAGCAGTTTAGAGTGGAAAAGGTTGAGAAGAGGAGCTCCTCCTCCATGTACCTCCAAGTCCAGCAAGTAGGGCACCCACATGGAGAGTGGGAGACCTCTTGTCAACCTCCTGTGCTGAATGAGGCAGCAGGAGGACAGGAACTTGGATCTCTCACAATCCATGTGCATGTTATTAACCGCTGAGCTGGACAGGACAAGCAGGGGAAGGGGAAAGCTGGCAGCACTGCTTTCTTCTTCTGTGTATTCAGCCTCTGAAATCAGCATAGTTGATTTGGAAAAGTAGATGTCAACAGCTCCCCTTCCCTTCCCTTCCCTTCCCTTCCCTTCCCTTCCCTTCCCTTCCCTTCCCTTCCCTTCCCTTCCCTTCCCTTCCCTTCCTTTCCCTTCCCTTCCCTCCCTCCCTGCCCTCCCTTCCTTCCCTGCCCCTCCCCTCCCCTCCCCTGCCCTCCCCTCCCCTCCTCTCCCCTCCCTTCCCCTCCCCTCCCCTCCCCTCCCCTCCCCTCCCCTCCCCTCCCTTCCCCTCCACTATATATATGTAATTTAAATCTTCAATCTACTCAATCCCAGCAAAGCAGTGGCTTTTGCAGAAAATGACTAATTATGAGCAAAAAAAAATATACTAAATGTCCTTATATGTGAACAATCTTACTTAGATTGGTAACTTTGCTGACAAGCTAAAAGTTAGGCCTGTATTTATCCATCTGATTGAATCAGTTCTTGAATAACTGGAATGGAATTATTTTGTTCCAATAACGTAACTTTAAAGGTATGCAGTGTGGTATCAATCCTCAGAATTCATGTGGGTAACATGCATATATCACATTGCAGGTTGTTTTTACTTCTGATTGCTTTCTTCTGTTCTGAATGAAAGTATTTCTAACAAGGATCCAAATCTCTTTCCCTGCACGGTGAAAATGCTGTTCACTCTACAGAAATACACTAAAACTGCCTCCAAGAAACCCTTTTGGATTTGTCATCGCTCTGAGTGATTGTACTGGGAAGAGTACTTCATGGTCAAGGTGACTTCAGCCAGGAGGAGGGCCGAGTGAACTCTGTGGCCACTTGCAAGCTGGATGTGCGCTCCACACACGGCTCTGCACTCACTAGTGACGTGTCTGTGCATGGCTGACTCACCCACCCGTGTGGAGCAGACCTGCGTGTCTGTCCTATCAGTCAGACAGGGCCGTGGTGTTTGCGCAGGCTGTGTGCGGTACCTGGCTTCCTGCCACCCAAGCAGTGCCGGCACTGACATTGTCTCCCACAGCCTCTCACCAACTCTGCTGTGTCTGACCACACAGAGTATGTTGAACACTTGGACTCGTGCATCCTCAATTGTTTCAGAGTTCCGTTTAGAGGTGAGGGGCTGCCCTTTGGGGCACAAGGCAGTGCCAGGGTCCGGGGCAGACACATCATGAGATTGTGCCTAGAGCAAGGCATGCAAATCCCCTCTATTTTTTCTTACTCCCTTTCCTGCTGTGAGGCCAAACTATTACTCTATTAATAAAGTGGTATAAAGATAAATTAATTAATTGGGGAAGAGCTTGGAGTCTTAAGTTGCATAGAAAGCAATATTGCAAAAATTTTCAAACCCATAAATATACAGTTGAAAACTTGAATATAAATAAAAAGCAAGAAGCTACCTTTCTAAAGAAAACGTTAAGTAAGTTTTAACTTCCTATCAGTGACCTTGCCATATCCTATGTATTCTTAGTGACAGGGTAAAGGACACCATGTGGTGCCTCCCCATGAAGGATTTTAATTTTCTCTTCATTAGTTACTTCAGTGGGGAAGGGCCACTGCTCCAAGATTTACTTTTGCTTGAATTTGAGCGGTAAAATTCAACGTTTTCTGCTGGAACCATTCTATATACAACCTGTCCATTAGTCACCTAATACATTTTTTATCACTTCATAGTTCATTTTCTTCCTTTGACCTTTGAGGATTCCCAAGGAATTCTGAAACCCATTAGTATCTATGAACACTCACAGTAAATCCATAAATGATTGCTTAATGGTCATTGCTAATCAGAATTAAGCAATCTTGGCACAGCTAAAGCTTTTGTATGTTTTTTCTTTTTTTTTTTCCTGTGGTACACATTTTTTATTTATTTGCAATACTTATTTTAAGTATCAGATAATAAAATAAATGTGTATTTCTGTGAAAAAGCCAATAAAATACTGTATGTATCAAGTGCTGAAGTCATAAATGCATTTAATGGGAGACTGCATTTTTACAAATGACAGAGGAACTGTTTATGAGCATCACAGGGAACTTACATAACTTTGACAGGGATGGATGCAGGATCTCAAAGCCACAGATAATAGTAGTTACAGAAAGGGATGGATGAACTTCAAAAGGCTTGATTTCTCATAGATAAGCATCAGTGTTCAGATGTCCATCTGCAGTTTATCTGATCTGGATAGCTTAGAGCTGTTGGAAGCTTTATAAGACTTCACAAAGTCCCTGGTACCTCCGCTTCCAGGTAGGCTAGAAATGAAGTGAGACTATGCACACTTGCAGTATTTTGGCACTTTTGCTTTTTTTGTCCTGGTGCAGCCTTGACAGAGAGGTGAGAGCAAATAGAGGGTAGTGGCCTAAACAAGCCCCATCAGAGCTCGTCTGCGCTGGACACTATACAAACATAAAGGCACAGATAGCTTTGCCTGCTCAGTGTATCTATCATCCACAAAGGAAATGAGGGAGGGCTGCATTGCACACATTGGAAAGGTGTTGATTTACAAATGTCTTGTAAACTCTCCTGCTCTATTTTTGTAGTGAAAAAAAGTGCAAAATTTATTTATTGGGCTTTTTTATTGACTTTTAAATATTAAATTCAAGCAGAAGGTGCAAATGATGCAATGCCCTGAGACACAATAAAAGATATTGATGATTTCAGCAGACGCTTCATTATCCCATCTCTAGATGACAGCAAGGTTATGTGTGTGAAACTCGTATGCTCAAACGTTTTAGACACTGAGCTCTTTCAGTACAACCTGTTTCTAATATAAGAGTCTATTCTTGATACCTGTTTAACATGCTTATGTGGAATAGCAAAGGCACAAACCAATCCTGGGAATTTATCGCTGGACCCAGGAACTGTTGGTTGTTCCTTTAAAAATCCATCCCCTGGCATCAAGCGAACAAGAGAGACTCTCAGCTGTGTTTTAAACATGTAAATTTCCAGTTCTAATGAGTGCAGAGTTATGAATGCCAAAATGTAGAGAAATTAATAAAAAAAATCCCAGCTTGTATTATTTTTAAAAATCTGCGTCCTTAAAGCCAAATGCTTGTTTTCAAGGCTTGATTC
The DNA here is from genome assembly GCA_017639245.1 of Myiopsitta monachus. Lineage (NCBI taxonomy): Eukaryota > Metazoa > Chordata > Aves > Psittaciformes > Psittacidae > Myiopsitta > Myiopsitta monachus. The sequence goes on from CM029918.1 coordinate 87,609,454, forward strand.
ATGATCTTGAATGTCTGACACTGGAAGCATTGGCCTAGTTATTCATGATTCACAGGGAAATTACAAAGCTGTAAATAGATTTTGCTTAGTTTAGATTTTTAAATAGTTACATTTCCATTGTTCGCCAAATAATCTCTACTTGCATTTAAGATTAATAGTATAGACATGGGAACCGATAAACTGAGGTTATCTGCTTTTGGGTGTCTTGAAGGAAAGGCAACTGAATTACACATAAGAGTTGCTTGAGCCAGAAGCAGATATCACACTCTAAACATCTGAGGCTCATGATTTTTTGGCAGCCTTTCTGTGCCTTTGTCACACATTGTGTTCCAGTCCTGCTTTGAGGGGAGCAGTGAGAGAGCACCACGGCTGCCTGATATCAATGCGTTTTGTCATGTTCCACCATCACTTATGGCCAGGTTCCTCATCCAAAACCCTGTGAGGTCCAGCAAGAGCCTTTCACTGACCTCTGTGGTGTCAGAGAAGGCCCTAAGTGCCCAGAATGTCCCATTAGCCAGAGAATGGGTTCTTCTCTGCTTAGCCCTTACATGGAAAATTATTGCTATTCTCTTCCGTAAAAAATAACTTTAAAAACAGAAATTTCCATGTATTTTAGAGTAACTTTAACATTTCAAAAGACACATGCTATTAGATGAGCACCTTCATTTTCCTAAACTAATCCATGATTGAGCGGTATATTGATGAATTGCTTTCATCACTTACCATATCTGTTCTGTTTTTGTTGATGTGATGAAAAATGGCTCTTGCTTTCTGTTTTATGTCATAGGTTTACTTTCCTCGTTATCTTGCATTGCTGCGCTGTTGGGTATGATTTGGGGACATGAGCTGGCTGTGAGCTGAAGATAGTGCTGTCCCTTGCAAAGCAGTAATGCAGTGCCAGAAAAAGACCCTTATTTAAGGTCACAGTCTTCAAGGTGCAAACTAGCTCAGGAAATACAGCACCTCGAAGGCTTAGGCCCTTTGCAAGGAGCAGCAGGGGTAAATGTTTTATTAGGACTTCAGCTGACTGATTTTGTTTCAAGAGACCATAGCAGAAACAAACAGAATAATTGAGGAAATTACAATAATAAAACCTTTTCTGAAATGGTATTTAACTACTGACAGCTGATGAAATGAGTCCAGAAACATGCATAAGACAAGAAAGGAAGAAAAAGAAAAACATGTTCTTGTTCATGAACATTGAGCAACTTGGCCCAGACCAGTCTCATTTTGGCCTTATTTCAGCAGGAAATTTTTTGGTAAATCATAAATTCTTTCCCAAAATATACAATGCACTAGTTTAAAAGCAATCAATCATCCACAAGAAATTGAGGACGAGTTTGTAGAGACAGCTGTCTCACTTTTAAGTAAGTTGTCAGAGATACAAGTGGGACTCCTGCCTGCAGAGCTGACATGGTGCCTATGGGCTAGGTTCCACGTCTGGGCTGGGCACTACTGGAGAAGGAGGAGGAGTGCGATGCGCTGGCACGACACAGCCTGCTCCTGGACAGTGCTGCCAGGTCAGTGCCGGGGAGGCCCTCATCCTGCCTCAGGGCACGTGGTCTGGATGCAGAAACTGTTCCAAAGCTCCTGTGGATCACAGAATCATTACGGTCGGAAGGGACCTCTGTAGATCATCTAGTCTAACCTCCCTGTCAAAGAAGTGCCATATAGAGCAGGTTACACAGGAATGCATTCAGGTGGGACAGAGAGGAAGACTCCACAACCTCCCTGGGCATCCCTCAATGTAAAGTTGTTCTTCCTCATGTTGAGGTGAAACTTCTTGTGGTTTAGTTTATGGTCTATTGCTCCTCATCCTGTTGTTGGGCACCACTAAAAGGAGTCTGGCACCATCCTCCTGGAACCCACCTTTGAGATATTTATATGCATTAATGAGATCCCCTCTCAGTCTTCTCTTCTCTAGAGTAAACAGGCCCAACTCCCACAGTCTCTCCTCATAAGAAAGATGCTCCAAAACCTAGATCATCCTTGTTGCCCTCCACTGGATGTACCTGCATTTCATATGACTTAGGCAGGCAAAGAGCTTGCCAGCAAATGGGGGTCCAACCTTGCATGTACACCTTGTAATACAGACATGCACATGGAAAATTTCAGTGAGGTCAACACAGTCACTTCCAGGCACAAAGCTGACAAGCTCAGAGCAATTAGGGTAGGGCTGGAAGGGGAAGCTGGTGTGGCTGAGGAATGGTAGAGGAGGGCCTGAGGAACTGATGGTGACATCTTCAGAGGTTCTGGAAGAACACATGGTTTGTGTAACTGGCATTCCCTAGTGCAGAGGCAGCTGCCAGTCTGTGTCCTCCTTCAAACTGCAGATTTGGTCTCCATCTTTCCCACCCACCCTGTTTTTTAAGAAATCTTTGTATATTTTGGGTGTTTCCCGCATTGTTTTTCACATCTGATAATTGTGCTAGACTAAGGGTGAATGCTTTGATCTTCATAGACAACAAGCTTTGTTATAAATCTATTGACAAGGGTGGAACCAGAAAATTAAAAACTCCACATAACTTGGAATTGTGAGACAGCAGAAGCTAAGAAGTAATAAACACGGTACTTTAAAAAAATAGAAAAAAATAAAAAGTTTTCTGTTTAAAAAAAGGGAGCAATGTTTGAAGCATTTGAAGCCCACAAAGATCAAACAGAATTCTTATGTCAATATTATTGAAAAAGTAGACCTGCTTTCTTCTTTTTTTCCTCTGATATTAAGGTTTCTGAACCCCAGTCTAGAAGGTTTTGGAGTTAGTTTCCATTTTCACCAGTCTAACAAGATCAGAATCTTGTCTTGTTTAAAGAAATGATTTTTAACCATATTCCCCAATGGCTCAGCCTCCACCAGATACTGCTGTTGAAAGGCTGGTCCCTTTGTTTGTTTGCCAGAAATATGACTATGTGCATGTGCTTTGCTTTTGAAGTCTTACTATTAGTGGACATGAGTCTGCTTGTCCTGTCAGGTCCTCAGCCAATACTGAACTTAGAAGTTTGTTCTGTTTTGGTTCTGATGGAGCCTCTCTGTTGCGTCCATACAGGGTATTTTCTCTAGCTACAAACATGGCCTTGCCCCAGCCCCATGAAGAGGTTTTTATGATTTCTCAAATAGTCATTGAAGGAAATTTCTCAGGATTTTCTTTGCCTGCTATAAATATAATTTTCTTGTCTTTTGGATCTCTTGTTTCACCTTGTGGTCTCATGGGTCCAGAGCTGCTTGCTCAAGGTGCTTCCCCACCCCAGGTGGGAAGCTGTGCTGTGGCATCTGCAGCTTGTGATGCTTGCATTCACAGACAGAGCAGCCAGGCATGGAACTGCACGCAAAGTTTTCCTAGATAACTAGAGTTGAACATGTTTGTTCTAGTGCCCAGGGACCCACGCACAGACCTTCCAATTGCACCTAATAGCTCTACCTGCACATAATTTGAAAACATACAGACCAATCAGTTTCAAGGCCAGGTTGGACAGAGCCTTGGGTGACACGATTTAGCGTGAGGTCCCCCTGCCCATGGCAGGGGGGTTGGAACTAGATGATCTTAAGGTCTTTTCCAGCCCTGACTATTCTATGATTCTATAATTCGAACTACTGGCCTTTTCCAGAACAAACATATTAATCCTTTGGTGACAATTTCTCACTTTTCTGCATTAAGAATGTAACTCCTGTAAGGAATTTTAGAATCATAGACTGGTTTGGGCTGGAAAGGACCTTAAAATGATCTAGTTCCAACCCCCCTGCCATGGTTTGGTGAAAAATGGTGCTCACATTGCACTAACATGGAATTGCAGAACAATAGTTGTAATACACTCATGTGAAAGAATTATTAATAATAGTATCAGTATCTTACTGACTGATTTTTGAGTAGTTGTTCCTGAAGCTGCAATTATACCTAATTATAATCTCTTCTGCAATGATACAAAGTCCTTGAGAATTTTCCCCTACAGGCAAATAAAGTTATATGCATGAGAAGTCCCAAGACAAAGGCTTAGAGATGTGAGTTTTCTGAGTAAGCTGGGTGAATGATGGCAGGACAAATGATCACAGTAATCCCATTTTGTTCAACATTGACCCTGCTATCATGGTAGTCCTATTTAGGTGTCCTATTTTTCCCATTTTTTCCCAACGTGAATGCTTCACACAGTGCTGCCTGGCGTTGGCTCGATCGGACACTGGGGAAGCAGCCGCTCACAGAAGCCACCCCTGTAGCGCCCCCTATGACCAAAACCTCGCCATGCAAACGCAATACACGGACTGCATCTTAGCTGGATTTCTAGCGCACGCAGCACAGTTTTCAGTCCTTTTCTCTCACACTGAGGCAGACATGTTAATTTTACCCTGAAGGCGGCTGTCACTCACTGATCTCTGCTTCCTGAGGGTCTTCGTGTTGGTGTCCTTGGGTCTCTGCTCTGCGCAGAAGCTAAAATATGCATTTGTAGTCTGGGAAGGGGGGCGGGGGGACGGGGACGACGACGACTGCTGTGGACCAGCAGCCAGAGAGAGGAGTGAGGGGAGCAGCTCTGCAGACACCAAGGTCAGTGAAGGAGGAGGGCAAGAAGTGCTGCAGGCACCAGAGCAGAGATTCCCCTGCAGCCTGTGGTGCAGCCCATGGTGAGGCAGCTGTGCCCTGCAGCCCAGGAAGGTACACGGTGGAGCAGATCTCCACCTGCAGCCCAGGGAGGACTCCACATTGGAGCAGGGAAAGAGTGTGAGGAGTCTTCCCCTGAGGAGGAAGACACAACAGAAATGACATGTGGTGAACTGACCACAAGCCCTATTCTTCATCCCCCTGTGCTGCTGGAGAGAGAAGGTGGAGCAAACTGGGGGTAAAGCTGAGCTCAGGAAGAAGAGAGGGGTGGGGTAACATGTTTAATTCTCACCACTCTGCTCTGATTTTGACTGGCAATAAACTCGGTTGATTTACCTGAGTCCAGTCTGTTTTGCTCATAATAGCAATCCATGAGTGATCTTCCTGTCCTTGTCTTGACCTATGGGTCTTTTTGTTATATTTTCTACCCCTTTCCAGCTGAGGAGGGCAGTGACAGAGCGGCCTTGGTGGGCACCTAGTGTCCAGCCAGGCTCAACCCAGCACACCAGTACAGATCTAGCGTGCTTCCAGGGAGGCTGGAAACAGGAATCAGATCACTGGGTAGAAAAATCTGGCAAACTAGACTGGGTCCACGTTGACCGCCCCTTCTCGAGGACAACATTTGACTACACACAAGAATTGGTGTACATTTTTGTATGGTGGAAGGATTAGATCATTAGGCCTAGCTGATTCGAACTGTCTTATATAATTTACAAAATGCAAAATATATATGAAAAAGATTGAAAGAAATGGAAATGAATATGTCTGAAAGACATTTTTAATGACAGAGGTTAAATTATTGAGTTTCTTTAAATGGATTTAGACACATAAAACCAACAATTTCTATACTAGATCACACGTTTACATTTTAGTCCGTTTAATTTAATATTTAGTTTTAAGAACAGAGTGCTCATTAGCAGATATGTTGGAAAGCAGACCATCTATGGGATAATATGCAAGGAAATTCCTAGCTCATATCAATAAAACCCTTGTACTGTGATGGCTGAGGTTTTGTTGTTAATTTAGTTTAATGTAACTGCCAGACTGCTGTTTATCCGATATGGCTGTTGAGAAGATGCTGAGTCCCCTAGTCGGGGGTGTTTTCTAGTTTTATTTATTAGCCAGGGCACATTATCTTGAACTGATTATTTTGTGCTGCTGTCTGGTAAACTAAATTTGGATAGTTTATTATAATAATATGTATCTGATTGGTTGCTGGTTTTGTCTTAACTTCAACATTGCCAAAACAATTTTGTTTGGGATTATTTTTAGAACATATAAACTCAGAAAAGATGTTGCTAATATTTCATTTATGTTTCTTCTTTGGCCTCATGGTGCCAGTTGTCAGTGAATTCCACTGCGGGAAAATGACGTATCTCTTCACAGCTTGAATCTTGCTCTTTGGTTTTGCTGAAAGTCCAGTGTGGAATGTGAAAGGACCTGGAATATTTGTGTCCCTTTGTGTTTATTACTTTGACTCTCTTCTTTCTCCTAACATGACTTTTTAATAGCTCCTGTGACTCATTTCTATGGTTTTGAATATATTTATATTTCTTTTTCTTGATAAAACAATGGGGTTTATCCTCACCAATAAAGGTAATGTCTAGTCCAAAGCAGTCACCTAGGATCTCTCAATAGGAAAACACATCCAGGAAGAATCTCACTGCATTGTAAGATAAGTGCTTGAAATAGCTCAGACAAGTCCCATCCTCAAGGACTGTCTGTGTTTTAATTACAGAGGGAAGTGTCGTCTCCATTGTGAGACTGCACACTGATATTTTGGACAGCTAAAGTTAGGTGAGATAGATCCTACGCACATGACCAAACCTGAATCACTATCATGGATCTGTATATCCTTCAATCTTGTCAGTATCACATTCCATACCGTTCTCTAAAAAAATTATATAATTCACCTATTTTTTTTTTTTTTCCCGCCATTGCATAGAGTCATAGAAAGATTGAGATTAGGTGGGATGTATGGAGATCATAGAATCATAGAATCACGGAATAGTTAGGTTTGGAAAGGACCTGAAGATCATCTAGTTCCAACCCCCTGCCATGGGCAGGGACATCTCACAACAAACCATGCCACCCAAGGCTCTGTCCAACCCGGCCTTGAACATTGCCAGGGATGGAGCATTCACAACTTCCCTCAGCAACCCATTCCAGTGCCTCACCACTCTTACAGTAAAGAATTTCTTCCTCAGATCCAATCTAAACTTCCCCTGTTTAAACTTTGAACCCATTACCCCTTGTTCTATCACTACAGTCCCTCATGAAGAGTCCCTCCCCAGCATCCCTGTAGGCCCCCTTCAGATATTGGAAGGCTGCTATGAGGTCTCCATGCAGCCTTCTCTTCTCCAGGCTCAACAGCCCCAGCTTCCTCATCCTATCTTCATACGGGAAGTGCTCCAGTCCCCTGATCATCCTCTTGGCCCTCCTCTGGACTTTTTCCAACACTTCCATGTTCTTTTTATGTTGAGGACACCAGAACTGCACACAATACTCCAAGTGAGGTCTTACAAGACAACTTCATACTGAAAGAGCCAGCTTAGGTGAGGTTGCTGAGAGCCTGGCTCAGTTGAATTTTAATTATCTCCACAGATGGATACTCCTCAGCCTGTCTAGACGGCCCTTCCGATGTTTAACCACTCTCATTATAAAGATTTTTTCCTTATAAATGTTTTGTATTTCCCTTGTTGTTATTTATGTCCCTTGTGTCTCATTCTTCTGCTGTGCACCAGTGAGAAGTCTGGCTTTACTTTTCTATATGCTTTCATTAGGTAGCTGTAAGCAGCAATAAGTTCTTCTCGTAGCCTTCTTAGACTGAAAAATCCCAGTTTCCTCAGCCTCTTCTTGTACGTCCCTCCTTGCTTTAGCTCCTTAATCACCTTCATAGCCCTCTGTTGAATTTCCTCCTATTTGTTGGCGTTGCCTGTACGGAGGAGTCCAGAGTAGGACACAACACTTGAGATGAGCTTTCTCTCTGGAACCAAAGGGAATAAACACTTCCCTCAACCTGCTGGCTATGCTTTTGCTAATACAGCCCCATAGGAGTTTTGCTTTCCTGTCTGCAAGAAGTTTACCATAAGCAAAGCATTCCTAGAGCGGTGTGATATGAACCTGGGTCCTTTTCAGGGTGGGTGCAGTTACTGCAGAACTCTTTTGATACAATTCCAGTTATGTCTTTCAGTGTGAATCACTTGACGTGAATCACTGTGAAATGCTAAGTGCCATTGCTCAGTCCCTGGAAGTGGGATCATTTCAGCCCTCAAAAAGTTAGGTGTCGTGTCTGAGCAAAACATCTGGGCTGCTCTGTGGGCAATAGAGAGAGGGAGAAATCTGCAGAGAGTGATTCTTCTCACCTATTTTAGAATTTATTTTATGAGGGAATGATGTCTTATTGGAGGGGTCTGGCTCTTCTCCTTGGTTACAGAATACGCCTGGAGAGTTGGCTTAAATTAGACTCCTAAGCATTTGGTAGATCTGCTCAGGTCAAATGAATCTTACCCTTACTGCTGGGTTTTTGCAGTCTTCTCTTGCATAGACCAGGCAAAATGTGTTTACAAGTAATTTGATGCCCATATGTGCAGTTTTTGTGCTCTTACCAATCTAAATGTTTTCTGCAAGTTTGACCTCCAGAGTAATCAGGTGTGGTGAGATAGATGAGCCTACTTAAGATTTTACTTTACCAAGCAAAACAGATAAAACTCATCTAATTGCTCTAATAGCCTCATTCATCACATGACCTTGGTGATCTGATGTTTTCCACTCTATTTCACTCTTGTAATTCTTATAGGAGAGGAACACAGAGTCAACGCCAAGTCTGAGCAAGCAGAGATCCCCCCAGAAACAGCCAGAACTGGAGGGATGTTGGCTTTTGCTTCCAGTTTATTGAAATATCAGTAGCCATTTGGTCAACCAGTGCAGATGTCTACCATTAAGACTGATAGCTGCTCAGAGCTGCCTTTTATCAGACAAGGAAATGGTAGTTGTGGTAGTGTGACTTTGGCTTTACATTAAAATGTTTAATTTTAATGATCTTTTAGAAAGGGTTGTTCTGCTTTCATGTTGTATCTTTAACAATGGTATTTATAATGCTGTCGTGGTTTAAGCCTCTAAAACTCATGAAGTTTTCTTACTCACTCACTCTTCTCTCTTTCTTCCCCCAGTCCCGGGGGGATGGGGAGGAGAATCAAAAGAATGCAACTCCCACAGGTTGAGATAAGAACAGTTTAGTAACTAAGGTATAACACAAATCACTACTGCTACTACCAGTAATAATACAAGAGAAATACAAAGAAAGAGAATACAACTGCTCAACAAGCCCGACCCAGCCAGTGCACCCCCAGCAGCGAACCCCCCAGTCCACCACCGCACCCTTCCGGATCTCTGCTCTCCGTCTTCGCATCCTGGACATGACGTGCTGTGGTATGGAATAACCTCTTTGGTCAGTTTGTGTCAGGTGTCCTGTCTCTCCTTCCTGCCGGCTTCCGCTCCTTCCTGGCAGAGCATGAGGCTCAGAAAGTCCTTGGCCAGACAAAACAGTACCAAGCAGTAACTGAAAACACTGGTGTTATCAGTGCTGTTCCCAGGCCCAAAATAAAAAACACAGCACTGCACCAGCTACCAAGGAGAAAAATGACTGCTGCTGCTGAACCCAGGACAAATGCTTTAATATTTGAAAGAAGAGTTGAATATTTATTGCCAGAAGGAAGTACTTATTCTAAATTGACATGAACAGCTTTGAAATTGAGAGCACTGGTTAAGTGCTTTGTAGGTGAAAAAGGCAAGTTATTCTACATGAGGTAGGCCTGTCCTACTCCTGGATGTCCTGTACCCTTTGGGAGCTTCACACCATGAGCTGAAAGTGGAAACATATCTCACTAACAAAACTGAACTTCGAAATGTAACCTGAGTGCAGAAATTCCCCTTTCAGAGGGAATAGAGAAAAGCTGATATTTAAGCATCTCCTCACCTTTCTGTCTGTCATCAGTCATTTCTAAACCAATACCTGCATTTGTCTGTGTGGCACAGAAGGAGAATAATTTCATTCTCTCCTCAAGCAGAAGACCAGATGGTACTATTGTAAAATTCATCATCAGCTTCAAAGGTTCACTTCTGTGCACCAACACTTTGTTCCCTCAGCTCCTTCTCATGCTCAGGCTGGTGAGAAACACAGTGAGGCAATTAGGCTGTGTTGTCTTTAACCTACAGATCATATACAGTTTTGAACTCTACTGGGCTTCAACCTGAGCATCATTCAAAATCCACATCTGTTGTCAGATGTTTTCATTTGGTGAGTGACACATCTTATTCAAGGGGCATTGTACTCACACTCTTTGATCCATAGAATTTGTGCTTGCTCTTGTTCTGAAAGACAAGTATGGTTTAGTTGACACAAAAGGCCTGTTAGAGTGCAAGTGTGCAAGAATACATAAAAATACATCCGTTGCTCTAATTTAATCCTGCCTTCACATAGTTTGAATGATTTATTCACAGACCAAATAGATTAACATAGTCTGTGGTAGAGTCCTTACTGGTCAAACCCTGCTGAAAAACAATGTTCTTGCTAGCTAAAATCTTGGGGATGTAAAACACAATTTACATTGTGAAGCACAAAATAAGACTAATCAGGTGTGTCAACTGTTTGCTATTTTACCACCTTTTTGCCTCCAATGCATCATTTCAGCTGTTGATTTAAAAATGCTTTCTTTTAAGAAGGCCCGTGATCAGTACTGCTATTGTGAGCTTCTGAAGTGAGAAAACAAAGATGTTTGAGCTTGGTGGAAGACATGTGGTGAGAAGCACATATTCTGTTTTTGGAGTGGCAAGCTCTTGGCTACCTTAGGTTAAAATGACAATGAATAGAAGATAATTTAGGTCAGATACTTGACTTGGAAACAGGAAAGTCAGAGGGCAAACTCAAGCTGTTAATAGGAACTGACACCTTATTCTCAATTTTATTTTAATGCCAGATCATCAAAATAAATAAAATTATTTAAAATGTATCAGCTTTCAGTGTAGATGTATGTAAGAATTGCAAGGCTCCAACTAAAAGCAAGAGACCCATGACCTGAGCAGTGTCAAAACCAAATGAAACATCAGGAAATGAAGAACAAGAAAAATCATCATTTTTCTACAATGTGTAAAGTGCATGCTTCATCTCTGGAGGAATTCATGCGGTTCAGATGCCCCGTCTCAAGAGGATGTGATAGTAAAAAAAGATGCAGAGAAGAGCAGCAAAGATGATCATGTGTGCAGATGAGCTTTAACATCAGGAACAAATGGTCTAGGACTCTTCAGCTTGGAAAAGAGGTAAATGAGGGTAAATAGGACATATGTTTATAAACCAATGAATAATGAAAGTAGGAAATGTCTGTTGACTGTCTCATTAAACTAAATGTCTGAGTGATAGTTTTGATTAAAGAGAAAATGACCTGTTTTCATCCCTTGCTAGTGAAACTGTGTGGAGCAAACAGTTGTATGGTCAGTGGTGGATGCCAAAAGGTTTACATAGCTTCTAACCTAAGTAGCCAAATTTGTGGGAAAAGAAAAAGAAAGAAATCCCTTCAGAGCTATTGAATACATAGATCTCTCTCCTGGAAAGGAGGTTGCTGAGCTGCAGACTGCTGTAGGCTGGAAGGGGAGTCTGGGGAATCAGCACTATACGCTTGACCTGCCCTTGGACTCTTCTTTTGGCCTCTGTTACTGACTGTTGACAGTGCTTGGCCACCAGATCCTGTTGTTTGACTCCTTGACTCCCAACAGCTGTTCTTCCACAGAGACTGGCAGCATTGTTAGACCTGTCACTGTGGCCACTATGAAAGTCTTGAATTGGAACACCTTAATTATGAGTGTTAATTTATAGCATTCTCAAAGTGAGTGCAGTACCTGTGCAAAGCAGACCATTGCACTGATAGTGATATCAATGAAACTATACTGAAATAGATTTATGGGTAACCTGAAGACTATCAGTTCCTTGCCCAGGACTTTGAGGATCTAAAAGTATTTGTTAATACTGACTGTAAAAGACTTCTGGCCGTTAAAACTCCAGTTTGTAGCTGAGTTAATTCAGAGTGTCATTTGTGACACCTGATTCAACAGGGTGTTTAAGTGATTACGAAGTCATCAAGGCAAAGTATTTTATTTGGTAGTCCTTAGTTAATTGCAGATAGAATTATACCATTTGTCAGTTAAGAAGCAGAGTACCTATTCTTCCCCTACATCCTGCACCTCCAGTAATTCTCTTAGCAATGCTCACCAACAATAAAAAAGTTTGGCAGTAGCAGCTGCTTTTCTAAAGGAATGAACTGCCAAAGGTGTGAATGACAAAGTGGCTCTGAGTTTCCTCTTATGTTATTCCTACCATCCATAAAGCAAAGATATGAGAAAAAAAGGTCCCAGTGCTCCAGTAATCCCAAACTGCATACAGTTTTCTACTTCTTTTGCCAGCAACTTTAAGTCTCAATATTTGCTTTGCTGACAATAGCAGACTTCAAATTGTGGGTGAAGGAGATCTAAGAGGACTGAAAATCCAATCAACTTCAGAATTCCATCTTGGCAAACTGAGCTGAAATCAATCATTGGGATCCAGCAAAGGTCAGTATGAAGTGGTCTGAAGGAGAAGAAGTCATGAAATAGACAAGAAGAGGTGAAGAGAGGGAAATGGTTCCATAGTCAGGGGTTTGGGTATCTTGAACATGGGACTCAATTTAGTAGGCCAGGTCTACTGGGGCCTGGTGGAGCTGGTCTGACAAGGGGAACAGCGGTTTTGGTAGGAGGCTTGCCAGACGAGTCAAGAATGCTTTAAACTAGATGTGTTGAGGGCGGGGTGTGTCATTCCATCCCAACACACCCAGTCACTTGCCAGCACCTATGTTCAGAGCAATGTAGAGATATTCCAGCTGCTCCAGCCAGTGAACCAGCTTCAACTGGAGCTCAGCTCAGATGCCTCTATACAAATCCCCATAGCATAGGGAACAAACAAAAGGAATCAGAGATGTGTGCACGTCTACGGGGGTATGATATCATAGGCATCACAGAAACATGGTGGGATGGCTCCTATGACTGGAGTGCTAGAATGGAAGGTTACTGGCTCTATAGAAAAGACAGGACCTGCAGATGGGGGGAGGGAGTTGCTATTTATATTAGGGATAGGCTGGAGAGTATGGAACTCTGTGTGGGGACAGGTGAGCAGTCCATAGAGAGTTTGTGGGTCAGGGTTAAAGGGAGAACAGCGATGGGAGACATTATTGTGGGGATCTGTTACAGACCGCCTGATCAAGAGGACTCTCTGGATGAAGCACTCTATAGACAGATAGGAGCAGCCTCACGCTCGCAGGCCCTTGTTCTCATGGGGGACTTCAACCACCCTGATATCTGTTGGAGGGATGGTACGGTCTGGCAAAAACAATCCAGGAGGTTCCTTAGTTGTGTGGAAGAAAACTTCTTCCTGCAAGTAACAGAGGAGCCGACAAGGAGAGGTGCCATGCTTGACCTTGTGCTCACCAACAGGGAAGGGGTGGTTGGAAATGTGACGCTCCAGGGCAGCCTTGATTGCAGCAATCATGAGGTGGTCGAATTCGAGATCCTCAGGACAGTGAGAAGAGTGTGCAGCAAGCTCACTGCCCGGGACTTCAAGAGAGCAGACTTTGGCCTCTTCAGGAACCTGCTCAGTAAGGTTCCATGGGATATAGTCCTAGAGGACAGGGGGACCCAAGACTGTTGGTTGATATTCAAGGATCACCTGCTGCAAGCTCAGGAGTGTTGCATCCCAACTAGAGGGAAGTACAGCAGGAGGACCAGGGGACTTCCCTGGATGGATAAGGAGCTGCTGAGGAAAACTCGAAGGAAAAAAGGGGCTTATAAAAGGTGGAAGAAAGGACAGGCTGCCTGGGAAGAACACAGGGATGTTGTCCGGGAAGCTAGGGACTGGGTCAGGAAAGCTAAGGCCCACTTAGAATTAAACTTGGCTAGGGATGTTAAGGATAATAGGAAGGGATTCTACAGGAACATTGCAAATAAAAGACAGACTAGGGACAATGTAGGCCCCCCCCCCCCCCCCCCCCCGAAGCTATCGGGATAACTGGCTACCCTGGATTTGGAGAAGGCTGAGGTTCTTAATGACTTCTTTGCCTCAGTCTTCACTGGCAAATGCTCTGACCACATCACCCAAGTCGTGGAAAGCAGACACAGGGACAGTGAGAATGAAGACCCTGGGCCCACTATAGGAGAGGACCTGGACTTGTGCAAAGCGTTTGACACTGTCTCACATGACATCCTTGTCTCTAAGTTGGAGAGACATCAATTTGATAGGTGGACCACTCGGTGGATAAAGAACTGGCTGGATGGCTGCACACAAAGAGTTGTGGTCAGTGGCTCAATGTCCAGCTGGAGACCAGTAAGGAGTGGTGTCCCTCAGGGATCGGTGTTGGGACCGGTTCTGGTCAACATCTTTGTTGATGACATGGACAGTGGAATTGAGTGTGCCCACAGCAAGTTTGCCAATGACACCAAGCTGTGTGGTTCGGTTGATACACTGGAGGGAAAGAATGCCATTCAGAGGGACCTTGACACGCTTGTGAGGCGGGTTGCTGCCAACCTGATGAAGTTTAACCATGCCAAGTGCAAGGTCCTCCACCTGGGTGGGAGCAATCTCAGGCACAGCTACAGGTTGGGCGGAGAAGAGATTCAGAGCAGTCCTGCAGAAAAGGACTTGGAGGTGTTGGTCGATGCGAAAGTGAACATGAGCTGGCAGTGTGTACTCTCAGGCCAGAAAGCCAACCATATATTGGGCTGCATCAAGAAGAGCGTGACCAGCAGGTTGAGGGAGGTGATCCTGTCCCTCTACTCTGCTCTTGTGAGACCTCACTTGGAGTATTGTGTGCAGTTCTGGTGTCCTCAACATAAAAAGGACATGGAGCTGTTGGAACAAGTCCAGAGGAGGGCCACGCGGCTGATCAGGGGACTGGAGCACCTCCTGTATGAAGATAGTCTGAGAAAGTTGGGGCTGTTGAGCCTGGAGAAGAGAAGGCTGTGTGGAGACCTCATAGCAGCCTTCCAATATCTGAAGGGGGCCTACAGGGATGCTGGGGAGGGACTCTTCATGAGGGACTGTGGTGATAGAACAAGGGGTAATGGGTTCAAACTTAAACAGGGGAAGTTTAGATTGGATCTGAGGAAGCAATTCTTTACTGTGCGGGTGGTGAGGCACTGGAATGGGTTGCTGAGGGAAGTTGTGAATGCTCCATCGCTGGCAATGTTGAAGGCCAGGTTGGACAGAGCCTTGGGTGGCATGGTTTAGTGTGAGGTGTCCCTGCCCATGGCAGAGGGTTGGAACTATATAATCTTAAAGTCCTTTCCAACCCTTACTATTCTATCATCCTATGATTCTAAATTTGTTCATTAGTAGTTTAACGCAGAGATGGGGAATGAGGGAATTATTGGCAAAGATAAATTGAACAGGGGTCAATGAAGAGCAAGGCACTTTCATGATAAATTGTTCTTACTCGTGGAGTAATTAGAATGGCTCTGTTACCTTCAGCAGGAATTGTATCAGGCTCTGTAAACTGCTGCTGGAAAATTTAAGTTAGCTTTTGGCATTCACTTTTCGTGGCAATAAAAGTGCTTTCAGAGGAGCATCCTAGAACTTCCACATTGCGTATAACAATGTGTATTGGAATTTGTTTCAGACTAATTGAATTAACACTGCTGAAATGTAGGAATATCTGTGGGTGACTTCCCTTGAAAAAAACTTCAGTCCTACCTACAGCTGCTCTATTAAATCTGTGAACTTCCCTATTTTTCCTCAAATATTAAAGCCCAAACCCAGCAGTGCATTTTAATGTACAAAAAAAAAAAAAAAAAAAAAAGATGCTTCACTTACAAATGGTGAAGCTAAAATGCTAAAATTATCCTAAGAAATGAGTATTCAGGAGGTTCTGATCCTGGACCTGCAACCCCGGGAAAAATATTGCCAATATGAGTACCTCCATTTAGGTAAGCTGTCACTTACCATGAGCCACATATCTTCTGGCAGGCCATGCCCAATAGTTTTAACCTATGTGTGTAAATTTTGAAGTGTTGATAAC
Source organism: Myiopsitta monachus (assembly GCA_017639245.1). Lineage (NCBI taxonomy): Eukaryota > Metazoa > Chordata > Aves > Psittaciformes > Psittacidae > Myiopsitta > Myiopsitta monachus. The sequence continues at coordinate 87,625,133 of CM029918.1, forward strand.
TGCCTTCTCTGAGTAGTTACTCTAGGGGAAGATGGTATGGAAGGGAAAGCCCTTGAACAGAGCTGATGAGTACAACAGCAGGTGCGTTAAGTTACATGAATAGTTAAAGCAGAAGAATAATTTGTAGACACTGAACATCAGTGTTTGCTTTTGTGTTTGGTTGCTGTTGGGTTTTGTGGTTTTTTGCACCCTCAGATTTTAATATGATCATAAAGCCAGGACCAGAGAAAGACAGACAGCAGGGCAATGTTTTATCAGACTACCATGTTTGAAATAGGTTCCAGTTGACAAGCGAGTTTTGATTTTATCGCTTTGGATGCCTAGTTCAACTATTGGAGCATCTGTTATTTCAACAGAATCACATCCATCCAGCCATGCATTCCAAATAAGCCTTGTTTATTTGGTGTACACAGTCTGACATGAAAACAGATGAACTCCCATTTAAAAGTGAAAGCAATTCCAGCAGACATTAAAACTGCTGTGGTGGCTGAAGACTGAGACTACTTCCCTTACAATCAATGGCGAAACTCCTGCCCCTTTCAGTGGAAGCAGAAATCAATTCTATGCCTGGAACTTTCCATATTGGGTATTTCTTTTTGTTTTGATGAAACTTTATACAATGTCCTAAAATGTCCTAAAAGAAACTACAGTCTATATCATGAAAAGGCCTTATACATAGTGTAACGAGAGAATTTCAGTGGTGTGATTGCTAACAGGAACATAACTAATAAAAATGGAAGCCTACCTCATATTTTCTGAACAAATAAGCCCCACAAAACTCCTCTGGTGATTCTCCACTGCCTTTCTTCACCTTTAGACAAGGAGCCCGCATGTTTACACAGTCTTACTCAAAAGAAGCGAACAATGTAGGTTATATGCCAGATAATCAGGCAAAATAAATGCCAGTGTGGCAAAACCCAGCCACTGATCCTGTGAGATGTCTGTGTCTTCTCAGAGGTATTGATCTGCATCAGCTTAGATACACCTAATGTGAGGATAAAGACAGAAAGCACATATAGAAAGCACTTGGATTAGATTTATTTATCGGTGGTCTCTCAGTAAAAATGTGGTGGACTGCACATCTGAATGTCCTCTTCCAGCTGCCTCCTCTGCGTGGTTCCAATCACGGAAGGAATTGGACACCATTGCACAACTGACTGGAAGAAACAGAGAAAGGGAAAAACAGCTTTCAGCGACAGTCACTAACAACTGGCAATTTGGTATAGAAATAAGAACGCAAGAAATCAGACGCTTTGTAAGCCAACAGGGCTTTCAAAAGGATATCCAGACTCCTGAGGCAGCAGGTAACCCAGCATCTTTTGGCATCCCAGATGATTCCAGGAGGTGGAAGTAGAGAGGTGTGTGAATATGAAAAGTACACTGATTTTTTTTAACCTCAAAACATTTCCTCAGCTCTGAATTATGGTTCAGATCAGTTTGTAAGTTATACGAGCCAGTTTGCTGATCCTTAGATATGAGACTCGAGGGAGATAAAGCCAGACTCCAAAACAATCATTCAAAAATCCAGTCAGAAGAAGGATGAATATGATACTTTTGGGGATGGCAGCCTGTGGAGGGAAGAAAAAGAATTCTAAATGGGAAATTACTCAGAATATCATAAAAAATGAACAGTGCAAAAAGAGGAAAGGAAGGAAAGGAGAATTCTTTGCATTGTGGGAAAAATAATTTTCAAAACTTTATGATCTGTCTTTCTAGTCCATACTTTCCCCTGAATTTGAGGTGGGTCTGTTGGAGTGTGGAACTTGTCAATGTCTGTGCTTCCTGCTTGTCATAAAGATCCTTGCTGCACTCACCAGTAATAGTATCACCAAAGATGTCTGTTAAAGGTTTGCTTCAGTAGATTCAAGAACATCATGGCTTTACTGAAAAAGAGAAGCCTATTTTGGTAGTAAAACAGGCAGGGTCACTGAAGCTATCTGCAAGGCTGCACCAAATAAACCTACAGATTTTCTTTGTGACCTTAAAGCCTGAAGTTCAGGAGTTTAGGGGTTACAAGTATACATTATTTTAAATGTTTATTTTGGCCAAACAGTGGCTGGATGTGGACCATTCGTATGTTTGGCTGGTCATCTGCATGTGTAGTTAGTGAAATTAAGAATTATTTTCAGCAACATACCTGCATTGTGCATGCATATTTCTGCACTGAAAACATCTGAAAACTGGACCTATGTCCTCTTTGCCAATGTTTCCATCAGGAAGTGTGGGGAAATTGTTCCTTCAATAAGCACCCAGGGATATTGTGAAGCTAAATGAGTTCTTTTGGAAAGCACGCTAAAATGCTTGGAAGGAGAGCACAGTGGAAGTGCAAAGTATTTTTGTGTGTAGGCTGAGTCACATTCCCCTATCCTATGTGTACAGCTGAAATAGCTTAATTAGGAAAAGCCTGTAAAGTCTTCTGTGTGCTGCATGGTACAATCATCGCTGATGAACAGCACTGGTGCTTGGGGTCCTGTGGGCTGAGCACTTTCTTATGAAAAAGCTCTCCAAAGTGAGCCAATGATCAGGAGCAGAGATGAACCCTGTATTTGCCAATGTACACATCTGCTGCAGATGCCTCCAGCCTCCCAGTTATGTACATTATTTTTTTCACAGGGAAGAGGGATTTGAAATTTAAATAATTATGTAAACATCTGATGATGTGGGACAGAGGACTAAAATGAGCAGCTAGATAACTGCTCCCTATCACTCCTGATGCGTGCTATATCTGCAACAGCCACAGCATTACACGAGCTTCAGTTCCTTGGGCTTTATCCATTGACGGCATAGGAAATCAGCTACGCTTTAGTGGGCTTCAGTGTGTCAGATTAATTGTCCTTTTGAACTGAAGCTAAAAGTGAGAATGGGATTTTGAGCTGTGAAGGGGAGAGGTGAGTTGGTGAGTGAACTTCTGTTAAACTCTGGCTGAGATTTTCAGACATAGATGTGTATATTTGGTAACTAGATACATCCTGATAAGCCGATTTTTTAAAAATGCTCTATCACAACGTCTATGGAAGTTAATATTTACTTAACCTCCATGTTGTTACCATGAACAAAGCAGGGTCATAAAGACCCTATAGGCTTCTTATCTACCTAAAAGCGCCATAAACACATTTGATATGGTGTGCTTTAAAAAAAAAAACAAACAAAAAACCAAAACCAAACAACAACAAAACAAAACCCCACCCCTATCTAGAAGCCAAACCTTCTGCACAGGACTCCATTTGGCTGCAGTACCGCAATAGTAGCTCCTGACCTGCCAGCCCGATTCCATATCTCAAGTGGTCTAGTGAGTTGTGACAGACTGGCGTCAGTCTTCTATTCCTATCTTATGAAACATTTTCAATGGAATATTTTAATTAAGATCAGCTGTGCGCACTGGCATCAGAAAACATATCAGCTGGAGAAAGCAGTAAGCGGTTGACTACCAAACTGCTGTTTAACTTTGAACCAAGGTGGGAAAGTGCTCCAGTTTGTCAGGCATTGCCTAGCTGCTGCTCTGCTCCCCAGGTTCAGCTTTGACTCCTCAGTAAGAAAACAGCCATGCACAGAAGCCTCCCCATGTATCTGTTCCACAAATACACCACTCCCTGGATTTGGATGGATTTTCTGACATTTAACAAGTAAATCCTTGATGGAGCAGGGAATTAAAATTAATTAAAACCAGGGCTGTTTAAGAATTCAGTGTCTGCATTGATTTGTTATTGTTTTCCCATGGATTTCAGCCACTGAGTGCTATTTCCAGCTTGCCATGTCGGCAGCATTCAGGGGGTCCTTGCACAGGCTGTCTGAGGATGCAAACTGTGGCCACTTAATTTTTTAAGCTTATACGTTTTGGGGCAGTTAAAGTTCCTTTTAAATGGAGCAGTTGTCCTGGTAGATGTAGTGGCCAATCACCATTTCTCCTGTTAATTTGCATATAATGAGTCTATTGTTTGTAATGGATTAGCATCCAGAAACTCCTGGCTCCTCAGGCTCCTCTTTGACAGATTACTTGGACCTGTCATGACTCTTTAAGGATCCCTGCTAAGAGGCAGAGTAAATTACCCTCTGCTGAGCTCTGTGCTGCTGTGGCTAGGCTGTGGTTCATTTAGATTGAGTTCAGCTATTACCACACCACTCTGCAGCATATGTTGCAGAAAAAGAACTGTGGGGCTTTGTGCAGCTTGGGCAGTGGGGCTTGAAGTGTCCCTTGGGAATGGTTGGCTTGACTCCGCTTTGCACAGGGGGCAGATCCTGCGGAGCTGGTCATGGTCACAGCCCTGGTTGTTCTGGTAGCCTGAGAGTAGTCAGTGCCCTTGGCTGTCCTTAGTGGCTGGTCACTGCAGGCGGTGACTCCAACGAAGGAACAACTAAGTATCTTCAACACCGCAGGGAGACCACTGAGGTGCGTGGTGTAAAGTTATCAAGTGGAGTGGGTAGGTACATTTTGCCTCCTTTCCTGGTGCAGTAATCGGAGGTATCAGATGAATAGCTTGTGATGGGTTCAGACAGACCAAGGAAGGCAGCTCATTGCTCAGGGTGTGAAAGAGTTGAGGAATAGTTCCAGAGAGAAGAGGAGATGCAAGAGAGCACTAAGAACATGGTTCCTGAGAGTTCAAGAGGAAGCTGAATCCATTATTGAAGAAAAAAATGCTGTGTATATGAAGGCAGTGACTCTTGCTGAGAAAGTTCCTAAGCTATAAGATGCCGGAGGCTGTGAGGGGGCCTGGGTGTGCAACAACACTAGATCCTCACGGTGCTGCTATGCTCTTCCCCAGAAATCCGTGAAATCTCCATCTGCGACTGATGAAGGCAAGGAACTGGGCTGGACTCTCCATCCACCCAGAATGATTATTCTCTGTTTGTCACGGATGGGTTCCTTGCTCCTACTCACTTTCAAGCTACATGCTAGCTTTATAGTTCACAAGCCTCTTAGTTAATTCAGGTATGTGTACTTGGTTTCTACACTGAAAATTAAAAGGAAGATTTACCAAGGTACATTGGACACTGCGTAACACCACAGTTGCTGCCATTTGAGTCCTGTTGGCTGGTGCTTGTGGATTCTCTTCTGTACTGACAAATCTGCTCCTTGAAGTTGAAACTTTAAAAGGAATTTAATACCAGCCCTACCAGTTTTTAAACTAGGGAAAACACTGGCTTTGGGCTTCTCATAGAGAGAACATATATACAGTTTTAATTATTTAAAAACACGTAAGAGATGACAGGAAACAAAGCTATATTAATCTGCACTTAAGACTAAAAGAATATAGTAATTTGAGGAGTAAAAAATATTGCAGGGATGTTGCTGTTATCTCAGAACCAAGCCTTATGAATCCAGGACACACAAAGTTAAGTTTACGCAAAGTAAGTTTATACTTAAAGAATAAATCTCGGTAAATGAAGTTGTGGGAATACATATTTAAGATAACTGCATGACTATAACAGTCTTACTAAAGCAAACCTTTAACTCCAACATAAAGAGAAGGAATATGATGAAAGTGAAGTGTGACAGTAAAAGTCAATTAGATCTAACTTACGACTAAGCACATTTCTGACTGCAAGGAAGGCCAAGGTGCTAGAAAGTTATATGACCTTTTAGCTAGAGGCAGGATGGAACTTGCTTTTGCCTTCTTAACTTGGGGATTGGACATCTGAGCTGTCAGTGGCACAGGCTGTTAAGCCCCCACTGAGAGTCCCAGGACCCTGTAGAAGCTCACACAAGCACTATGCGGATTTAGCTTCACTGCTGTTATGATCTAGCCTTGGGGTTTAAAGCCAATTTTGGTATGTCTATTTGTAGTACAGCAGTCACCTAACTCTGCATGGACTGATTCACCTGCTCTGCAGCTCCACTTCTGGGACACAGGCGCGTCTGAGGGGGCAGCAACAGGAGGCTGCTGTGCAGAGCCAGGGCAGGTTGACTGGCACAAGGATAGGTTTGAGCATTACGAAACTACCATGAGCGCTGCCAGTGTGTGTGTGTGTTATAAACTTGGTTTTAATATAAATTCACTTATGTAGTGAAGAGGGTGTTATTTTAATACAGTTTCCAAGTACTAAAATATTCTTCTCTGCACTTGTTCACAGCCTGACTCTCCCTGTGGAACAGAATGATTTCAAAGTTGTGACATTCGTGACTGTGGATTTGAAATTGTTAAGATTTCATGGTAATAAACATCGCTAGAAGGGTATTTTTAAATTTGAAAGATTTCAAAACAGACAGTAGCCTAGATGGCTGAAGAGCCGTATCAGTCTTCTAAGGGCAAAATATGATGTATTATTAAGATTGTGATGGCATTATGCACACATTATCAGTGAGAGCTTAATCCAGACTTTCAGTACCTGAAGTAACAATTGTGAAACAGGGAGAACACTGTGAACATTTTGATGAAAATGTTTCCCTATATGGGAATGTTTTGATCCCACTCATCTGCTGGCACAGCCTCTGAGCATCCGACCTCTCTAGTCCTAAATACCAAGTCATGCTCGCAGAGACATCACACCGATGAAGAGACAAGAGAGGCCTAGCGCCAATTGTTTAACCTGCCCTCCTCCCACGCCCCTCCCGCTGCTGGTTGTTCACCCATCTGCAAACATTTTATCTTATGCAAGGGATTTCTGAGTCTGTTTTTCAGCTTCGAGGGCCTCATCCGTTCAGGCTGGGGCCTGTTCTTCACAAATGAATAAATGCTGCTCCCTGCTGGAAATTTTCAGTATTTTACAGTCCGGCGATATTTTCCTTATGAAAAGAAGGTGACAGAAAGTGTAAATAGCTATTAAAAAATCAGACAAGTGCAGTCCCCCAGGGAGCAAACTCCCCATGGATCAGCATCAATGCAATGCTGTCAGATCTCATCCTGTCCCTCCTGTTGTGAAGGGCTGACATGTCCACAAGTGCTGGAGCAGCTGCTCTACCAAGGACTTGGCAGCACAAACGAATAAGAAAAACAGTACAGAGACCACCTGGTAGCTGCTCTTGTACCTCAGGTGAAATCCAATACACCTTCATGCCTGCAATGCAGAGCTGTTCCTATTGGCTTACTGTGTAAAGAGCCACTTTATCTAGCAAATGAATGAGCTATTGACTGCCTAGCTTATATCAAGTATGCCAATGCAGACAAGCAGGCAAAGAGGAAGTGTTTCTTCTATGAACGATGAACATTACCAACAATTACAAACTTGGACCATAAAGTTATGGTATTTGAAGAATGTCCATTGACGTCTGAAGGTCATAGTGTGGATTTCACAGGGAGAAGACGAGGCTGTAAGAAGCTCAAGATGAGCTGGCAGTGTGTGCTCACAGCTCAAAAAGCCAACCATATGCTGTGCTGCATCAAAAGGAGCATGGCCAGCCGGTCAAGAGAGATGATTCTGCCCCTCTACTCCACTCTTGTGAGACCCCACCTGCAGTACTGCATTAAGCTCTGCGGCCCTCAACATGAGAAGGATGTGTACCTGCTTGAGTGAGTCCAGAGGAGGCCATGAAGTTGATCAGAGGGCTGGAGCACCTCTTCTATGAAGACAGGCTGAGAGATCTTAGAGCAACTTCCAGTACCTAAAGGAGGATTACAAGAAATCTGGAGAGGGGATTTTTACAAAAACATGTAGTGACAGGATGAAGGGGTAATGGATTTAAACTGACAGACAGTAGATTTAGAATAGCTCTAAAGAAGAAATTCTTCACTGTGAGGGTGGTGAGACTCCAGAGCAGGTTACCTAGAGAAGCTGTGGCTGCCCCATTCCTGGCAGTGTCCAAGGCCAAGTTGTACAGGGCTTTGAGCAGCCTGGTCTAATGGAAGGTGTCCCTGTCTGTGGCAGGGGGGTTAGAACCAGATGACCCTTAAGGTCCATTCTGGTCAAACTGTTCTATGATTCCATGGTCACAGAACTTATTTGCAAGAGGTGAGCTAGGTTGACAAGCTGTCATGCAAACGCATTTTATTGTTAATTTAAACAGAATATATACTCAAATGCTGTCCTGGGCCGATTATGTGAATCTAAGTGTTAATTTAACAATGTGCATAGTGTAGCTGCAGTCAGGAAAAGGAGTAGCAAATATCAGCTAAGGATGAAGAAATGTGAAGAGGTAACTATTACAAGGAATAAAAGGCACACCAGAGTACAACAACATAGAATCATAGAATGCTTGCCTTCTTTTATCAGTAGGTAATACTGGACCAACTTCAGTCTAGCTTTCAAGTCTTTCAACTTCCCTTCCATACCTCAGTTTGGTCTGATGTCCATGTTTTTAGAGCTTTCACCCCTAGTAATGATTGCCTCAATCTTTGCCCCTACTCCTTCTTCAGTTGTGGTTTCTGAACTGTTGAGACATCTTTTCTTGCACCCACTACGTACAATGATTTCTTTATAAATACTATATTTACTGAGGCCTTGCGCCAGTACTTGGTGACGTTGGTGGGATTAATTCCACTGACTTCAGAGGACTTTGGAACACACTTTATCTGTGAATTACAATACTATTTTCATTTCTTCACCCTTTTCTTAAGGGATGGAATATCAGCATGGAAGCCAATATGTTCCCAACTGCCTTGTCTTGCTAGTTCCCGCAGCAAAACCTAGAGGAGACGTACCATGTTGAAGGGAATTCAGCCAAGGCAATGTGGAAGAGGACTGAAGTTCTGTTTTTCCAGTTTTGCGGGAAGCAGATGGTAATTGTGGCAATTGTTGATAGTTTCAGGCCAGTGTTATAGTTCCCAAGCTGGGTCTCAGTCCCTGGTTCCTCTGAGGTCAGGTTGGAAAGGATGAATCAGAGGTAAGATTCAAGGATGAATTAAGAGCTTTCCCAACAAAAACAGAATTAGAGGAACAAGCAAAACCAAATCCCCTTAGTTAATGCTCTTTCCTGAAGTCCAAGAAAAACCCAAGGAATTCACATGAATACATCAGGTTCCCAACTGATCTGCAACTTCAAAGAGAAAATAGAACAAAGTAGGTGCATCATTGTGATATAGTACGCTTAAACTATAAAATACTGGGCCTGAGCATGTTGCACTTCTTTCTCTCTTTCACCTTCTGTTTCTTTGCTCTCTGAAACTTAGCTTTACCCCTGTGCAACCACTCCTGTGGACATTCTTATCTTCTGTGTCCCCTCCACGAGACTCTCATTATCTGTTGATGCTGTTTGCAGCATCCTGTTCATGCAGCTTGTGTGCCCAATCAGTCCTGGTCTGTCTAAGCTCTTTCCCCCTGCTATGGTATTCATCTCATTTCCTGTGTAACTTCTGGTAACTTCTTTTCCAAGTGTGACCAGAGATCCTTCAGAAAGTGGTGTGAACCATATCCACAAATGTTTATGGATTATATTGGGCAGGCTCTACCTGCAACTTTAACACCAACTTCCCATTAAAGGCAGCAATGTCTACGGAATACATGATATTTCTGCATCCAGAAAGCAATTCTGTTCTGTGTTTGATGTCTCTGTCTGCTTGTATTTGGGATACTGTCGTTAGTGGAACACCCCTCAGTGACGTATCTGAGCGTCTTTATCTTCTTCATTCTTATTGTGCAGCAGATTCTTTTTTAGGTAAATGCTTGTTACTGGTGAATATGTAGGAAATGATTACTGGCTGACTGAAATAGAAATGAGGACAGAATATAAAGAAGGGGTGGCCATTTTCTGCCTTTTTTTTTTAAATTTAATTAAAATTTCCACAGAAGTATAATTACAGTTTTAATCAATTTTACAAATACAATGCCAAGTAGAACATTAAAACCTCATTATTAAATCTTTATGGAGAAATAGACATGTTTGATAGACATTAATTTGAAAGAAAATATCAAAAATGTACAATAGCAGCAGTGGGGTCACCTGGAAATTGTGAGGGTCCTGAACTAATGTGCACAGTAGGGAGGAGAGAGAAGTCCTAAGCTCACAAGCTTCAGACAGTATTAAATATTCAAGAATTGAAAGGTTAGAGGTGGTGGTTTAGGACAGGGCCTTCTGGAGTACTACAAAAAGGTGATCTTAATGAGGTAAGGTTGCTGCTTCTGTGTTTTAGAGGGTTTGAGACAGTGGGAGGACATGGCTGTGCTGAAAGACATATTAATCATTTTGGTATGATTTGGGTTCCACTACTGAACAGCTAGACTCCAACATTCAACATCCAAAGCTATTTGGAAGTGATCTGTTATTAAGACTGCATTTTTCTGTTCCCAAGTAGAAGTTAAGTCTCTCAGTAGAGAGGGGAGATGATACCCCTTAGAGAGTGCAAGATGATGCTGATCACTTTTCAGACACTCCTTTCCCTGTGAGATGCAGCAGGTCCTGCAAGCTCAGAAGAGGAGTTGTGAGCCATACATCTTGCAGCTGCTTCCTGTAAATGCTTTAGCTCCTAGACCCAGGGAGCTAGTTTGCGAAAAAGAAGGGGATCTGATGGCTATTTGTAGCTACATAGTAGGGTGGTTAAATAGGAGGCAGACAAGGGCACAGAGGTAGCTTTCACAACTTGCAACATGGGAAATTCTCTTATATAAAAAGGAAAAACACTCTTCATATGTGATTCAGTGGTCAAACACTGGAAACAGCTGGCCAGAGAGGATAGCAAATGTCTGTCTTCAAAACTCAACTGGACATGATCCTGAGCACCTTAATCTAACTTTGAAATCAGTACTTCTTTCAGAAAGATCTTGGCCAAAATAACTTCAAGAGGTTACCTAATCTATCAATTACAGGAAAAGGTGAGGAGGAAAGATACCACATTAAACTGGATGATGAAGGAAGCAACACAGACAAGGCTTGGGCTCTCAAATGTTCTTCATTGGCTTCTCAAGGTAGAAGAAATTGGGAATTGACTTCAGCAGAAGGCACTCTACAGCATTGCAAATACTTCCTGACCACAGTATTCATGAATTATGATGAAGGCTGGCTTCGAACGTTGAGCTGTTTTCTATCATGATGTCATTGGTGGAGAGACACAAGAAAGATTTTGGGTTCCTGAAATGAAATATGGCTCAGAGGAGAATGCATCCACTATAAAACTTCAAGCTAACAATCATAAATTCTTGTGTGATTACTGTGCATACACAAGGTACTGTCTGCATGTGCTGATGAAAGTAGTTGATGGAAGTAATTATTCTGAATTATTTTTTGAGACAAGACTTAGAACAGTAAGATGAAGATAAGGCTTGGATGACAGGAAAAACCAGGAAACCCTCCCTAACAGGAGGTTTGTGAGGAACTGAGAACACCACTAAATGTGGAATGGACATGACACCAGCAATAGTATTGAAGACATTCATCCTACGTTTCTGAGGGGCTGTAGTGAACTATCTAAGATGTTTGCTTTATTATTAGAGCAAAAAGTGAATTGTAGAAACTGAAGAACAGCCTTTAGAAATGTGTGAACACATATGCGCATGGCACAAATTGTTAACTGCATTCTGTGAATTAATGTAAGCCATAAGTAAAACTGGAAAGTTGGGAAAATTATACTGTTTGCATGGAGTATTCCCTTTTATAAGTTACTTTAGACTTTTTTCTTCCTTTCTTATCTTTTTTTCCTCCAGCATCAGTGTTTCCTGAATACATAATTTAGTGATTTGTTCTTGTCACGCGTCAAAAACACTGTTTTACTTCATTCTCAATTTTCAAAGTGCAAGACTACAGCTCATTATGTATGTGTCATCTTCCTTACCTTATATAAAGGCAAAAGTAATGAATCTAGCTATGCGATCTAATTTTGCATGTCTATTAACACTTTACTGGCATGTTTCTTTAGTCAATTCTGCTAGAGTGATTGTGCTGGGACTGGATTATAATTAATCTGGGATATTAAAAAACCCCCAGGAACCCAGTGTGAGTTAGGCATAGAATAAAAAATTTAATAAGAGATTCTTTAACACCTAAAATCTCTACTTACATCCTTCCATTACACAGGTATTTTCTTTAGTAAGAGTCTGTGCTTGCTGTGTTTTCTTTTGGCAGTGTTTATCTCAGAGCTCTCTGTGGCTCTCTGTCTACTTGCATCTTACAAACAGTATAACAGGGTTTATAAGGGCTTTGTCATGTAATTGGCCAGTTTGGTATCCTAAATAAGAGAAAGCAATTCCCTGGACATACAGATGTTGTATAGCATTAGATCCACTTGAGTGGAAAAGATGAATTCAATTATGTTTCTCCCTCCTGCCTGTAAAAAATAGTTCCCTTAAGTCTCTTATCTAATATGTGGCTTAAGTGCTGAGGCTCCTGGTAATTGCCTTGCAGAACTGTTCCTCATCTAAGATACGCCTGCATCTTGTGACTCTCTAGCAGTCTACTGAGGATTCTTTTGCACTGATTTCCATCCCCAACTCCTAATTTGTCTTTCAGGCAGCTCTAAGAAGTACCTTTCAGCTTTTCATTTCTCCAAGGAAATTCATAAGATGTACTCATGCATGAGGGTAGGAACCAGCCTACTGCTAAGAGAAAGGCATCTCAGAGGCCACTTTTAATGTCTGTTCATGACCCTGTGCAGAGAAACCAGGGTTATTTGGAAGCAGGTAAGGTAGGCTGTGCAGTGGGTGTCATCTTAGGTCTGGGTTTGGTGTAGATACACTTACAGCATGGGAAAAAGGGGTTATAGAAGGACAACTCTCATAGAAAATGCTCTGAGAGGGTCAGCAGAAGTCTCTGCCTCTCTGTGCATGCTTGGAAGAATCCAGCATAGGTTTAAACTCTGTGTTTGAAACAGGATCTTCTGTTTATCAAGTAAGAGATGAATCCAAGGAGCTTCTGTTCATCCTTCCTGCGTTTCACACTAGGCAAAAGGAGAAAACAGTTAGTATTTGGTATTTGCAAGCGAATGCTTGTGCAAAAGAATGAAGGAGGCTGGAAGAGGTTTTCTGCTGCCTTTGGCTCTCATTTCTGTTGCATTGCTTCAAGAGGTGCAGAAAATGCTAATCACTGATGTGAACTAAGAAGCAATAAGTAAGTCATGTTATATAAATAGCCGTGCCTAATAAAACGAGAGACATCTGTCAGTACAAGCTCTGCACTTCCAAAGAAATTAAGAAATAACTAAAATGAAACTGATGCAGAGGCAGTACAAAAGTCTCCTTTTGTAGAAAAAAAGATGTCTGTATTAAGAGCACTCCTGAGCTGACATTAGGCTAATTCCCTCCTGTCTATTCCTAATAGATTGAATGCCTGAAGTCAAATGCCACTTGACCTTGTAAAAACCTGATGACCCACTGGAAGAAAAACAAAGTTTAACAGAACAGGGTCTTTCTGATGTAAGTAAATAAGGTTCATTTACCTGTTCCCACTAACCTGATGTACTATGTTGTCACATTCCAGAAATACTGAAGCAGCCTTTTCTATAAGAGGCATTTATCCCGAGAGAGTGCAAGATAGTCAGAGCACTCAATAGCAGCTTCTCCTTCTGCCTGTTCACAGGGGTTTGAACAGTAGCAATTTGTTCTGTGGGACATGGCACCCTCCTGCCCTGCTTCACACAGAGAATCGGCCTTTTGTGAGGCCACTGGGTCCGTGCTCAGTACCAGCAGATTGCCTTTCCTGGCACTCACACAAGCGAGCGCTGCATATAGGTTCTGCTTTGCCTGACATATTTTATTCATGTAGGGTTAATTTGCCTCATGAGCTATAGGCCCAGGTAGTGTGATACATCAGAGTCCTGGCTCCAAGTTAACCTGGGGACACTGGTATTCAGAGGCAGCTCCCTGGGGAATATCCTCTCCTCCTCTTTTCCTCTGGTAAACAAGGTAATACCCATTGTGCTTCTCCCTGCAGAGGGAAGGCTTTACTCTACTCCTGGTGCCCACCATCTTCATTGGCTGGCACACAGGACAAGAAAAGAGATACTCAGGCTGCTCCTTCCACAGCCATGCTCTGTGAGGCAGGGGCATACAAGGAGAGGGAAACAGTATGTGCAGGGAACTGAAGCAAAGTGTTTATGGTATGTGACCTGCGTGAGATGACCCAGTAGCTCTAATTCAGGCCAGTAAAGCATGCTAAGGCTTCAAAGAAGAGTAGTTACAATTAAATACTGCATTTAAGGTCACAAGAGACTGTAATTACCTCTTTGATCTCCTTTATTACACAGAACACAGAACATTGATTGTAATTCTAGTAATTATTATAGTTATTATTACTATTATTTTAGGAAAAACTCCATCTTGATTTTAAAACTTCCAGGGATGCAAAATCCTTTGTCAAGTATTCATGTGGTACATTATTCCAACTTCTTTAAACTACCAGTGCCAGCCAGGCTACAAATCCATCTGCTAAAACCAGGAGCCTTCTTCTATTGATTTCTGGTCTCTAGTAAGTATTGATAGACTGTGGTGAGAACATCCTGTACTTTTGTGTGCTGCTGTTGTTAAACAACACAGAGCAAACATTTTCATTCTCGTGACAAAGGGCTTGAGCTGATACGATGCTGTTCATAAGGTTTTGCTTTACTGGTGCTGCTTGAAAATTCAAGATCATAACCCTCCTTTTGTACTTTTCTTGTCAAAGATCAATGTATCATTTTCTGTTGAACTGCAGACAACAGCGTGTCCTGCTTTCCTGGATATGTACACAGAGATTGTCTCTGTGTCCGTACATGGGTATATACCATTAAAGCATAGAAGAACTTATAGGTGAAAGGCAGTAATTAATGTGCCTATAAATTTCCCAGGAGGGTCTAATGTAAGAAACTTGATCTTCCACATACTTTTGTTTTAGACCTTGTTTAATCTGTGTTTTCTTCCTGCCTGCACCGATATAATTTTAATGGGTAATTACTATAAGAAAATATAGCTTCCCCTCTATACAAGATTTATTAGCACACCAAATATCCTATCAGAATGGGAAATGCTGAAAGCATACACATAAAAACCCCATCAAGTTCTTATGTATTACAATCACATTCAGCAACCAAGAACTGTTACTGAAATGTTTTTAAACCCCAGAATTGTTAGAACTGGGAACATAACCAAATCATGAAACCATAAAACCAGTTCCAGGCTGGTTTATCCCAGTGATAAGTGTCTTTTCATCAGGCCACTTCCACTCAGCAAAATGAGGCTCCTGCACTTACCCTGTGTTTATATGTTCACATGTACATATCTGTTGGTAGCCATTCTGTAAATTTTGATCCCATTAGCCAATCCCAATGCAATCTGATGGGAGGAAAAATGCCATATATATTGTTACATTCAGTGAACATTAGCAATTCAATAGGAGACAGGGACCTTTTAAGTGCTCCAGCTGAAAGAAAACTGTAGCAACAGCTCACACCTTATTAGACACCAGACAATACAAGGAAGCAGAAACAGCAGCCACATCTTTTGAAAAGCTTCAATTAACGGTGAGACATAAATTTGCTGGAAGCAGCACTTGCTTCATGCTGGTGTTCAGGGGACTACTCAGCGCAGTGCATCCCTCGGGGCTCTGCCAGAAGGGCAGGAAACAGAAGGCACTCACAGAATCACACTGCAGTGAAGATGCTGTCGTACTAAGCAAGCACAAGTTGGGTCTCCTTATCAGTAAGATCAATTGCAATTGTAACCTCAGATTTCATTAGTGCTAGATGTGTTTTCACAGCTATGGAAGAAAGCCTTCTTCCTTTCAGAGAATTCTGCAGGATATGGTCCACAGCCATTGGCAAAGCTCCCGTTGATTCAGGGCCAGAGAAAAAACCTCTTCACACGCTGTAGTTAATTACAAGCTGTCTGTATTTTTAACAATCCAGCTGGAGGATGCAGTTTTTTGTTATTTACTGCTTTTTTTTTTTATTTTATCTAAAGTCAAGAAAACTGGTATTAATCCAAAAGAGTATGAGCATCTCCCCTGGGACAAAAAAACTAAAAGAAAGAAAGAAAAATGAAAGCCTTGACACTTAAAACTTCAGGGGAGAAAGAGATTTTATCATGCAGTCACCTTCTGCACTGTAAAAAGTAAATAAGAAAGTGCATGACATCATTTATGAGATAAGCAAGTGGCAAAATAATGAAATGCCTTTGCTGATGGGAAGCATGGACTGATATATGCCTCAGATATCTGACTCTGTTAGTTTATAAGGTGCTTTCTTGAGCTGAAAAAAAGATGTTAAAATGCCCAGTGTCTGCATTTTATTTCTGGTATTCATGAATCAAACCCACACAAAAAAATGAGATCAAAATGCACCAGATAGATGTACAGCTGAGGTGGGGATGATTAATAATATTGTGATGAGCAGTAAAATTGTCAAAGACTGCAGTTCATTACTAGTTTTAGATGAAGTAGAGATGAGGGGGAATTCAGAGAATGATAACATTTCATTTTAACATGCCTGTGAAAAGGCTTCAGCATTTCATGTATTTTAATTTCAAACCAATGTAAGCTAAGCAAAATATTTTGGGGTTGCTGGAGGGAGGCAAAACCCTGAAACACCTTCTGGAACACTTGGTAGTGCTTGCTTATGTTGAGGAAAAATACCTTTTTTCTTTAGAAAACATCTGTCTTGAATTAGTGTTTCTCTTTTCATGTGTCTAGGGACAGAGATCTCCAGACTTGGACAGGAGCTGCTGCAAGTTGTAATTGCTGGAAGTTCTGTGCTCCTGAATGCATGATGGCTTTAAAGTGTGATGCTCTGGCTTTATCATAATCACCTGCTAGCCTGAAGGAGAGAAAGCTCAGGCAGATCTTACCTGTGTGTATAAATACCTAATGGGGGGCATAAAGAAGATGAAGACAGAGTCTTCTCAGTGGTGCCCACTGTCAGGGCACAAACTGAAAGACAGGAAATTCTGTTTAATGATCAGAAAGACCTTTTTCACTGTGCAGGTGGTCAAACACTGGAACACGCTGCCCAGAGAGGCTGTGGAGTCTCCATCTATGAATATTCAGAACTCAACTAGACAAGCCATGGACAATCTGCTCTCTGATCCAGCTTGAGCAGGGGCAGGACCAGACGAGCCGCAGAGGTGTCCACCAGCCTCCACCGTGCTTCTATGAAATGCCGCCTTCTCTACCAGTAGTTTTATTAAACCCTGAAAGCAGACTGATACACTGAGTGCCATCCTGTGACCAACTCAAAGGAAATGAATAGTCATCAGGACATGTTTCTGGGCAAGAAAGTTATTTCTAAACTTCTAAGCAATCACTGTTTTGGCAAATTATTTATCTGTCAGCTTGAGAGATCAGATCAGGCAATGCTGTACTCCCTGTATGTTTCTTTTGCTGCAGATCAGTCAGCCAAAGGTTCCTGAGTACATGAATCTGTCTTTTAAATTATAGTTCCGAACCACTTTGGACAAAAACATATGAAACCCAAACTTTTTTCTTCGGGGCATATATACCATTTCCCTTCTGCCAGCACCAAAGAGATAAATTAGCTTCATTGCAGAAGAACAGAAGACATTCTGAAGGTTTTCTAGAGATTAATTAGCTAATAAACCAAATGGAATACACATATTTCATCAAGATAGCAGAAATGCATTATCTCAAACAATAAGCCTAGCATTTGCATGCAGCTGATGACAGCCAAGAGACTGTGAGTAATACAAGAGATACACAATTAACAGGAAGGAGATGCTGAAGGAGAGGAATGAGGATATACGCAGAGCTGGCACAGCAGTGAGGACAATCCCCACGATGGTTAAGGATGTCAGGCTACAGAGAGCCGCATTCAGCTCAAGCTACCTCTGCCCAAACCATGATGAACCCTGCATGAGGCACTTCCAATCCACAATCGACGTTGCTGTGCTAATATGCTGAGAGGCACAGTGTGTGCTCAGGCACTGCTCCATGCTATGGCAGCTCTGCGCTTCTGATGGCCGGAGTGAGTCCAGCTGGCTCAAAAACTCACATAGCTCAGGCAAGGGTCTGTCTCTCCCCAGCCACAGGTATGACCCAAGGAGCAAATTACGAGGAGCATCTTAGTTTCTTCCCAAGGTGCTCATGAGCCTATAGCTAGTTCTGAAACATGCTGAGATGAGGGAAGAAGATTGTAAAGTAAAGGAAGTGGGACACAGAAAATTAGAAATGAGAGAAAAATTATCCTAATAATCAGTAAATATAGGCTAGGCTTGGCACTGGCTTATAAAGGGCTGGTACACAAAGCAGTGGGGGACTACAGGGCTGGGAGAAGAAGGGGGAAACTGAAGAAGGGTGAAAAAAAAATAGAGCAGAAATAAGATCCCCCTTTGGTACATCTGAAAAATGCTGGGTTTGTTCAGCACTTCATGAAGCCACTGCCTAAGGCCTTGGGGTGATTTGTGCCTTCAGGGAAACTTGGAGAATGTAGAGTGCCCTCAAATTAACTGCAAAATCAACTTATATGCTGAAAGATGACAGAACGATGTGAGAGAGAATTTAAGGTCTGTCCAAAGAAATTAAATTTAAGGAAGTCTTTGCCATTACTGTTGCTCGAAATACAATTGGTCTTAACCAGTGTAGCCTCGGAACTGGCTGTCCCCTCCATTAAAACAGAAAGAGATCAGGACTTTCAAACACATTGAACATAGCTAGAGGACATATTTTGCTTTCCTGCTTTCAAACTCAGGACTTTTTATTATTAAGGATAAATTGGTTTACTATCATAAAGAATGACTGATCTGAGATTTTAGTAGATACATTGTGTCTCCACACCAGTTGACCACTACCAGAACATCCGTAAATCATTGCTTTTGTCTTGCAGTGTAAGGGCCTGACTTCAGTTTTCTTTTTTTTCTGGATTTACATTCTTGACTGTATTATAACAGCATCAATCAATCTGACAGAAGTCAATTCAGTATGAAATGTGAAATCTATTTTCCCAATAATTATTGACTGTAGCAATTTATATTATTAAATCAATATTCCCACCTGCTTGCTGACAATATCTTCACCCCATTCCCATTTTCATTTTAGTTTCATATACTTTCTCTGACAAAAGAAGAATGAAAAATATTTTTCTTGTTTTTAACCCTTCTGTTCATCAAGATAAAATAGTAAGATGCACAGGCAGCTGTGAGTGCTTAAAATACCTTCATTAAAACAGCAACTAATCCAAACATTGTCCCATACAAACGACAGTAAACATCTTAGATGAACATAGCAATTAGGTTGGGGATCCCAGGAGAGAGGCTTCAGCTCAAGGTAAAGACAGATGCTCTCCCTCGGAGCTGTGAGAGATTCACATCCGGTGATGTTTGGATACAGACCTCCTTACTTGCAACACATTGGTTCATCCTGCATGTAAATAAATGACTACATTTATTTATGTAAGCTTGTTGTTATGCATCCTAGCACTTCGAATTGGGATGTGGGGCATTTCCAGTGAAATATTCTTAAATACTGTACAAACTTTCTATGTCAGTCCTCCATGGCCTGGATTCTAGCCTTCACCCATGCAAAAACAAAAGCCACCAAAACCTTTTCTGTTTACTGTAAAGACTGTGATTTTGAGCCACAGCCTTGAGCTAATACTGCTGTGCTGCAGAGCATCTCCAGGAGCTGTTTCTCTCTCTGAGTCACAACTCCTTTTCTTCCATCTTGCTCTGTGCAGGAGCACTAACTTAATATGGGCCTCAAATTTTTTCTCAGGCTACCTCAGCCACTCAGTTGAAACGTGGTTTTAAATCCCATCTGAATTGGAAGGGTCACATAAAATAATTGCATTCTTATTCCTAAGCACTGGATCCAGAACGTAACAGGTAGGACAGCCAAAAGGGGGGAACTAGTTCTTGTCCACAGAGCACACACTACTGCCATGTCTATTGATAGACAAGGACAGAAGAAGATATATAAATGAGATGTTGTGGATATTTAAAAGGACATTTAAGACTCTTTATGAGAACAGAAATATATTCCATCATGCAGGCTCACATGTGCACTCCTGGAGCTGCAGGGGTGCCCTGTGTCATCCAGACACTGCCTGCTGCCACCAAGGCAGTGGTGTTCAAGTGGTTCTGTATGTATGCGTGTGTGCATATGGTAGGCTTATGAAGGACTGTGAAGCTGGCATTGAAGTGTAAAGCAAAAACAGCACAAGCAGAAATAATGTATGACCTTAAACCACCCCAGACGTGAACATAAATGGAAGTTGTCTGGACAGAGAAAGACTGACAGCTCTTTGAACACAAGCACTAGAGATGCATTTGTGGTGCTCCTAGAAGGACTCTGGCTCAAAAAATCAATGCAAGGATTTGTTCAGCCCAATATGTGGCATTTTTCTCCCCTTCTCAGACAGATTAATTTTACCTAGAAACTTGCATTACATCTCCTCTTCTTTTTCTGCAGATGATAAGGCATTGTCCAAAACTGACTTAGTAACACCAGTAAGATGGTTTGTCACTTTAGGTTACTCAGGCAGTGGTTAAAATTAGTAAAGGTTCAGGCTGCTTCTTTGTGCTGTAAATACTGTGTGACAGACCAGCCTGCTGAGAAGCCCAGTCATAGGTGCTGGGCCCCAGATCACTCCTCAGACACCAGCATGGTGGCTGCAGCATCTATTTTCTCAGGAAGACATCTGACATTTCCTTCTTTCCATACTTGCATATTCCTGCTGAAGAGCTGAAAGTGTAACCTCAGCACAGTCAATGTTCTTCTCTCACACACACCAGGCAAGAAATACCATTAGTGTGTGAACAATGTACAAGGTGAATGGTTTCTGCACCCCTCCCTTTTTGTTCAGGGGTTGACCGCGAGCTGTTGCCTCTCTCCTTCCCTCCCGCAGTCCATCAGGAACCAAAAGCTTTGACCCTCGCTCTCTGCAATGTACTTCTCAGCAGGGGCTGCAGAATTAGGCTTAAGGCAGCAGCATATGACAAATGATGCTCTTTTTCTAGACTGCGCAGAGCTGGAGGTCAAACACACTATTAATAATTCTCTGACTTTTTAAAAGCTGCAGTCCCTCCATTTGTTGGCAACACGATTTGAAAGGTCTGTACAAGCCACTTAAAACAGCAGCCGAACAGAGGCACTTCAGCACTGTCCAATATTGATTTTTGCCTCTAACTCGCCTCTTTGCAAAGGCTGGTTTCAATATCCTGTGAAGTTTAAGTGAAGGTATTTCCCATCTCAATAGCTGTGCATTGTCATTTGATAGCATAGATAAACCTGCAGTATTTCCCTTAGTAACATGCTTTGGCTCAAAGAGCAGGACTGCCACAAAATCTCCATCTTGGACCACTGCTGCCTGCATAGAAGGAAGGCTGAGGGAGGAATGAATAGAGGTGGGCTGGAGTGGGGAACCCAGTCACCAGGCTGTTCATCAAGCTCAAGCTGTACCAAGAAAAAAATCAATACAGTACAGAGCTGGTACAGCAGACTATTTCTGCCTCTAGAGAAGAGGTCCCAAGGAATGAGTAAATTCAAAGCACTAGCTGGTGTGCTCCCACAAATCAGACATTTAAAGGAAAAAGATGTTCAGGAAATTTAGCAAATACTTAACCAAAATCAAGGAAACAAAATAAACATATGTGCAGTGTGAAAATGTGAAAGAAAAATAAGCATTGTGAGCATTGGTATGGCTAATCAAGAGATTGGCCTAAAATTTAGGAGATTTCCCCTCTGGAGAAGTTAGGACATATAGAGTCATAGAATAGTTACGGTTGGAAAGGACCTTAAGATCATCTAGTTCCAACCCCCCTGCCATAGGCAGGGACACCTCACACTAAACCATGCCACCCAAACCTCTGTCCAACCTGGCCTTCAACACTGCCAGCGATGGAGCATTCACAACTTCCCTCAGCAACCCATTCCAGTGCCTCACCACCCTTACAGTAAAGAATTTCTTCCTCAGATCCAATCTAAACTTCCCCTGTTTAAGCTTGAACCCATTACCGCTTGTCCTACCACTACAGTCCCTAATGAAGAGTCCCTCCCCAGCATCCCTACAGGTCCCTTCAGATACTGGAAGGCTGCTCAGAGGTCTCCATGCAGCCTTCTCTTCTCCAGGCTGAACAGCCCCAACTTTCTCAGCCTATCTTCATACAGGAGGTGCTTCAGTCCCCTGATCATCCTCATGGCTCTTCTCTGGACTTCTTCCATAATAATATTTGGCTTTGGGGCTCTGGGTTGGTTTTTTTTGGTGGGGAAAACAGGCAAGGACAGCAAATGAGATCCTGCTAGAAAAAAGGTCCTGAGGAACTGCCCTATATTCATACTAGAAAGAAAAAAAGACAAAGAATGTGTTTTCTGCTTTGTGGGAGGGACAGAGAAGCACAACTGAAAGTGACACTGAGAAGGCTGAAGCGCTTCAGCCTACTATTTTTTCTTTAACTCACTGAAAAAAAAATCTAAACCAATTGAGACTATCCACAGACTTTAAAACTTATTAAGAACTTAGGCTGCGTTAAGAGCAGAAAAATAGGCTACATGGATACATTACATATCTTCAAATCAGGTAGGCCTCATAAAATTCACCCCAGAGTGTTCAGCAAACTGAGTGAGGTAATTTCACAGCCATGAGCAATTATCTTTGAGGTATGATGGAGAGCCACTGAAGTTCCAGAAGACTGGGAAAGGACATCTCAAGACCTCTTCCAGCCATGGTTACCATTCCTGAAAGGAGACAAAAAACAAAGGTAAGATGGTTACTTATTGATCCATAGCTCCTTCTTCCGGAAGCCACAGCAGCAAAACAACTACTTGTTATTCACACTGTAAGCAAAGCATAAAGTTTTGAGAACATGGGGTCAGGCTTGATCAAATCAAAGGCCCATCATCACAAAACTGTCTCAGATAGTTGCCTGTAGCAGATACTGCTGTATCTAAAACAAAGTGTAGGGCAAGCACGCCCCAGCATACTATCTCAGCTTTTAGGGAACAGAAGCTTAGGGACTTACAGAGCTAGAGACCTTGCATCTTTCTGTCAAGAGCCCTCTGTGACCTGTAATAGTCCTTAACAATTACCAATCAAGAGATCATGAAAGTGCGTCTTTATTCCACGAAATCAGAATACATAGAAACTGAAAATAGGCACATACTTCTTAATACTCTGCCTTGCAGTGACTATATCTTTGTTCCAAGTTTCGATATATTGTTATCAAGTATACATTCATTTCGTGAATAGCTAATCCTTGAAAAAAGCAACACCAAAATGTCAGCCTAGCTACTTGATACTATTTACATTCAAGCACAGTTACCCTGGCTAGTTTGTCAAAAGCTGCTTCATGTCAGAGTTGAACCAAATTTATTTTAAGCTATACAGAAACAAAAGGCAATAACTTACATATGGATATGCTGCAGTTGGAGAACAGTGATTAAAGGACTTTATTTACATTTCTAGCTGATCAACATCTTTTAGATACTTCTAATGGGAAGAATTGATTTTTTTTGCCCCTACAAAACAGACTTGATCAATTTTGCTACTGGAAATGTTTTATTCAACCATAGCTAAATTTCCCTGCATACACATCTGTCAAAGCAGAAACTATTATGGGAAAAGGGAAGCCTTTTTGCTGATATAAAGATATCTTCTATTATTTCAACAGAAGCCTATTGATTTTTTGAAAACTTAAAAAAAAAAAAAAGAAAGCTTACTGTAATGCAAATCCCTTAAATATGCAAAATCTTCCCCAAATTCCATCAAATATCAGCAAAATTTAATTTGGGCTCACTTTCCTAGGATTTTTAAAAAATATTTTGCACTTGAAATTAAAATTTAGTTGCATTAATCGGAAAAAAAATGTTTGCCATCCCTTTTGGATTAATTTATTCTAGGGGTTCTGCAACAATTAAGCTCTTTCTACAGTGCTGGACTATGACTTAAGAGGCCTTGGTTTCTGTCCTCAGCTCTCCAACTGGCTCTCTGGGCAAAGGAGGTGACTCACTTCATCTGTAAATGGGGAAACTATATGCTCTGTGCACAGCTTTGATATCTATGTCCTTCTTGAAAACATTATGTACCGTGCCACATGGTATCTCACTTCTCAGTGATGATCTAACCTGGTTATACACTGGGTGCAGGTGAATAAAAAATGCATGTGTTTGTCAGACTGCAATGCCCTTACGACAATGATCAAATGACTGTGAAGTGCAACTCAGTTAATGGTGATGCAAAAGTGGACAAATCTGCACTTAAATAAGCAGAAAACTCTTTACAAATCTTCAATACAGCAAGTCTGCAGAAGCATTTTAAGCGTGGGTTTGCACTGAAAATCTAATACAAACATGCATTGACTGAGTTTCTACAGTGGGCACTGAATTTACATTTGCACAAACAAATCATAACCCGGTTCATTTCAAGAAAGAAGCTCTTGACTGACTTTATGCAAATTTGTAACAGCCATAATTTATTTTAAACTGATAAGAAAATCGGAGAGAACACACCTCCATGCAGTCTACAGGACACTTGACCTTGCCAGGACTTACTAGCATGGGGAAAATAGTCCCTGTGAATACAGCACATGACGATGAATTCTTCAAAATTTAAAAAGGTAAGATTAGGAAGAATCCTGTGAAATAGAGCAACAATTAATTTAATGTTTGCTTTCAGTTAGAAAGCCTCCCAGATCTGTAATCTGATGGATTGTCATATCTATAAATACACTTACTCTCTTAACCTCTTACTCTTGGTTGCACACCACAGGCTACATCTGGCACCAGTGCAACGTTACTGTGGCTGATTTCGCTCACCTCAGGGGCACTTTTATTACTGCTACAGCAGTAACAGTCTGAAACCTGAACTGCTAACCAGGGCCCTGCTATACCCGGTACCGCGGAAACAGGCAATAGGAGCAATCAGCCCCTGCTCCCGCCTGGATCCCCACCCTCTGTGGCATTCACATCATGCTTTGATTCATGTGACAGCTGACAGCAAGGTGATGCTACAAGGCATAACCTCATGGCATATCTTTGTGTTGCATATGGGAGGCAGCAGAGACTGTCAAAGGTGGCTGGTATCCCTTCTGGAAGCAGAGGTGAAGCCATCACTGAGGCAGCCATGCCCAGCCTGCAGCCTGCTGGGAGCTCTGCTCCTGCCCACGTCACCCACCACCACCAGGGCATTCTGGGGACCTCACACCCACCATTGTCACCATGGCCGGTGCTGGGCCTGACACCATCTCTGTCCTGCCCTGGCCATGGCCAAGCCGTGGGGTGAGGATGTAGCGCTGAAATGGTGATACACAGGGTTATGGCTGGACAGGGGCTCGATACCCGCCTCCTGCCAGAGCACCTCCCCAGCTGCCTGCTCACACAGCCCCGGCTGGGCCCGCCTTTCTCCTTTCCTCTTTGCTTTTTTGTTACCTGGAGTCAGATGGGACACTGGCGCAGCAGTCTGGAAGCCTGCGCTGTCTGGTGCTTTCTGACCGGATGGAGCAGACAGCAGGGACATGGTCACTGGGTGAGCTGGGGACAAGCACGGTGTGCCGGAGCAGCTGGACCTGGCCCTGCCGTGCCACAGCTCCTGGCAGCTGAGGACAAAGCACCCGCGGCATGGGGATGAAAAGCTAACCACTGCAACTGGATGTTCAGCAAGGAGGAAAGATGAGCACGGCAGCAGCACTCAGATTTACAGACTTTTATTTGTCAATCTGTACAGAACGCTGTTGCTATCATAATAAGGCATAAAACACACTATTGAAAAGCTCACGATGGACTGTGACATTTCGCCCTGTTGCGGGTCAAAAAGGAGTTTTACAACATTAAACCAGTCGCTTGCCCAGCCGGTAAACTTTATATTCATTGCAGACAGATTTTTAAGAGAATTACAAAGATTAAAAAACTGTAAACAATATAAAACCCAGCAACAACCCAGCATGGCTTCCTAGGAGAGAGTCTCAGGCAATCCTGCTGCAGGGCCGGTGTGGGGCTGGCAGCGAGAAGGCAAGACTGGCTGGCTGGGGAGCCTGGTGGGGCCGTGTGGAGTCACTCCTTTTGGGTGCAAGTCCCCAGCTGGTGCCAGGCAGTTCCCAAATGGCAGCCTCGGCCTCAGACATCTAAAGGGAAAGAAACTGAGTAAACGGGTCACTGGGAGCTGTTTGAGCAGCGGGGAGCCAGCCGCAGGCTGCCGGTGCCTCGCCATAGGGGAGCATCACCACAGAGCATGACACCTCCAGCCCTAATGCAGACCCCTGGGTCCCCTTCGGCAGGCAGGCCCTGGCACACAGACATGTCATGAGGTAGAACATGGGAAACTGTCATGCTTCACTGACAGAAATAAACTGACTGAGAGCACAAATCCCGGTATATTCTGGAGTACTCCAGGGCTCACCAAAGACCTACCTGGTATGCCCCAAGAGTTAGATCCCCACAGAAGAAAGCTCTCCAGGGATCCACATAACAACTTTAACCCAGGCAAGGAAAAACACCCAAACCAATTTTAATCACACTTGTACTCTTAAAGCATTTAAATTTTGAGCAGGGGAAATCAAATTGCAATGGTGTACGAGAGGGCAATTAATTTCCCTTGGCCTCAGCCTTTGGTACCATCTCGTGCAAGGTGAACGATGCGAGGGCTTGTCCACCAGGCAAATACATTCATTTTCCACCATCAGCCACCAGACAGCAAGTGTTTTGGTCTCTGTCGCATCACACAGCACGAGAATCTGATAGTCCACAGGTTTTGTACCGCACCACCAACCCACACAGTCCTGTAATGTGTACAGGTATCTTGCTGGGTGATCAGAGAAATGTCCTGAGAGTTTTATCCTGCTCTTTGCCTTCCTTCACCTCTTCCACAGCACACATGAACACCAACATAAACTGTTAGTCCTATTACTGAAATTTTCTTACTCCTCACACTCCTGGAGTGTGTATGTAGATTATTAGGCTGACTTACATTTCCTCAGAATGCTTGGGGAAAACTTGAGGGTTCATTTAAGTATTGCAGGCTCATGATCTGTGACAGGCATTTTACAAAGTGTCAGAAAACTTCTCACTTGATAATAACATACTGACATTCAGGGGAGCGTTCCTTTTTCTAGTGCTAATAATCAGCATTAAGGCATGCCATGGTTCCTACAAGAAACCTGTGATCCTTACAGTGTTAGCTGTCATCTTTCTGCAATAATAGAATGTACTCCAATTTTATGCACGTGTATAATTAAAAAATAAAAATAATGGCTCTTAAAACCACCAGCCTCAATTTAGAGCTTCTGTCAGGAAGGTGAGAACAGCGATTCCCGTTAGGGATCCAGGCTGGTGAAAGGATTTTCATCCCCCCACAGCATCCATCCCCTGTCCCACATTATCTTGCTGCCCCCAGCTCAGTACCATTTTCCCTCTCACTTGGCAAGGCCTTCCTTGGGCCTCTGGAGGCCACAGCCAGCTGCTCGCATCCTTGGGGCAAGACAAGAGGCACTGCTGTCCCCACTACCCCATCTTGAGCAGTGTGTTGGGCCCCGCAGGCAATGTCCACTTACCCACCAGCAGGCAAACACCAGCTAAGGAGGAGCCTTCCTCCTCTGTGTCCTGCTTCTCAGGCTACTTCCTTCCTCACTCTCACCTATCACAACAGGCTGAAGGCTTCTCCTGACATCTGGAAGCTATTCCATTTATTTACCCTAGAAATTCAATCCTGAATTCCTGATGACACATCCACAGGGACATAAGCTCTCCAAAGATGACAGTGGAGATGCTGGCCACTGTTGAGTTCCTGCCTGCAAACACACTCCACATCATGACATAAACTGGCAAAATCATCTACAAGGCAGCAGCACCACCTAATAAGACTGATCATTTAATTACCAAATAACACTGAACTAAAGCAGCAGTTAGAGCAGCTAACATCTGAAGCAGCATCTCTTTTGCAGGGCCAACATTAAAGCCTGGGTACCACACCATGCTATTTACAGTGACCAAAGGCACAAACCTGGAGCACAACTGCTCCTTGGACCCTTGGTCGAAGGCACCCGTGCCAACACCCATGGCTGGCAAGCAGGAGGGACTGAACTGAGTGAGTGCCAGACTCTGGTGCTGCACACGTCTCCCGAAACAGACACCTAGGGAAGAGGGAATGAGGAGGCAAAGAAGCCTTCAGTCTCTGCATGAGGACCCCACGTTTCCACCTGACACTTATGCTGACAACTTGTGCTGCCACATATTCCTGGTAAAAGGGGACACAAAGGAGATCTCCTTCCCCAAGAGAACTCTTCTCAGGTATATCACAGTGTGGAAACAAAAAAAAATCCCAGTATCATGTTAAAAATACTCAATATTCCTAATATTTGAGACTTAGCCCACAACTGACGAGGCTGTGACAGTGAATCACATGTTTCTACTAAGACTCTGCAGTCAGGGACTCTACAAACAGAGCTCTTCACACGTCTGGATTTGGCAGGGACACATACATATATATTAACAGGACATACAGATATACTAACCACTGTTCAGTAGGAATTGACAGCGGTATATACACCAAGCTTTGTTGGTTTTCTCAGCACTGCAAGAACACACCCTTAATGTTCCATAGAAACTGATTGATAATAAAGTGAACAGCATCAGTGGTACAGGTTTTTGGCTACTGTGCCACAGAACTGCAATTAATAAGAACACATATCCTTGAGCATCTCTATGTTAAGTGAGACTCACATCAGCTAGTAAACTGCCTGATGTTTAACCTTTATATTTCCCAACAACTGATTTATTTTTACAAATGAAGTGGTTTTTATTGACTGAGCCATAGAAAGCTCCTTCCTGACCTTTCCTTGCTGGTTATGAGAAGGCTGACAGCCTGGTGATATAAAACTGAAGTTTCAAAAGGACTAGTGGGATGCAGACAGTCCCCATATAAGCACAGTCCTGCAGCTGAGCTTGAATTTCTTCTGGCATCCGTGCTGAAGGAGACATGTTCAGTCTCAGCATACCCACATTTTTTCACTCTTTGGGCCTTTTGAGACTCCAAACAAGAGGTCAGTTAATTCACGTTATGGCAGTTTTCATACAAAGACATCTGTCCACCAGGAACTAAACTTCTTTTATATGGGTCACTATAGCTATCAGAAGTTAATGACTATCAATCATTCCTAATCTGAACTGAAATGGAGCCACTGACCTCAGCTGAAAGAGCCTTTTGTCTCCTACCACTACCATGAGCCATATGGTTCCCTGCCCTTTGCCTCTTATTTTATATTTTAAATAATCATCCCTAATTGTACAATTGTTTGAAAATATGGGAGGTTTGTGGCAAGTCATGACCAAGTGGTGTTCTTTTTTCCCTTAGCTCTCACGCAACAGAAGGATCATCTTAAAATTAAAGGATTTAAAAGCACTCCTCAATTATTAGCCCTGCTATTTGAATATTGGTCCTGCTTCTTAACAGTCTACCAAGTAGACTATTCACAGTCCTGCAGGCTGCAATAATTAACAGCTCCCAAAGCGTCAAGGTCATTCTTGCTCTGTACTGGAGTAATAAGAAAATTATATAGGCAACACACCAATGGAATGTTTCATATTAGGATAAACGAGTATCTGAGGAACCTACTTATCACAAATCTCTTTTTATTCAGTGGTTTTCATTATTTTATATCAGTTGCATTTTCTCTGGCACGTTTTCCCTTTACAAGTGCTCATGTACTTCAAACATTCATTATAGAGCTTAAAAACCCCATTTTTGTCAGACAAATAAACTGCATCACCAGCTATCTTTAGCCGCATCTGTTTTCTTTAATGAAACATATTTTCCTGTAGAAATGCTGCCTTAAAAATCATGACCACACTAATTATCTATGGCAAGCACATCTTCCTCAACTAATGACAGCTCGAGCATGTTATCATTTGCACCAGACTTCATTCTGAAATTGAAAGACCCATAGAGCTTCGCAGACTCCTTGGAGGACGCAAACCTGCTCCTCCGGTACATCTCTCCTTTCCACATGGACATCATCAGCAGGCTGGACAGCACCACGCCCCCCAGGGTTAAAAGACACAGCCCAGCAATAACACAGCGGTCCAAGTGAGCCCCGATCCTAGCGCTCTCATTCTCCAGCCTCTCCATCTCCCGGGCAGCCACTGTGTTGGGATCCACAGTCACGTCTCTGGGTACCACATAGGAAATGATCACCAGCAAAATGCCACTAACCAGGAACAAAATGGCACTGATGAACCCATAGTCCACAGACTTCCCAGCTGCCACCTCTGAGGCAGTGTCCTCCTCCTCGGAGACCAGGGAAGGAGAATCATGCACCCAGTCAGGCGGCAGCTCCCTGCAAGAATGCTGCTGCAGAGGGGCATCCTGGCAGTGGCTGCCTGGGGGACTGGGGGCACTTGCATGCTCCAGGTTTACGTTTTCATCCACATAGGTGAATGATGTCTCGAGCTCCTGGGCACAGCAGCAGGCTTTCTTCTTCCCTCCATCCTCATCCCTGGTCAGGTGCTCAGGTGGGTGGCAGGGCTGGGAAGTGCTGGGGGGTGCCGGGTGCTCCCAGGGTGAGGTGCCAGGGGGAGATGGCTGGGGTGCCAAGGGGGGCTCAGCCACAGGGTGCCTCTGCAGGGGCTTGCAATGCCTTTCACAGTGCAGGGCTGCCATTGCAGTGTCTGCTCTGGGGTCCACTTCACCCCCCTCATGCTGCTGCTGCTGCTGCTGCTGCTGTTGCTCGCAGGGAGGGGAGGGCAGGCTCCAGTCAGTAGCAGTGCCCAGGGGCGCCTGTCTGCTCTCCTCGGCCAGGTAAAGAAGCTCCATGCAAGCCATCAACCTTGTCCCGGCGAGCCCTGACTCCTGGGCTACCGCATCCTTCAGCAGATGATGCCCCTGACCCACGGAAGCGGCTTCAAGGTACTGGAGCTGCTGTATCCCAGAAATCTTCTACTCTTTCACCACTGTTTTGTTAGGGACATGGCTTGTGTCAGCTGTTAAATGATTAAATAAATCCTCTCTGACATTCATTGCTTTTCTGTCTGCAAATGAAATAGCAGAGAGGAAAAAAAAACAACAACAAAACCAAACCTGACAACCTCATAATGATACATTAATAAACCAAAGATAAGATAATGCAAATGTGAAACATCAGTCTTCCTCTCAACTGTTCGAAGGGAGAGGGCAAACACGATTGTTTTAACCACGCATTTAAAACTGCAATCCTCTTGCAGATCCAAAATCTATTAGGGAATCTAATCAACCTTTGACATCAAGATCCAATTAAGGCAGTAAGTCATCTACATAGTGCAGGATAACTGGAATAACTGCGTAAAATGTCAGAGAAAAAGACATGTCTGCTCTCTCAGAAGCCAGTAACTCTCCCACCCCTTTCCAAATAGAGATTTAAAAACTCAGATTCACAGACTAATTAGAAAAAAAACCACACAAATCCCATGTAGCTCAGTAATCCAGGATCTGTATTCTCTGCTGGAAATCTGATAATCTTATGGGAAAAGCAGAGCTTTCCTATAGCAGATCTACGGTTCGATTAAGAGCTTTCAGAATGAAATTACGCCTCAAAGACTGATGACTCAAATACGGATATTACTTCTCATCTGCAATTAATTCGTTATTACCCCCTTCTTCCGCGCCCCATCCCCCTCGAGGCCGATGCCCGGTGTCACTAGAAGCCTGCAGTCCAATAAAAGTGTTGCATCCGTAAAAAACACATGTGCGCCTATCGCGTACCCGCGACCGGTTACAACCGCTGCTCACTCACGCTCTTCCCGGGACCTCAGCGGGAACCGGCCGCGCAAGCAAATGCGGTCCCCGCGGGCGCCGGGAGCAGCTGGATCCGCACGCAACTGTGCGACCCGGGTGATGGGGGTTACAGGCGCGCAGGCACGCACAAAAACACACGCAACCCCGGCAAGCAGGAGCACGCCGCCGCCTCCTCCCGCAGGGCTCTCACCTGCACGACCCGCCCGCCGCGCTGCCGCCCGCACACCTACCTAACGCCCGCACCGCAGCCAGCGTCCCGGGGCGCAGCCGGGCCGGGCCGAGCCGAGGCGGACAGCGCGGAGCCGAGCCGAGCCGAGGCGGGCAGCGCCGAGGCGAAGCGAGGCGAGGAGGGCGGCGGGCGGGCTGTGCCGCGGGCGGGCGGTGGCTACGGCACGCCGGGAGTTGTAGGCACAAGAGGCGGGCGGCCGCGCCGCTGCGGCAGCGCCGGGAGCCGCGCCGGGAGCCGCGCCCGCCCCGGCCACCGCCCCGCGGGCGCCTCCCGGCGGGGGCCTGCTGCGGTCCGGGCGGTGGCTCCCGTGTCTGGGTGTGGGTTCAAAGCTCACCGGGCGGGCACCACAGAATCATAGCATCAACGCGGTTGGGAAAGACCTTCGAGATCATCAAGTGCAAGCGTTACCCCCGCGCTGCCAAGTCCCCCGCTAAACCATGTCAGCTACTAAAACATGCCACTAAACCATGTCACCGTGTCTGTACGGCTGTTGAACACTTCCAGCAATGGTGATTCCACCACTTCCCTGGGAAGCCTGTTCTAATGCCAGTTCCCTCCAAGCCCCGCATTCCTGGCGCGGGTTTGGAGAGGAGCTTCTCTGAGCAAGACTCACAGGAAAATTTCAGGAGCTCACTCTGTGTTGGCAGACTCTCCACACACTTTGTGTTGCCAAAAACACATAATAAAATAAATGACCAGTTTGTACAAACCTTCACTGACTTTTCTTGCTAGTGCCTTCTCTGAAGAGATAAACTAGAATGTGAAAATAAACTGCGGAGGAACTGAAGATTTATTACAGGTGGATACTGTGCTGTTGAGGAAAGACCAGGCTTCTGAGAGACAAAGAGCAGGGAGTGACCCTTGGAGTAGGGCCTGAAATAAGGATGCTCATGGAAAGTAGAAGTGAGCAGCAGCTGCCTATAAGTATGGGGCAGGAAAGCAGGGGCGCAGGAGGGAAAGCGAACTGGGGGGGAACCAAATAAAGCAGAAGGACAGACCGTCCTGAAGGAGTTCGCTTGACACCAGATTACAAGGTGATCTTCTGTCAGGACTCTGCCAGTTCTGAAACACTGCATTATGCAAAGCAAGCCTGAAGTTTTGAAGACAAATCTTGCTGACACCCAAAAGACCCAGTACAGAAGATTCAAATCTTTGTGCCAGTAACTCCCACAAATGCCAAAATTACTTGCCAGGATGCAGCAATACCAAGGCA
The DNA here is from genome assembly GCA_017639245.1 of Myiopsitta monachus. NCBI lineage: Eukaryota > Metazoa > Chordata > Aves > Psittaciformes > Psittacidae > Myiopsitta > Myiopsitta monachus. The sequence continues at coordinate 87,658,047 of CM029918.1, forward strand.
CTCCTGGTGCCCATTGCGCTGATTGCTCAGTGCTGTGGGCTGGTTTGGACCACTGTTTCAAAGCAGCTCCAGGCAGTGTTTCCACTAGCAGAGTGCAGTTTCAATGCATTGAATAGTGTATTATTCACTCTTTGAAGAAAAATTGTAAGGAGAAAATTATGGAGTGGGGAAAACAGCACAGGATGTCCTTGGAGCTTTTTGTAACAATGCCCTCTTTGAAATAAATATAACAGAGAGAAAACCCCAAACACCTAATGAAAGTAAAAAAAGCCAATTGGTAAATTGTTCAAATACTTTAATGAAAAAGTGAAGCCAGAAACACTCTCTTAAAGGCTAGAGCACATTTCCATTTGGGAACATACAGATAGGGGCTGCTAACACCGCAAGCTGCACCTGCCCCATCCAATAGACAAGTCTTACTTAGGTGGCTGCCAGGACAAAATGTGGCTGCTCAGCTGCAGCAACGCAGCCTGGAAGATATTGAGCACCTCTCTGGTCACAGCACAGTCTGCCATGGCCTTGGGTGAGCAGTTTCATACCAATAGCTGATACAAAGGCAGGAAATTGTTGTCATTGATCTTCAAAACCCAGGAGCTACGGCACATTTTCTTGAGTGCTTACTAGAGCCTTAGTTCCGTGTTACTTAAACACACACAAATGCCTTGCTGCTCTGCCACCCACTCTCCTCCCTGTTGTGTGCCAGCTTGTGTCAGGCAAGTATATTAATTTGTTGCTAATAATTACAAGCCTATGAAGTAAGGAGAAAAAAGGGAACATGACTCTGTCAAGCTAAGTGTTGTCTGTTGTCGTATGTCTTCCCAGGTGAAGGTGTTCCTCCTTTGCCTCCTACAGTGCAGACTTATAGTGAATAACAGATTATAGTGAAATCATTGGCTAGTCACAATCCCTTATACTGGCATTTCTTTTTTTTTTTGAATGCAAAGAGTTAACAGCATTTTTGTTTAAAGAATGTAAGTGATTGCTGCCAATGCTCTGAGGTGTGGAGGTGGTGAAATGAATGCATAGCAACACATACTCTGCAAACACAAATACAGCTGGTGAAAAGATTAATCAAGCAAGAGCAGGAAGTAAGAACATTTGTCATCGAAAAAAAACCGGCTGCGCAGAGCTAAAAACCAGAGTGATGGACACACAATGGGACAGGAATAAAAGATCGGAGTAGAGTAGAGTGTCAAGGTACATGAGCCTTGTTCTCTCTGCTGCAGCCTATCACGTCACGCGGTCCTTTCAGAGTCTGAGCAGAGCTGTAGTAGCAACACAGTGATAATATGGGATGTGACAGTAGACTGAAAAAGGTGAATCAGCTGGGATATACAGAAATAGATTTAAACTATGCTCTAGACCTGCTTGGGAGCTCTCTTCCAGTTGCCACAGCTATAAATGAATGTCTGAACTAGATGTATATGGATGTCTTTTCTGCTCTCAGTAAGTTATGCATGGCGTAAGACTGGAAGGAGGCTGGTGAGGATCTAAAACTGATTTTACCCTATCTACTTATGCCTGCATTTGTAGCCTTCTTGTGGGCCTGACCAGCCCTGAAGGCATCAGAGAAACCAGGCAAAACTGGAATGAGTTTTCTGAATGGTGTATCCCATCATAGGGTGATGAAACATTCTGCCAGCTTTTACCAGTGCAGGAATTTTTCTAGTGCTGGATGGGATCCTCAGTGGAGCATTCCCCCAGATATTTGTATTCTTTTTTATTTCTTTCAGGGATCTTGTGCTCACAGAATCTTCAATACTTTACCCCACACAGTTGTAGGACCTTAGGCTTCCAGCAGTCCCTGTCAAGAGCTGCAGGACTGCATAGCTTCTAAGATAAAGGTGCACTCTGGCCACCGTGGCTCAGAGCACAATGTATTCAGAGAAGTCTAGGGAGTCTATTGCATAAACTTCCCATTTCCATTCAAATAGATCAGATTGCTGAGCAAAGTAAATTGGTTAGGGAGCCAATAACAGGGGGCTGCAGGAAAATTTAAAAGCTATTAAAGAAATATATGGACCTGTGTAAAAGTCTGTGCAAAATAACAAAGGCAATAGAAGTGAATGAAGAGGCCAAGCTAAGCTTTTATAGAAATACAAAAGAAAAAAAGGATGTAATTTTTTTTTTTTTAGAAAATAAATTCTGAGTATAGCAAGCAAATATTTGGACAACTCACCATGAAAAGAAGTATCCAGCATTTCTGTGTGCTTAGAACACATTACTGTCACAGATCTATTGATTTATAAAGCAGAAGTAGATAGGAAGGCAATTTAATACTACTTTGGTTGCTTTACTAATGCACATCCATTGTGCATTAATAAAAGACACAATAAGTACATAAATTTAAAGAGAGATGAAGAAACCGTATATGGGTGATCTGATGCAGCAGATTGCCAAGTGGAGATTAAATCCTTGCTAAAGTCTTCCCATGTCTGAATATGTGAAATCGTGGTTTGGATAACTAGAGCCCCTGAGCAAGAAGAGAAGGAGTCATTCCTCAGGCTTAGAGCAAGGAGTCATCTGGAGGAGCAGGAGTGGAAGAGTGGGGTGTTGACCACTGGAAAAATATGCTTGTTACATGCCAGCTTTTGGGGCCACCTTGCTTGGACATTTTTAGTTATCCGCAAAGAGACTGCAAATAGGAGAAATGCAACTTGGAAGCATGAATCTATTACTTATGGGCTAAGAGATATGAAGGACATGTAGAATTTAAGGAGCTGTCAGGCTGAAGTCTGCTCCTCCCTGCGGCACCCATGGAGCCTTACTGGCCTCAGGGCACTGGGAGGGGAAGAGCCATGTCTGGGTGTCCCAGAGCTGTTTGCCTCCCAGCTGCTCTGGCCACACCAGTGACTAGAGCAGGATGTGATTGACGCCGCTACCCTGTGCTTTGCTGTTCATCCTGACCAGCCTCTCTGCTTTCCTTCTCCAGGAGCTCATACCTGCCCATTTTCCCTCCTAAAAGCTTGAGCAGCTGACCACCCCTGCCTCAACGCCTTGACCCTTGACTGTACCTTTATTTTTCTAGTGTCCCACTGACTTTCTCACAGCTCTTTCTCAGCAGTCTGTGCTCAAGTTGTACAGTGGGACATATGTGAGCTGGCCCTGCCCTGTCCGAAGCAGACTGGCTGCCTAGCACCAGGGACCTGGACACCATTATAATGGTTTCCCCACTGATGGGGAAATACTGGCACTCTGATGTCGCCTGCGAGCACTAATGTCTCCATCTATTTCCCACCATGACCATGCCCGGGACATTAAGGCATGGGTCGCCTCACAGACCGGAGGCTGCAGCCCTGAATGCTCTGTGACTGCTGAGTGTCAGACGTCATGCACATAGCTGATCCCTGTCATTGCCTTTTCCAGGTGCTTCTGTGGGTGGTTGTTCTCATCACCTTGTGCACTCTTACATGGGAAGACAGTGATTCACCTCTAGTAATCATGTGTTAGATCTGGGAGTTGTAGTCCACCAGATGTCCAACACAGCCTGCAAAATACTGATTATGCAATGGAGGACTGTAAAGGAAAAGTGAGATGATAGACTACCCTGCAGGGAAGCCAGCCTGAAAATCAGAGGCTGCTTAGCGAAGGAATAAAGAAATCACCAAAGAGCTTTTAAGCTAGGGACTTAAAGGACAGAGGATAGTGCAGAAAAAATAGCGAGTGCAACATAATATGAGGAAATAATAGCTTCACCCATAAACTAGTGATTTTTCTTTATGCTGCATCTGGAAACAAAAATTACTCATGGCTGTTTCAGTACACATAAACTATGGGTGAAAGAAGAAAGTGAAGGCTGAATTTTCTGACAAGACAAGGACACACAGCCTTCAGTAAAATATATATTGCTGGTGACAGAATGAGGTTTTATAGAAATTATCAGGAATAGAAGACAGAGGTCCTATATTATCAACAAGATAATATAGAGAGTTCCATTATTGTTGAGAGTATGCTCAACAATGACAGAAGTGTGTTCACATTATACAGGTAATGATAATTTATGGAATGAGTCTGCATTAAAAAGAAAAAATATTGAAAAAATAATAAAACTTTCTTCTCTTGGTATTTCTTTATGTCCATATGTTTCAAAGTACATTAAAATACTGAAATAGTTATTCCTATTTTAAAGGCAAAGAAGCTGAAACACAGGGAGCTTGTGCAATATGTTACAAGTTAGACAACACATTAGCGCCAAAATCAAGACACCATAATTAAGATGAAGAAATAGGAGCTTGAGCCTTTTTCCTCATTCCACCCCTTTTAGTCAGCTGAAATGTGCAGGTAGTGACTTACGAGGGAGCTAAAGCTTTCATACCCAACTGGGAGAGAGCCATTGGCATGAGGGAAGAGAGATGTGGAGCTGTATTAAGCATATAAGTCATAGCATCAGAATAAGATGTGCCAGAAAGGTATCTCAGTGGGGTTTTGAAGCAGCGCATGGGTCCACACAGGCTACTGATGGTGGCATTTGTATGTAAGTTAGCAGCCACAACAGCCCAGTTCAAGAGGGCACAGAGCAGAGCTTTCCTCCCCTTTCTTTTTCTCAATTCCCTAGTTCTTTAACAAGAGTATCATGCTGAATTTACGTGAGGAGCAAAGCCTTGCCATTGTCTGGTACTGGCCCTATTAAAATAACCATAGCGCTTTTGTAATCATCTTTAAACAAAGGATTCCTTACTGTCCTTTCCCACCTCCTGGTAGTAAAGAGTTTTCTTGTAGAATGCTTTCTGAAGGAATGGAAAAAAAATGATGGGATGCAACAGCCTAAAGCCTGGGGAAGATGAACAGAAGGGGAAATGTCGTACTAACCACAGTAATACAGGCCTTGACAGATCCGTCAGAGGCTTCCAAAGGGAAACATTTCTTGGACAAATATTGAAAAACAGTTTGAACAAAATCCTAGAAAATAAACTGTGAGAACAGTCCTTCATGGGGCCATGTGAATGAGTTAGATCGTCTATCTACAGGTATTTTCCTCTCTCACATCCAATGATTGGTATGAAACTAGAAGGAAAAATATTTTGTCTCTTTCAACACTCAAACCTTTGAAGTCCAGCCTGTCCCCTGAATTTTGAGAATGCAGCTTGAGGTTTTTAAACAAGACCTCTATTGACATCAGTGGCAGGCATTGCAGACCAAATATCCACAGAGCAGTACGCATTTAATTCATCAGATATGGTTAAGGCAGTTAATGTTCTTTTTCTTGTCACATAGCCACTATTCATATTCCTAAGGACTTTCTGTTTGCTGTCCTCCTTTGATAGCGCTGGATGAGGGAGTAACACCCTTCTTAAGGCTTAGCTCGAAAGAAGTATCTGGAATCAATAGAGGAAAATAAAACCTGGCTTGATGGTTTTGTTTTTCTTCGGTTAGGAGGCATGGAAGGAAATATGACATCATCCTCTATATTAAGCCAACTGTCTTATAGCTTTTAATTGCAGTGTGTTTTGAAGCCTTATATTCAAACAGAGATAGCACACCGTGTTGGCTCTTCCACAAACAGAAGTCTTAGAGAGTCACATGCTGTTCTTGACACATCAGAGCCATTTTTATCTGGTTACTATGTTGTGCATGCAACAGAACTGCAATGATAGTAAAATCTGTGGCACACAAACAGGGCTGTGGGCACAGTATGAAAAAATAGCAGCCACTTACTTGGACTGTTGAAGAGCTCACAATGCATTATTTATGTGAAATCAGTATTTGTTTGTAATAACTGCATATACATGTATAGCAGAGCATTCAAGGAAGCAAAGAGGTCTATATTCCACTGCAGGTGAAAAGCAGAAAGCAGGACCATAGAGGCCTTAGTTTACATTGACTGATTACCAACAATTTCTCTGGTAACATCCACCCAGCCTGGGAGAGGACTGCAGTGCTCCAAGCACCCATAGGGAAGTCTCTGCATTAAGGTGACAAGGCAATGCCTGGTGAGGCTGAGTGGGCAGCTTGTGGGTGTCAAGGGATCCCTGCAGGTCACAGAATCATTAAATCATAGAATGGTTTGGTGTGGAAGGTACCTTAGAGATCATGCAGCTCCACACCTCCGCCACAGGCAGGGACACCTTCCACTAGACCAGGTAGCTCCAAGCCCCTGTGTCCAACCTGACCTTGAGCACTGCAGGGTTGGGGCATCCATAACTTCTCTGGGCAACCTGTGCCAGGGCCTCACCACCCTCACAGCAGAGAACTTCCTAATGTCTAATCTAAATCTCCCCTCTGTCAGTTTAAAGCTATTCCCCCTTGTCCTGTCATTACATGCCCTTGTCAAAAGTCCCTCTACAGCTTTTTTTTGTTGTCTCCCTTTAGGTACTGGAAGGCTGTTATAGATAAGTGTCTCCTGGATGAGTGGCATGTGAAGGTGAGTGAGCAAGGAGGGAGATTTACTCTCACTGTGTGATGCATGTATTACTGTTTCATATTTCCCCAAATAAAGATTTATTTGCTTTTAGGTTTTCTCAGAGTCCTTACGAGTGAAGAAATCAGACCTAGTAAGGGCATGTGGTTTTCTTGCTCTTCTTGGTTGGGGATTTTAAACTTGGTTTAATCATTTGTCTCAAGAGACGTGAAATACAGTGATGCTACTGGTTTCTGTTCTCATTAACCACCTGGCTGAGGATTATATGTACACATTATTAAGGTAATATTTTTTTGGTTATTCTTGCTTCTGAGGCATCCATGTGTGCATACACATGCACACACACACATAGACATACAAAACATACACACACGCAAATAGTTACATGGAGATTTTCATGAAAAGTGGGAGGTTTAGAGATGAATATCCACTCCTTTTACTCCAAGTGATACTCTCTCTCCCACACACAATACTATACATAAAATGAACCATGGAGAGCTATTTTCCCAGCAGACGGAAACGCTGTAGTTTGAGGTGGGTAGCTGTATTTCAAAGCCAGAAATCTGCATGAAAGACATTTGTACAGTGCCATCTGGACAAGTTTTTAATTAACATTGAAAATAAAAAATGAACAGGGAGACCAACAATTTCTACATGTTCAAAGGCATATCCTGCAAAGGAAAAAATACCCATGGCTATACTTCCAAAGGATTAATAAAGAGCATCTACCATGGATTTATAAAAATGAAATCAGACTGAGAAAGCAGTATTTAAAACATTTATGGTTATTTTTATAAATTGATGTATTTTATCAATTAAGAAGAAGTCTGTTTTCTTTAGGTGGAGAAAGCAGGAAAGGATAATGATAGCGGATGAGCTAAAAATCGTGTGTATTCTGTATGATGGATTCTTTCCACCTAATCAAATAATAAGGATAACTTCTGAGGAGTAAACAAGAAGATGAGTATCACTCTGTTTTGGTGCATGTAATATAGGATTTTAGCTGCCTGTCCATTTACAATGTGATACCTTTTGCTGCCTGAGCATTAGAAAGTAATAAAGCATATGATTACACTAGAGACTGAGTTTTCCATCTGTCTTCTGAAGTTTTGAAATTGAAAATGTGTGAAGACTATTTGAATTACATTGCTTTGCAATCTTTGAGAAATAATATAACTTTGTAATTCTTGGCCTGTTTCTTCATCTAGATATCAAGATATTGTGATATTTTTAAACCAGGAGCATTTGCATCCCCATTTTTGGATGACAGGAGAAATCAAAGGATACTTGTCACCATGAAAGATTTTATTCAGTTTATCTTAGAACAGACATATCCTTCTAGATCTATACATATCCACATGCTGAAACTTATTTCATGAGTTTCAAACTCAGAGGGTGTTTCAGATCCTGGAATAAAGTCTTATAATTTCATCCACTGCCACAAATTTATCTTGTCCTTTTACTTCCTCACAACAATTCTGTGACACTTTTATTAATTTTTCAATAGATGTTAAGATGCAGGAATAAAATATAACTCACAGTTAAAAAGAAATTATAAGCTTTTTTACACTGGAGGAGAAACAAGTAAACACTAGCTCTGCAAGTGTGAAACCAAAGGCGGAGGGAACATATGTCTTTCATGGGGAGCGGGAGCTAACTGATTCAATGTGAGTAAAAGATGCTAACATTGCTGCATGAGGCAACATCTGGGCTTAAAGTGAATCACTCCCCAAATTGACAAGAAGCTGGGGCAGGGGAGAAAAGATGATGGATCTGATATTTAGGTTGTTATGAAGTTACCTCTTCACTCTGCACTAACATGATTTGTTAAATAACTGCATAAGTACAAGGCAAAGTCTACATTTAGAAATGTACCTCAAGCATCAAGACAATGATTGTTCAGGAGAAAATCTAATTTTATTCCTAGCATTATTCAAGTTTGAAAATGACGGTGTCTATTTAGCATGTTAAAAGCCAAGATAGGTGGTCTTCAGATTAGCGTAAAATGTTCCTGTGGCCTCCAGATGTTTCCCCCTCCTTGGGTGTCTTGATTCTGTGCAGACAGCTAAGACTCTCTTCTTTTTCCTGCTCCCAATTTCTGATCATGTGTTTCTAAGTCTGGATTTTTCCCTGACTTGCTTTAACACTCAACATCAAACATAATCTGTTTCATTGCAATTATTCAAGTGGATCCAATGGTGTCAGGTTTGGCATCCATCTGACTAAATGTGGAGCTACGCAACATAGATGTCTATATTTAAACCATCTGTCTTGGCTACCATTGTAACTGGGAAGATCAACTCAACAGCGTCAACAGAATTCAACTGAAATTCATCTGACAAAATGTAGGGTAAGGTGAACTGTGCAGCAAACTGCTGTGTGATTATTGCTCATACACCGGTTATTCTCAGTGCAGATAGGTTTGTTTAGATTAATCCCACCCTAAGTGGACAGTTGCCACTGGTTTTCAGTGGGATTACTGTAACATTCTCATTTAAAGCACACTACCTGTTTCTTTGTCAGCAGGGCTTCAGAACCTGTATGCCTGATCTGGAGTGAGGAGGTTTCAGTTTTTCTCTGTCATATCTTGTCTTTTCGTTCTCATGTCTCATTTATTTTCCCTGTTACTCTCCTCTCTGCTTTTTCCATGCTTCCCTCATATGCTGAATGCGACTTTACAGTGGTGAATAATGTTTTCACTTCTCTGAGCCACCACTACAGGACAGATGTTTCTGCTGAACTTAGTCTGTTTTGATCCAGTATCTAAAGCATTGCTTTGAGTAAGGGACCAGCTCAGTGGTGAAATGGGCGTGTGCCAGTTCCTCTTAAACCTAGAAATATGTAGAAGAAATAAATTCACAAACTTGAAGTGAATATATTTTATTAACCAAGGACTCTGTTCTACTCACCGCCTGTTCTTCATCTGTTGAGACTGTGAATTCCTCAGGACTTGTAGGGTTTGTACTCCTCATTCGCCTCATCCTGGCGTGATGGGTGAAAGAGGGCATTTACCTCACTACTTTACTCTCTAGGTTTATAAATAATCATCATTCACATTTGGAACTTATTCCGCAGATCATAGAGGCAGCTAATAAGGGCAGTGATCACTACCCTCACAAAGTTACATGCAACTATAAATTTGTATTAATTGGCATTACAACAAAAATGAGCTAATGAACTTTGTGTGCAGGTGTAGAGATGCAATTTGGAGATGTGAGCATTAAAGAATGGAAGTTGCCATTTAGACAAGGTTTTAAAACACATATATGTCTGCCAGCAAATGCAGGATCTCTCTCTTCTTATGTGTATAAGGTACCTTTTAGATACGTGCCTTGAAATTGCATTTCATAATATTTTCTTACACTACATTGCATTTCTGTTTAGCAATATTTCTTTTGCTAACATCTTTAGCTTTTGACTTTTTTCCTATAACCAAGATTAAAAATTACTGCTTTTAATTATGAATATATATTGATGGGCCAGTACCACATAAAACTTGCCTCCCAGGCCATACTGAAGCTTGTTCTGAAATTTTCTATAAATATGGACAAATGGTGATTTAATTGATATATTGAAAACATGCAAGCATCTTGCAGATTCTTTTGGGCAAAAGTATGTGAGAAAGTACAGAAAATTGCTCTCAGTAAGTATGAATTATGAATATAATTTTTTATAGATAATGTTAAATCATAAATATTGTTGCTCATCTTAAGCCTGCATGCATTTTCATGCAGGTATTACAAGGATGATTTATGCATTTCTGGAAATGCAAACAGTTCATTTTCTGCTAATCTGGAGGTAATGCCAAATGCCTGCTCATTCTAATACATACTGTTTCTAACTTCAACTGCAGCAAAACAGCAGCTTGATTTAACTTCTGCCTCCAGGGTCCATTCTAACACCAGTTACTGCAGAAAATATCCTTACTTTCAGGTGTTGACTTTAACTTCATAAATAATTCTTAATAACTGGAAAGTAGAGGTTGCTGAGTAGACACAACCTTCTTCTATGCCAGTGTACTCTGTATAATGTCTATCCATTCTTTGTGTGAAAATAAATTCATTTGCTATTGTGGAAAAGTGCTGCTATGTGAAGCTGATCTTGAAGCCATGAGGTTATCTGAGGTGTAAACATGTGTTGCTGTGGTGCAGGAATATATTTCTAAGATTGCTACCTGGAAAAAACTTCAATATAAAATTAAACTACTATCCATGAATTCTTCAATTTGGACCATGCGTCTTTCGGTACTGTTGTCTGTCACATGAGATGTCAAGAATTTGGAGAAAAACCTGAGGGTTCAGAAAATAACTTTCTGAGAAGCTTTCAGGAATGCTTATATTTTTAGGTAGGTGGTGAGCTGTGATTCTTTTGAGCCTCTTGGACACTTAAAAAGTTACTTTAAATAGATTTTAGTGATGTCTTATGATGTTTAAAAGTAAATGCTTTCTTTCAAGAAGGGATAAAAGTATTTTTATGTTGTTAAGAAGAAGATGCTTTATAAGCAAGGGAAATGGTAATGATTCTCCTGTTAGAGTTCCACTGGAGAAATTCTAACTAGCTTTTTACCTTTCACAGAGAGGCATGCTGTAAATAAAATGGAACAATGCTATAAAGAGGAGAAGAAAGAGAACAGTAATACAGAGATACCGAGTTAAAATAGTGTTATGGTGATGTTTAAATATCTTTTAAGATGAAGTTGAGGTAAAGGACAGAATGAATCATTCATGTATCTAAACACAGACATCTAATGCTTTTTAGATACCAAGTGTCAGATATGATAGCAAACCCCTAAGTATCTACAACAACAGCCATGTGTAACACTCTAAAGCATCTAAAATGGCACTAAACATCCATGTTCTGGAATCTGAATCCTACCCAGAGAGCCTACCTTGATTTGATAAAAATATTCCAATGTCAGTTTAGTAAACAGATTCAAGTAGCTAAAATATCACATTCAGACTGGACACCTCTTTTGCTCAAGGTAAAAACCAGTTCTTGTAATCATGTGTCAAACTGATTATCATTGTCTGAATAGTTGGAGGAAATTTGGAGCCTGTAAACCTGAAAGATTCATTTAACAAGTGAAGCAAGAGACTGAGACATGTCCTGGGGCTTGGATACCATCCCCTGCCATTGTGACCGAGTGCCTGAAAGGTGCTCATACCCTCCTTGCAGAGCAAAGATCTCCTTTTTCCTTGAAGATCCTAAATTATTTCCTTGATAAAACAGGGAGAAAACAAAACTTGTGCTAAGAAATTATTGGCTTTTACATACCTGGTGGACTGATGTAGTGAAAGAACAAAGCATACCTAAGAAAGGGAAATTAATCTAGCTGGGGGTTACAACTAGCTATGAAAGAGTTCTGCTGCTGCTGTTTTGTTTGGATGAAACATTTAGTTTTTGTGCTTTTAAATTCTTGTCAAGGGCATTTAGAGTGCTACCTGGGCATCGTGCAGCATGGAGTTTTAAAATGGGAATAAGTAAACACTGCCTTATTTGCACTACTTTATTTGGCAGAGCAAGGTGATTTTCCAATAAAGATGAAAAAGCAGCGTAAGTCATCTGGCAAAATGTCATGCTCGCCTCTTATGCTAAAGCAAAAAATAAGTTTCCCACAGAATATCTGTCTTAACTGTCACTGTTGTCTTATAGATGCTAAACCCCAAGTAGGAAAAGCAGTATACTTTTTAGCCATAACAAAGCACAGCCCTTCAGCACAACACAGGGTGTTGAGATCAGGTAGAAGCCAGATATGAAGATCTCCATGCATCATCAGTGTTGCAAAGGACTGAGAAAAAAACAACCAACCAACCAACCAACCAACCAGTTGGAGAAGATGTATGAGACAGCCAAGAGCACCTTTACATGCTGCCCTTCCCTGGATCTGCATAGCTAGGGAAAGCCATGTTTGCTTACAGAAAAGGAGAGAGAGGCCACTGGATCTTTGGCAATGGTGATCCAAAATCTGTGGCTTCAAAAACCTCATCAGAGCTTAACTGCTGGCATGGAAGACCACTCAGGGCAAAGTCTGACTGCTGCAGCTGGAAACATTTCAGCTGGGCAGAAACGAGATGATGAGAGAAGGAGAGAATGGGTGCAAGGGGAGAAGGAATCAATTCATATGGTTGCTGATAGGGTCAATATAATATAGACAGGAATGTCCTTACTCAGGCCCTCATGTTTTCCTTGTTCCTCTCTACATTTAATTTGCCGACCTGTAAACATCTGATAGCAGTAGCATGCTCCATAAAAGATCATCGTGGTTTGCTTTTCTGCTCCTCTAAAAAAGGATTAAATATATATGCATATTTTAATGTTATGTGATAATTTCAATGCCACTATCAATTTGGATGCAGGAAGTTGAAGAGTCTGCTTTTGTAATCTGTGTGATGCTTCTGATGTGTGGATTTCTGATTGTAGCTTATTTAGTGCAACGAAAACAGATCAGGATAAAAAAGCCAAAAAAAATACTGACAGAAAATATATAACTCACCTCTACTATGTTTATATCAATATAAATTCAGAATTATTTCACTGCTGCTGTTGAGTCATATTAGCCTAAATCTACATATGTGCTATTTGTTAAGTAACCAATAATTCAAGCACATTTTGATTTTGATCTGCTTGCCCTCATCCTTGTTAAGTCTTTACATTGACATTTATGCCTATGATCTGAAAAAGAATGTTATTCCACTTAAGAAGATATGCCAACACAACTGTTTAGTATAGGAATGGGTGATATTTTTTTTTTAGTGCAGAAAATTTCATGTCGACATTTTTTCAGGTAGCAAATTAATCAGACAAAAGATAGAATGGCACTTAAAAAAGCTAAACATCTGCTAATGTTGTTATTGCCAGCTTCTAATTCAGCAATGACAAGTGTATATTTTTCACAGTGGAAGACTCTATTTTTCAGTTACTGGGTACTCTGAATGAGCTGAGAATGAGAAGCTGAGTACATGCTGCTGACATTCACTCTGAGAATAGAAAAGCTCGAACAGTGGTACTTCTACCACTTTCTTCTAATCACCAAATCCATCCATTGCCTGAACCATCCATTGCTTCTAAAGATATGTTTGCTTCTGCAAAGTGCAGAACAAGATCTTCTTGAAACAGAAGAGAATTGCTTAGCATAAGGTTATGTGGAGTATGAAATACTAGACCAGCTGAACACATTCTGGATGGCAGTGCAGTTTTGAACTTATGCTACAATATTTCTGCCTCTTTGATTATACATACAAACATCAGAAGGGGCATCATTCAGAAATTCACTTGCTCTGGAGTGAAGTGACATTGTGAGCATGTCACTGTTTTGCCTCTGTACAGTGACCCATGCAATCTCCGCACAAACATTCTGCAGGGATATGGCTGCTAGTGCCACTGCAGTGGCAGCAGATGAGTGTATGGGCTTGATTCCCAGCTCTGGAGTAAGTAGCTGGTTAGGCAGTATCACCGTATCATTTATGGCAAAGTTTTTCTCAACAGACATTTGAGAGACATACACAGCACCTTTTACAATATTGACACATTTAGGGCTGGCATGAATAGGTGCTGTCATGGTTCAGCATTTCTGAGAGGCAGCAGACTGAGGAAACTAATAATGGACTTTGATACCACCTGTATTGAAAAAATTAACCCTGTTAGAAAAAACTTCTGTTATTTACTTAGGTGTTCAGGCAATGCGTGCAGGCAATGAATATATTGGGAAATGCAGCAAATGAGGAAGGCTGAAAATGCTAAATGTATTAGTCTATTCATTATTTAAATTAAATATATTAATTAGTTAACAGACTAAGTAGTTAAAATATTAAATTTATTACTAAATACTATTAAGTATTATAGAAAGCACTAAATACCAGTCCTTACACTGCCAAACCAATATGTGGGTGGCAGCCCCAGGCAAGGCTTTGGCTGACCAGCTTGTCACGGCAGGGGCCAGTGGGGAGGATGGTGCTGCACAGCCCTGCAAGCCACTGCAGGGAGAGCAGGATCCTGCGCATCACTGCCCTGGGATTGTATCTGCAGGAGATGACTTTAGCAGCCATCATAGGATCATAGAAACAGCTAGGTTGGAAGAGAGCTTTAAGATCATTAACCCATCAACTCCACCACTAAACCATGCCACTAAGGGCCTTGCCTACGCAGCTTGTGAGACCTTCCAGGACGGTGATTCCACCACTTCCCTGGGAAGCCTGTTCCAGTACTTCCAATGCTTCACCCTTCTGGTGAAGCAGTTTTTCCTAACATCCAGTCTAAGCCTCCCCTGGTGCAGCTTGACACCATTTCCTCTTGAGCTGTCTTAGAAGAAGAGACCAGCAGCCTCCTCGCTCCATCTTCCTTTCAGGTAGTTTTAGGGATTGATAAGGTCCCCCCGAGCCTCCTCTTCTCCAGACTAAACAACCCTGGTTCCCTCAGCCGTTCCTCTTAAGACTGATTCTCCAGACCCTTCACCAGCTTCACTGCCTTTTTCTGGACCTGCTCCAGCACCTCAATGTCTTTCCTGTAGTGAAGGGCCCAGAACTGAGCACAGGATTCAAGGTGCAGCCTCACCAGTGCCCAGTACAGGGGGATGATCACTGCCCTGGCCCTGCTGACCACACTATATCTGATACAGGCCAGGATGCTGTTGGCCTTCTTGGCTGCCTGGGCACACTGCTGGGTCATGATCATTTCCTTGAATCCATTACTCCCAGCCACCATGCCCTTAAATCGCTGCCTCTGCTGCAAAGCCATGCCAACCTTGGGAGGCAATCTGGTGCAGCCTCCATACTGCAACAGCAAGGCTGTTCCTGGAGGCAGAGGAGGAGGTTTGTTATCCCCAGTCCTTCCCTAGGGACTCAGCCATTTAAAATTATCTTAAGCACATGAAATTGAGACCTCTGCAGTGTGGGGGAACACACAGCAGAGGATAACCAGTGGAACACTGAGGGCAGAATGTTTCTAGCATGGCATGCTAAAATAGCCCAACACCTTATGTGAGCCAGTGCCAGTGGTGATGCATTCACTGCCTCCGGAACGCTGTCTGGGACCAGCAAGAGGCTGCCGGACATCTCCACAATGGCAGGGGCTAGTGCCAGCCACAGCAGATGCTGGCTGTCCTCTCAAGAGAACTGAAACAACACTTTTTATCAGAAGATGATGCACTTTCAGCAGTCAGTGTCAAAAGCAAAATGTCATACAGGACTATTTGGAAAAGTTATGTGAGAAGCATTGCCTGCTTAGTGTGCTTAATCTAGGGAGTAAGCATCTGTCATTTATTTAAGATTCTGGCCTCTATTTAATTAAGTTTTCAATTAGTTTGCTTTATGAGTACTTATAAATAGATTTTCCCTGAAAAATGTAATGACTTCAAGTTAGTAATAGGTTATTCACTGACAAAAGATGGAATGGTGCCTTAATAGAATTAATTGGTAATAAAATTCTTTAATAAAAGTCAGATATGAGGTGTGATTTATATGCATTGCCATCAATGCCAAGAGAACATTCTTACCATGTCTTCTGGAAACCTTCAGAATGGTAGCATGCTGGCCAAATGTACACTTTCCTGTGATTTCAAAAGGGAATTGAGGGTAATTCCAGCATCTCTTTTTTATTCTTCCAGATAGAAATTATGTTTTTTTTTAAAGAAGTCTATATGATGATTTCCTCTATGAAACATTTTTCAGCAGGAAGAAATTAATGTGCAGATATATTATAAAAAAAAACCCCAAACTTTATGAAATTAAAATCTGAGTGTATTTGGCAGAAGCTATATATATACTTCTTCAGGCAAAAGCTACAGTTAAGTTAAAGGTTTTGAGGTAAGAAACATTTTTATTGTCAAAATTGTGCAAAAGCACTTTTGAAAAAGAAAACCCAACAAAAATACCCCAAACAAAACCCAAACAGTGTCAACATAAATTTTTCACAGCTTATATTTATTTTCTCTATTTAGATTCTTGGGAGAGCCCACCTAATACTTAAAGTCTCTCCTAAGGTAAAGTTAAGAACTCAAATGGCACATAGCATTTGATAAAAGTTTACTGAATCTCCTACGTTACATGAGTGTTGTGTGACTGAATTAACTGAACACTCACTGAAGTTAAAAGCAAAGTTTAGCTGAGGTGTTTATCAAAAGGATCTTTCTGGGCTACAGAAAACACTGGATTAGGCTGAATTGCAGTAGATACCTGAGGACAGAGCGCATCTTACACACCAGCTTTTGCTTTCAACACTAGTTGATCAGGGGGTATTGATAGGTTTGTATTGACTTTCAAATTATGTGCTTGTCTTATTTGAACTTATTTCTATGCTGATTTCCTGGCATGGCCATGCTTAGACCCATCTGTTAGAGTGCTGTTGTGCTTCTTCACATCATAAACTGATGCATCAGTTCAGATGAGCAAAGTGCCAGGCCCACTTCAATACATGTTCTGGGGTAGAATGTGCAAAATATGTGCTCATGATCTTGCTGGGAACAACTAGCTGCAAGTTTTGTTTACGTGCTTCCTAAGAAGGGCCACAGCAGGAACATTTGGCCTCTTACCATTAATGACATTTTTATCCTTAGCCACCTCTGCTGCACATTCCTGTTTTCACAGGAGAGGAAAAGCAGTGCTCTGAATGCACATGGTTATTTGGGAGCTCTGCATAGCCACTCTCTCACAGCTGAAAATAACTGAGTTTTCAACACAATTTTCAATGCAGTCTTTCTTTGTCACTCTGCAGGATCACTTAGAATAGCAACGTTTTGACATCTTTTGTCAAAATCTGAAAATGTCAAAACATGACTATCTTATGCTCATGATGAAACACGCCCAAATCCATGCCTTCCAGCCCCAGCTACAGCAGCAACTTTCCTCTTCTTTACTCCTTCTACCTCCCCCTCCTAGAAAGAAGACAAATAGTACTATTTTTCCTCTCTTCCTCTCCCTCTGCCCAATATGAAAGACACATTTCACAGATGAGCCACATCTGCACCTGCTCAATATTTCACCAACGCAGACATAGGACTTACAGAATTCTGCATAAAGCAGTGCAGAACCAACCAAATAAACAAACAAACCTGATTATCCTGAAATGCTGCATGCAAAATGAAAAAATAAGGAGAGGAAAATGGCAAGGAGAAATGTCTGTCCGCTGACTAGCTAGACAGCAACTCATCAAACTCCAAATCTGTATAAGAAAATCCTCTCTGAAGCAGCTCCTAAGATGGGAATTTAAGAGAAAAGGCACCTCAGATAAACCTTGCGAGGAAAACTACTTTCTGTCTGATTCTAAATGAGGAGGTTTGCATCAGGGGTTGGTAATAGACACCCAGGCTGACAGTTAGAAATGTGGGTGAAAAACCATATGACAGCAAGGATGGCACTGGACGGATCAGGAAAAGATGTTATTTTTGCCTAAGCTCAAAACGTGCTTGGGTGGTACGGTTCTTTTTTGGAAACTGCCCATTTAGCTTGTTATGGGGATGATCTGTGACTTGGGGCAATGAGGGACAAAACTGTAGACTTCTAAAAGGAACGGATTTCACCCTCTGCAAAGGGGTTGTGTTACAGGCTGTTCCACACATTGTACAGGGAGGCCTTGATGTCCTCAGAGTTGGCAGGTGACATGGTAATATGGCTCAGAAATTAGTGAGAATAAGCAGAATCCAATTCCTAAGGCATCTACCATGCTACTTTTGCTAATTAAAAAGTGTAAAAGGGACAGAAAATGTAATCAGGCTTTGAATACATTTGACAGCACTCTTTCCTGGGAGGACCAAAGGGAATTATTCTGATAAGAAGGAAAATATAAGGGAGGTTTTTCTGAGCTATTTATTGTATTGAAATATGCACAGAGAAAAACTAGTCCTGATGAATAGAAAAGTTGGGGTTTTTTTTAATTGATTTCAGCATATTTCACCCACTGACTAAGCTCACCAGACTTTCCAAAATACCCTTTCCAACCCCTATAATCAGCAGTGGCTTAAGGCATACTGATTGGAAGACATTACAGTTCAACATTTTCATTAGGAGTGATTTGTCTAGCATGAGAAGAGAGATGTGGAATTTCACTTCATTTACCTCTGAGATAGATGACCTGGGCCATGTAATGTAGTGCAGGCACTGACATCTTTTCCTTGTCCATGCCTGTTTCCATTGTTGGAGCAGCGATGGCACAAGTAACGATCGTTGTCATGTAGGTGGAAAAAGAGACAAAGCCGACAAAGGCTGGAGGACTGATCACAATTCTGCCTGTTTTAATGGTTGGTTATGCAATGTGTGAATACTGTTAATTTTTCACAGAAGTCATGCAGTGTTGTACATGCTTGCCCATAGCTGTCGCATTTGCTTTTAAACACTTGCTATTTCTAAGGCCCAGTGATTAGTTAAGGTTTGTTTACTCAAGACAAAGGTAATGATAAGTGTCGAAGCTGTCACTATCTCAGGTTTTAGCCTGGGGTGTGTCTATCATATTCTGACCTCTTTAGCTGAAATGCACCACTTTTGATGCTCAGGCTGGTTGGGCTGCCTGGGCAGAGGGGCAAAGGCACACAGCAAGAGGTTAGTAACACCAGCATGGAGCATGGAACCAGTGCTCCACCTGGTCCCATCACCACCTCCATCACCGCACCCAGCCACGGTCACATCAGCAAGCACAACCTTTCCGCAGTATGCAGAGCTTGTGGTCGAAGTGACAACAGCCTCTGAGCTGGATTAGGAAATTTCTACATAGGAGGTGACCGGTGAATGACATGGCAAAAAAGTGCTTAGGCTTCCCTACATTCTACCAATTAAGCATGCTGCTTGAGGAAGACTTTTGAACACACACTTGATTTTCATCCTAAGCAGAGCAATAATTCTTTGCAGCATGTTCTCTCTCTGCAGAAAAATGCATTTGTATTTACTGAGCACTCAGAAGCATTCAACTAGCTTAAATGATGTGAAAGAAAATGATGTATTTATGCCTCAGGGTTTAAGTTCTCTTAATGTAAAACTTGTATTAAAAACACCCTCCACACTTGAAAGTGTGACAGTTGTCTGCATTTTTGACAAGGAATTCACACCTGGGGGTCTGTGGTGAGTTGGGGAGCAGCAGGAGCAGATATGCAGCAAACTGTGCCTCTCTTTCCTGATGATTAGTAGGTGCACAGAGAGCAAGGAAGGAAGTTATTTTATTTTTCTACAGTTTTATCTCCTTGTAATTTCCCAAAGCCCATAAAAATAATGATGAAGAGATAAGTGATCCAGTTACAATGAACTTACTTTTCTTCCTGGTCAGGGAGCTTCTGGCCTTTTGTATTTTACAAAATAGGAGAGGAACAATATTAAAAAGGTGCCGCTAAAAATGAAAAGACCTGAAATAAAATAGAGCTTGGCATTTAACTCCTGTGGTTTATTAAACTTAGGGTGATCTCAAACATACACCTTGCTTTTCTCCTTTCACTGTCACTAGTTTACTACCATATAATGGATAGAAAAAGAAAAAAAATGATTACTGCAAGTTTTAAGGTGCCTCAAATTTGCAATGACTTTTAGAAAAGTCAGACCAGTTACCGTCAAACACCAAGAGATGAGTTACATTACCCCAGTGTTGTTACTATATCTGTGTGGAAAAGCTGTGCAGCAGATGGTAACTCCAACCGGTCTTTGTTTTGTTTACTTTATTTACATACAAATGAATGGATTCTTTTTTTCCAGAATTCTTTTTTTTAATCATCAGCTCTGTCCAGACTTGGTGAGTGGAGACATGCAAATGACTGCATTACAGATAATATTTGTTACCATAAATGAAGCCTACTGTGAACGCCACCTTCTTGTCTCAAGTGGGACATGGAAAAGTTAATTAGACCTCTCCTCTTGTCTCTGTAACAGTGGGACAAGAAAAGATAACAGTGTAACAACCCTTATTTTCTCTTTAGAGGGTCTGAGCCTGTTGCCTGAATGTGAAAATGTTACTCCAGCTCTGCAGATTTGTGGCATTGTATTTTTGGACTGATGCATACGCTACATTCTTATTTAGACGTTTCACTCCAAGGAAGCAAGGTTTATTACTGAGGTGTTATCAAAACCAGAACTAATAATACGCTCAATGTGTAGAAGTGTCTTGTTCTATTACATGGTCTTTGGTAGCCGTGAAAGGCCCAGAAAGAAAGAAAAGCCACAGCGGAAGAATTGAGATATGTCCAGAAAGTCTCATTCCCTCTGTTTGGTCATCTCTGTTATGGATTAGTCTGATGACTAAAGGGTTATTAACATCTCCTTTCCCAAGGATTGTTCCAAATTGGAGCTATTTAATATCATCAGATATGACTCTGGTTGAACAGCCTCTGCATTTGTATTGTGGCTGCATCTTTTGTCTCTCTGCACCTTTCTAAATATTTTACACTTCCCCCCAATCTTTATTCTAATTGGGAATTTTCCGGGCAGCAGCTGTCATTTGAATGTGCACGAACAAAATCCACATGAAGCTCCTTTTTATAGCAGCAACAGAACATGGATACAGAAACACGCTCCAGCATCAGATTACTGTTATTTCATTTCTCACATTCCCATTGAGCCCTCTAACACCAGCCTGGAACAACAATTTGTTTTAACACCTTCTTTATTACTGTTTTTACTGTTTCACCTCTAATATTTGATGGTAAAAATTATCTCACTATAGTTGATCATGGCTTTTTGAGATCTTTTGCATCTTGTTATTTTATCTGTTAATTATAGATATATATTGAAATTATAGGTTTCCATGTCAACAAAATTCCTCTCTTTCCATCCAGCAAGTGAGCTCTTCTTGAAATCTGGCCAGCTGGCTTTGTGTCTTTTACCTTGGCCTGAGTTTGTGATGAAAGTAGAAGGCTCTTATTACCTTACTGTTTGCATGGAGGATGATTGCATTGCTAAAAATGTAGGTATATAACCTTATATTAAACATTCATAATAAGCAGAGGACATAGTTAACATCTTTCAGCCTTGGCTGTCCTTGGCTTCAAGCACGTATTTGAAGTTTGTGTACCACTGTAGTATCCAGAAAAGAAGAGCAATCTCACACCCAAGAGTGTGGGGAGCTGTAACTGTGCTTAGATTCTTTATAAAGAGTGAGATCCATATAAAGGGAAGTTTCAACAAATCTGTCCTCCCTGTTTTATGCAATTCTAAAATTTTTGAACCATCTGTCCCATAGGAAATGTTCTCCATTCCAGAAATGAGCCTTTAAAAATACAAAATAAGTGATGGGATGAAAAAAATGCACTCAGAAACATTTCTTAGACCCTTTCCGGAGGTCAGTAGGTCTTGAAAAAAGCCTAGTTCCAGGAAAATATTTATTTCAGTCCTAACCAAATTGTGTATTAAAAAAGAAACATGGCTGGCAGTTGGAGAACAATGCTAAGGCATGTCAGAGGAGTCAGCACCAAGGTAGTTCAGTGCTGCAGCAGAGAACACTGGAGATCCTCTTTTGCACTAGAAGTCCTCACCAGCTTCCAGCTGACAGGGAAGCAGGAGGAGCATCTGGACACTACAGCCTAGTGGGAAGGGCAGTGGAAAGTGTGGTTCGCCATCTAGCAGGGTGAAAGGCAACATTCAAGCAAAGAATAGGTTGGAATTTTAATCATTCCACAGTCATTTGATCTGATTCATTTGATGATATTTGTAAAACACAACCTCTGTGTCTCATGCACCTTACACATGTTTAGTTCCTGATGTAGGTTTTGCCAAGCATCTAGGTGAAGGAGGATGAAAGTGTGGGGCTTTCTAACTTATAGCTCCTTTGCTGGCACATACTAGAGGACAAATATTTTCATTCCTGCCTAAAGGAATAGAGGGAGTTAATAGATTTGCACTCACAAATGCAGATGAATTCTATGAATAAACTCTCTGTGCCATTGCATTTGTATGAACAGCTAATGCAGTTGAAAGCAAAATACATCACAAATTAGAAGTGCAGAGCTTACAAGGATATTCATAAATATAAGTAGCTGTAGAAAAAATGAAATCTTTCAGAAACACAACCAAGGAAATTAAAAGATTCAAGTAATCCAATCAAGCATCAAAGGTCTGAATTTCTTAGGAGCTGTTGCTAATGAAAGAAACAATTGACTTCACAGAGCAACTATGCAAATGAACTGTGCTTTGTGGATGATAATGGAATACTTTTTATGAATGCCTAATAAAGACAAAACTGGTGAAACAATGAATAATAATGAAAACTCAAATTCTGATCAAAGTTAAAGGAAGTGTGAACAAATATGTTTATGCTGTACTGAGAGCAATAATTACTTATGTTCTTCTTGTGTTTTCAAGAGCAAGAAATATAAAGTATTTAAACACAAACTAAAAGCAGAGTCCAAGGTTAAATTTAGGTGGTAGTAGGCAGAAGAATGGCTTGGTATCCATGGAGAGTAACATGTCCATATATAATTAAATATAGGGTCTAATATGAATGAGCACTAAGTATGGTTGCAATGCTAGGCCACATGGGAAGCCAGCAGGCAAACACCCTGTGCCGGTGGCTGACAATGGGCAGGGTCTGCCCCAAGAGTCTGGCAACCACACAGATGCTGTGGACAAAAGGAGGAAATGGTTTGCAGACTCTGATACAACATGGTGTTTGCAGTCAGGAGGTCTACAAGATTGAAAAAACATGTTCTGAACACTGAGAAGGTCATACAGGCTCCTACTTGCAAAGCGTAGGTTTTATGATCAAAAGCTATAAATTTAGGAAATATAAAAACTGCATATGTGATACTTTATGAATTAAAGTTAAGATTAAAGTATTTTGCAGTGCAGTTAAAGGTGTTTTTTACAGTGCCTGTAAGCACGGGAACAGCTACCTGATATTTCTTTCCTAGATTGACGTTCAGCTGTATACTTAATGTCCTTGCATTGTCAAGGTTTCCCACTTTCTAACTTCTAGTAAAGATATTGTTCTTTACATCGACGTTGGTTCCAAGCACTCCTCAGAAATAAAATAGAGCAAATAAAACCAAAAATGTCACCTCTGAAGTGTTTTGCAGTTACCCAGGTATGCCACGAGGTGTCAGAATCTGCAAGTGCTAGTTTCATGACAACTGCCAGAACTTGAAATAACACATCCCTTTCCTCTTGCTTCTGGTATCCGTTGCTTGTTTACTTATTACTAATCTTTTCCGTACACCTACGACTCTCTAGACACAGCTGTAGCATAAATATTCAGCCACTTAATGTTCTAGCATAAATACAGAAATCCCTTACACGGGAATAACCCTATAGGAATTATTATGGCTGTCAAAGGTAGAAATAGAATCACAGAATCATAGAACAGTTAGGGTTGGAAAGGACCTGCAGATCATCTAGCTCCAACCCCCCTGCCATGGACAAGAACATCTCTCACTAAACCATGCCACCCAAGGCTCTGTCCAACCCAGCCTTGAACACCACCAGCTATGGAACATTCACAACTCCCCTGGGCAACCCATTCCAGTGCCTCACCACCCTTACAGTGAAGAATTTCTTCCTCATAAATATAAAAAATTGTTTACCAGTTAAATATAGAAAATGTATCATGCTAATGTGGGACTTAAAATGTTTTTACTGGGAAGCCACCAAGCTTTTTGGTCCTGATGCTGAACCATAATTCTTGTTTTTCTCCAAAAATCTCAGATAGTTTCTCTATTTTTTTCCTGTTACCTTGTGATGTAATTCTGAAAATTAATTTGCCCCAACTTCTTACTCCTCCATCAACGTGTTCTATTATTTTTCAGTGAAAAGAAAAGAAGTCTGTACCTCCTGTTCCTACAAACACCATTTCTGCAGAACGAGGGCAGTGTTCAGTCTCTGGGCCCATTCATGGTTTTCCCAAGGCAGCACTTATCCCATGCCGAGAAATGTCGGACTTAGCCGATGATCCTGCTGTTCCTGCATGCCTGCAGCAGGGTCCTTGGGCCTCAAAAGGAGATGTAGCACCCTCTGCTAGCCTAGAGAGGGAAATTTGTTCCCCCCCAAAGATGTCATGCTCACCTTAAAAGGAACAATTGAGCCCTAAAACACCACTTCTGTACTTTCCAGAACATCTTTTGCATTGACTCATGCAGCTATAAGTATTCCTCTTGACTATACGTGCTTCCAGCTTCTTTTAAGCAGTTTGCCTCATTCTTTGTCTCTAGGATATTGCCACTGTCATACTGGATAACACAGAAAGTCTGTTCGTCTGTTAATGAATTCACTTTAAGCCTACTTGTACAGGTGCACAGCATGTGAAGATACAGCCGATGCTCAGGTGGCTTGTTAAAATATGGCTTATGTGAGCTAAGAATAGCACCAAGGGCTTGACTTGTGCAGAAGTAAGGACTTCTGTACAGGTTGCACGAGTCTTCTGGAGAGCGACATCACACGGTTTGCCAAATGAGGGCTTTAAGCACATGCTGAACTGCAGGAGCACACTTAGATTCCTCCAGGCACAGAACTGTGTACCTTGTTAAAGACGAGAAGTATTAAACTTGACCTTCTTCTTAATCAGCTGCTTATGTTCTTTGCTGGACTGGAGCCTCAGGCTTTGGTGTCTCCGGCAGCAAGCTTTTAATCTTTTATTTCGGTATCTGATCTGGGCCATTCTCTGGTGCTACTTAAGTGATCAACACGGAAATGTTGTCTAGGAAAATCATGTAAACTTTTATCTCCTTTTTTAGGGATAGCTTCTTTACGCAGACAATGAGAGTGTAAGATGTATCAACAGCCACTGTGGCTCTAAAATCAACATTATATCCTTTGTCACATGATTGAAATACTCGTTTATCCGAGATGTCACGCTCTGCAGTATAAGCTTTAAATTTGTCAGAAACATGTATGAACATCATTCTGAGCTGCTTCTCAGCCTTCCAGTTGACAGCGCAGCCAACCAGTGCGCTCTCTTTGTTAAAATCACATTGCTTTTTATTTTTAAATCTAATGAAAGCATCCAATTAGGTACATGCTTTTCAGCCTGAGAGTAGCCTCGAAACAAATAGATGAGACTAATAGAGTCCTAATGGCCCGTAAAAATGAGCCTTTTATTGTGATGTTTTAAAGTTTTTAATGGATTCTCTTGCTTCTGTTGCTGCCTGAGTGAAGAATATGGGCACAGTGCTCTAACATGTCAAGTGAATTCATTTTTTGCTAACATCTTCCTACATCTCAATATGTATATTGCAGGTGTCTTTAATCAGACATCATTCATATATGCAGGTAAGCAAATAAATGTAAATATATTTGATGCATATATTTAAACTCTGAAGACCTCTTATTTCAGTTTGTGTGACTAATAGAAACCAAGACTATAATTGATACTTGTCTGTGTTCATGCTTAAGATGAGTAGGCAGGACTTGGCACACGTTCACTACCTACCCAAAAAGAAATAAGTGTGACATTTTAGATGCTGACAGCTTCAAAAAATAGACCAGGGTAGCCAAGAATGATAATATGACTTCAGTTATTGAATTTATAGTCTGACTTGTCTAATGCCAAGCTAAAATGGTGAAGCACTTAGCTGAAGTAAGACAGATGGTCAGTGAATCAACATTTCTGTGGAGAGTGATGCTTTAATCCATTTTTTTTTTCTGTTCTCTTGCATTTTTATCACAGTATTGATCCAAGCATTAGATTTTGTATCAATTTACATCACCTGATATCATATGATCAGGATAAGAGCAAGCATAATCTTTCTCCAAGAAAGATGCAATTTTAATAAGCCTTCTGGAGAAAACAGCTGTGGCAATTTTCATGGAAAACTAGAGGTCAACCCTCTGTTTGCATACATATTTAAATCCTTTAAAAGCATTCTTTTGCATACACATTTGTTACATTACCTTTAAAAACATTTTGTTCCTTACTGCTCAGGAAGATGTCAGAGATCCATAATGCAGGACCTCCTGTCCTAAACGCAGCTCTACTAAACAGTACTAAACAGGATACTGCTAGCTCTGTTTTGTAATATTTCACAAATAAAGTATTTTAGAGTTTGGAGGGCTTTTTTATCATCAAAATGAAATGTTTTGATCTTCTTGCATCAGCAACAGCTAAGACGGAAAATGTTACAACTGCATTTCTGTGACCAAGTCTGTTGCTCAGGTGGGTGTTAGTCTCTGTCTTTTCCTGCTCGGGTGCTCATGAATAGAAAAGAACAACCATTTTTTTTAACTTTCCCCCACATCACATGTTCCAGCTCTGTGTGGGTACAGAGCACTTGTGTAAGTCAGGAGTTTCAGATGCCTTCTGCAGCTGGTGGTAGCATACCTGCAACAAGTGCTCCTCTCAGCCATGCCTGACAGAAGTGCTCCTTTCAGCAAGACAGACATGATCTGTGAAAGGTGGCCAGGGTCACAGCACATAGTGATATTTATGCAGTGTGCTTGTCCACAGGTTTTACCTGTTTATTATCACTGTCCTCCTACGGGCATAACAGCTTCCCAACAGTCAGCCTGGGCAAGCAGCTTCAGCGACGTCGGTTTTCTCTCCCTACTTCCATTCTCTCACATAATACACACAACTGTCCCAGTTTTTTATTTGTTTTATTCGATCTGTATTTGCCTTTTTTGCAAATGTTTTTTGACCAGGAAGTGGATGCCAGAGTGCAGCTTTGTAAGGGCAGTGAATTGTCTTTACTGAAGCGCTGCAACTCACCCTCGGCACTTTCACTACAGTAGTTCTTATGCGCAAACCATTGTGTGCTAAACTACTTCCATTAGTGTAACCTCATTTCATAAAGCAAAATAACACACCCAACTTTCTTAAAATTAAGCACAGTTTTCCATTGCTGTGATTTTTTAGTAGAATATCAAAGCTAGTCTAGAATACAGGTCCTGTGTCACCTGCAGGTCCTCTGTCACCTTGCACTTGGGCTTGCTGAACTTCATGAGGTTTGCACTGGCCCACTTCTCAGTCCTGTCAAGGTCCCTCTGGGTGGCATCCCTTACCTCCAGAGTATCAGCCACACCATTCAGCTTAGTGTCATTCATACTTGCTGTGGGTGCACTCAAACTGTCCTTGTCCCTGACAAAGATTTTAAACCATACTGGTCCCAGCATGAGCCCCTGAGGAACACCACTCATCATTGGTCTCAACCCAGACATAAAGCTGTTTACTGCAAAACTCTGAGCTCGATCATCCAGCCAATTGCTTATCCACTGGATGGCTTCACCCGTCAAACCCATGCTTTTCCATTTTAGAGACAAGGATGCTGTGTGGAACAGTATCAAATGCTTTGAACAAGTCCTGGTATCCAGGCAGTGTAGTTTGGCTCAGAATTAAGAACCTGCTGTCACCTGTGTTGCTGGTGGCAGTGTCCAGCACATACACAAAAGAGAAAAAATATACAAATATCCAAAACCTGCAGCAGCATGCATGAAAGAAAACAATTCTGTGCATTTCCAAATTAAGGCATTTGCATGGAAAACAAGTATTTATCTCCAAGGCAAGCTTCAGAAAATATGGATTGATAGATTTAAGTTGTGTCACAGCAAGCTACTGAAAGCAACTATCAAGTATTAGAGTGATGAGAGGGTGCTAGAATTCATAAGCAGCACACTATGGCTCTGCTTTGAATAAAATTTCCCAAATTGAAACTCGAGGAAAACAATAGCATTCATTAAGAAGTTCCTTTCCTCTAGAAAGAGTTTCATGTAAAAACAATCCCAACTGCATGCATAACCAAAGTAATGGCAACAAAGATTCCCTCCGTCTTACTTTAGCTTTGCTTTTGCTTTTTAACTTTGAAAACACAATTCCTGAAAAATGGCTGAACTCAGCAATTGCTATTTGGAATCAGTATAAA
This sequence comes from Myiopsitta monachus, assembly GCA_017639245.1. NCBI lineage: Eukaryota > Metazoa > Chordata > Aves > Psittaciformes > Psittacidae > Myiopsitta > Myiopsitta monachus. The sequence continues at coordinate 87,686,150 of CM029918.1, forward strand.
TGTTTCTTTCAATTGGAAAAGAAATTATGCCTCTTTCGTTTGTTGGGTTTATCCATTAGGATCACTGAATAAATAAGATCCTCCTAATCAGTGCTGTACTGGAGGAGCAAGGTTAGCTATAGAATCATAGAATCAACTAAGTTGGAAAAGACCTTTAGGATCATCAAGTCCAGCTGTTACCCCAGGACTGCCAAATCCGCTACTAAACCATGTCACTGAGGGCCTCATCTACATATTATTTGAACACTTCCAGGGACCGGTGACTCCACTAGCTTCCCTGGCAGCCTGTTCCAATGCCTGATCATCCTTTTAGTGAAGAAATACTTCCTAATATCCAATCTAAACCTCCCCTGGTACAGCTTGAGGCCATTACCTTTTGTTTTATCATTTGTTACTTGAGAGAAGTCATGAGGCCCATTGTAATTTCTCAGCAGCTGCACGCTGTCAGGGCTGAGCAGCACTATTGCTGTTACTAAAACATGAAATTCCAGTGGTATACAGCAAGGTGAAGTGATACACTCAGGCACTGGACTCACCCTCATCCATCACCCCAATGCAGGTAAGGTCCCCATTAAACTCCCCCCCCCCCCCCCCCCCCGGTTGGCTGTTACTGACCCACAGCCCCTTTTTTTTCTGCAGCTGCTGGCAGAAGGGTGCAAAGGTACTACCCCTGTTTGGAGATCTGAACCCCCAGAGGCTGCCTGAGACAGGCATCCCTTTCACCCTGCTCTTGCTACAGCTCTTAGTGTACAGTTAGTGAAATCTACATTTCAGGAGACCATATCCCCAGTTACTGTAAATAGTGTCTCCTAACAGTGAATATGTATTGCAATCTAAATATAATGCTAATGGAGCTAACAGAGGAATTCTGGGTCTGAGTTGAGCCAATGCAGGATGTGGAGTGAAAATATCCAGAGTGAAACTTTGCACCTCTAACACTCACTGGGACCAGGGCAACTCAGCCCTGCCCCAGACCTCCTCTTCAGGCCTTAAGGGTCATCCATGATGGCTTCAGCTCTGGATCACTCCCGACTCCAGATCTCTAGCTGTGTCTGCCTATGAGCTAGAGGCTGCTGGCATTACCCAAGAAGGATGCTTAGTGCTACTTGAGACGGTCTGGGCTGCTGAGGTCCTTCAGCGCAGGGCAGGTGGGAGAGCAGTGCAGGACCTGCAGGAAGCCTCATGCTTTTCTGGGATCCAATGAGATCCCAAGTGGCATAAGGCACCTGTGCATGGCATGCATCAACTGAATGGAGTGGGAGTTGAATGCTTGGCTCACGGGCATCTTATATTTAAGCACATGCATGTCTACAAGGCAAAGATGAATCTCACTTCTAGGGTAACAAACAGAGAAATGGGGCACAGTAATAGATCATTTTGAGACTCACGTACTGTCACTGTCAAGTAGATCCTGAGGTCCTAAATCATTGTAGTAACAGGATCAGATTCTGTACTAGTGACGCTTAAAAGACAGTTAGTTGCCTCTCTGGGAAGAGTGTCGGGTACCAGGAAAGCAGGGCAGGGAGCTGAGGGCTGCAGGCAGGGAGCACAGAAGCAAAGGCACAAGTGTGTTTAAAAGCTTACAAAGCTTTTAGAGATGATCCCTCTTGCAACTGCTTCTTCATGAGTCAGCTTTTAAGTCCCTGAACCTGAGGTTTGCCTTTGAGTGGTCTTTCACTTACTTTCAGGGGCAGAATCTGGAAACTTTTGTGTACATGGAAAGAGTATAGTTAACATGAGGCTGGCTCTTCAGCTGGTGATCAGCGAGTGCCGCCTGCTGCAGAAATGACAGGCTGTGAACAAAGCGGTTCTTCAGGGCAAAAAAGACTACTCTTTGGAGAGCAAGGGTAAAAACCTCTTTCAGTCAGATCTGGGACCTGCTGATTTGTAGGCAAAGCCACCTAACTACTGCACTTCAAAACAAAAGAGAGAAAGTTCAGCATTTTTTGTCTTGACCTATCCTGCATTTTAGCTTTTTAATTATTTTTTCTTTCCCTTTTAGTTCTCCCAAACAGTAGATTACATTTTCTATTCTTTATTCTCTAATAAAAACCCAATTTATATTTCTGCCTTTGCTAATACCACTTATTGGCATTTAGATGATTTCTGGCTCCTGGTCATTTTTCTTTGTATCCTGGACTGCATCACGTATCCTGGGCTGCATCAAAAGGAGCATGACCAGCAGGTCGAGGGAGGTGATCCTGCCCCTCTACTCTGCTCTTGTGAGACCTCACTTGGAGTATTGTGTGCAGTTCTGGTGTTCCTCAACAGAAAAAGGACATGGAAGTGTGTCCTGGGTTCAGCAGTAGCAGTCATTTTTCTCCTTCTTGGTAGCTGGTGCAGCGCTGTGCTTTTGATTTTGGGCCTTGGAGCTGTGCTGATAACATCAGTGTTTATAGTTACTGCTTGATAGTGTTCTGTCTGGCCAAGGACTTTCTGAGCCTCATGCTATGCCAGGGAGGAGGGGAAGCCGGCAGGAAGCAGAGACAGGACACCTGAGCCCAAACTGACCAAAGAGGTTATTCCATACCGCAGCACGTCATGTCCATGGATGTGAAATTGGAGAGCAGAGACCTGGAAGGGTGAGGGGTGCACTGCGGGGGTTCACTGCTAGGGGGTGCACTGGCTGGGTCGGGCTTGGTGAGCAGTTGTATTCTCTTTCCTTGTATTTCTCTTGTATTATTATTGGTGGTAGCAGTAGTGATTTGTGTTATACCTTAGTTACTGAACTGTTCTTATCTCAACCTGTGGGAGTTGCATTCTTTGGATTCTCCTCCCCATCCCCCCGGGAACTGGGGGAAAGAAAGAGAGGGGAGTGAGTGAGTGAGTGAGTGAGTGAGTGAGAAAGAAAACTTCGTTGTTGATGGGGCTTAAACCACGACAAAGTGTTGGAACAAGTCCAGAGAAGGGCCACAAGGATGATCAGAGGAATGAAGCACCTCCCGTATGAAGACAGGCTGAGAAAGTTGGGGCTGTTGAGCCTGGAGAAGAGAAGGCTGCATGGAGACCTCAGAGCAGCCTTCCAGTATCTGAAGGGGGCCTACAAGGATGTGGAGAGGGACTCTTCACCAGAGACTGTAGTGACAGGACAATGGGTAACAGGTTCAAACTTAGACAGAAGAAGTTTAGATTGGATCTGAGGAAGAAATTCTGTACTGTTTGGGTGGTGAGGCACTAGTATGGGTTGTTGAGGGAAGTTGTGAATGCTCCATCGCTGGCGGTGTTCAAGGCTGGGTTAGACAGAGGTTTGTGTGGCATGGTTTATTGTGAGGTGTCCCTGCCCATGGCGGGGGGGTTGGAACTAGATGATCTTAAGGTCCTTTCCAACCCTAACTATTCTATGATTCTATGAGTCTATGATAATTTTTCATAGTAGATAGAATATTCTCAAGATTCAGGAAGCATTTGGTTATTATATTCCTCTTCTGGCCAATAGATGGGACTCTTGCCTCTGATACCTCTTCTCCCTCTGATCTTATCACATTGATAAACAGTGCAGAAACCATTCTTGAGATCTGAAGCCTGAGGGATGCATATTACCCCATGTCTCTGAACATAAACAAGGGATCTCTGCAGCTATTGTGAACCCTTGGAAGCCAGAGAGGCAGGATGCTGGAGGCAGCAGAACCTTGGGTTAGAGCAGGCTCATCTTCTAGACAAACTGTTTCATAAACAGATTAAAAACGCATTCTGGGTTTTCCCCCAGGAAGGACACTGTGGGAGTCAGTCAATGTAATAAATAGAAAACAAACCAGCAAACAGGTCAAGCTCCTTAGGGGGGTTAAACATGACTTTGTTCTGTCTCCTTTTAGTCTTAGACTGCAAGAGAGCTGCACAAAATGCTGAAGCATATCAGGCACTGCATTGCACTGGACTGAAACACTAGATTTTGCTGGCAAGTATTCTTTTGAGTGGGAGATAGCTCCAAGATTAAATGTTTCATGGAAATGCCTGTTTGCCAGAATTTCTGGTGAAATGCAGGTGGGGCACTAGTGGATTTCAGTCTAACTGGAAATGCACCTGCTCCCAGGGTAGACCTGAGGACTCCTGCTGAGAAATTGTTGGTGTAGATCCTGGTATATTATCAGTGGCTCTTGCAGTCAGTGCCCTGAACTCAAAGCAGGGAGGCTGGGACCTCTCTGCTGGCGGTTCTAGCTTGGAGGAAGCCCTTTTGAATACATTCAGGGAGCTGGATGCCTGGGGACCTGGTGGTCAGAGTTTAGCCCTCCTGGTTTGATTTCCAATGCTTTTCCTTTTTCCAGTGAAATGCTTTGAATACTATAATTTGTCTGTTCAGATTTTGGAATGGAAAAGGGAAGATGAAGTCCTGCAGCAGAACTGCAGTGTGCCACAGTGAAATACATTCTATTTTCTGACTCTAGATGCAGTTTTTCTGCAAGGGTGCATTGCTCTCTGTTGCTTTTGTGGCAGTGCTATACCTGTAATTTCTTTAGAAGTGTTTCCCTGTGATTGTTTCCCCTGTATATTGTGCCTTGTTGGGGGATGCCCCATGGTCCCTGCTCAGCAATGGCTTGGTTAGCGCCACGTTAGGATATGGATGTGAGCACATGCTTTGTGTGTGTGCAACAAATACACACCACCGCCTCAAAGACACTTGCACAAAAGTGATCCCTATTAAAGAGGATTATGCCATGAGCCCCTAGGGTGATGGTGTTGAAGTAGGAAATGACCATCAGTGAGATCAAGCAGTAAGTAGGGAATTATGCATGACTTTTGACTCCAGGAAAATTTCTTCTTTTGCCTGGAGAAGAGATATGAAAACCACATGAAAATTCGTGACGGAGGAAGCAAGGAGAGTGTTGGTGGTTCACCCAGCAGAGCAGCTGGTGCAGATATGCCCTCAGCTGAGTATGCTACCATCATATAGACATCCCACCCAGCTAGTCAGAGGGCAGAATGATCTTTGGCAGAGGAGTATTGAAAAGCAGAGTGCTGAGCTGCCTCACCTAGCGCAGCATGTGCACATATCCCACCCATTTTTTCTAGCAAAATAAGCAATGATGTCATTGTGGCCTCCTAAATAGACTAGATTGGTATTGTAATTTATTAGAGGTTTATCTATTATTATTAATGTAAAAGCAGTCTTATTTTTAATTGCAGATCATTCAAGTCCCAAATGGCAAGGAGGAGAATCCGAAGCAACACACAGTGGCTGCAACACATGGCAATCCCTTACTGAGCCATTGTCACCTGGGACTGACTACTGTAGCCTCCCCCCCCAATACTTTATGTGCATTTGTAATAACCAGTATGTCACCTTATCCCATCTTCATGCAATAAATGAATTACTGTAGTTTATGCCACAGGCAAACCCAGCGCTTAGTAAAATGAATCATTAATATTCTGGGGGTTTAAAATCTCTACAGATTTTCCTTACTTTGAAGCAGGCAGACCCCACCATGTGCAAGCTAACTCCCAGGTGAGCTGGGCATTAGACAAAGGGGTTTTGGCAGGTGGTGCAGCATCTCACTCAGAGCACACTGGAAAGGGGTGGAGGCTTTGATCATGTACTGATTAAAAAAGCAAAATAGGTGGAAGGGAAGAGGGAATTTCTTGATCACGTTGAAGTTTTGCATGTAAAATGTGTCATTCTCTTTAACAAGGGCTTTCAGTTGTCCCCAGGCTGTAGGCAGATCGGCCAGGCTGCTCACTCAGATCAAATCCATGTCAGATGATCAGAAGTTGTATTTGCTCTCTGCTCTCAGCTGCCTTGCAATGCTCTCCTAACTGTTGTTTGAACAAAGGCTTTGCTCACGACTTGCTTCAGTTTTTCACAGGGCAGCTAAACGTCCAGCGTGTAACTATTGTGCAGCACATTTAGGCAACCTGCGTGTCTGTCATCCCTCAGAGAAAGGGAGGTTCCAGCCTACACAAACACCTGCTATTGCCACATTTGGTCTGAAAGTATTGCATTTGCTTTCTGAACCAAGGCAGCAAGGTTACAGAACACTGAATTTCCTAAAGCTCTATGCAGTTGTTGAATACTTTTCTTGTGTCCCAAACAATAGATTTGTTTCCCTGTGCCTACTTGCCTCCCCTGCACTCCCCAAAATGTGGAAATTGATGACCTGCACATTTAGAGAAATTAAAGGGAGCATGATGCGCATGATTAACCTTATGTTGCGCATGATTAACCTCTAACTTCACCAGTGGAGGAGAGTATTACAAACACTACAGGTGTACTTTGAAGAAGGCAGAACAATTTCAACTCCTGGTAGCTCTACAGACAAATTAGTAAATGAAGAGTAATCTGTCATTATATTTTTAGGTACTGCATGGCTGTATTAGAAGTCAAAAAGTAATATAGTTCTCTCCAGGTAGAAAACTGCCCCACATATTAGTGATTATTCCATTATACTGTCTCTAAAGTATAATGGCCAGTGTTGATGGCCTGAAACTGAGTTTATTGAAAGAATAATCTGATATTTAAGGGCAAATGCTGCTGCTTTTCATGGGAACTTGGAACCATAATGAGATGCTTCTGACCTATGGTGCACCTATGTACACCTTTCCTGGCATCTACACTGGAGAGAATGATGAGTAAGAGCCTCATTAAGTTGCTTGGAAGCGGTGGCTATTTGGGTGAGCGGGTACTTCAGTGCAGTATCTGTGATGGGAGCTGGACTCTGGCATCCCAGGATTTAGGCAGGCTGCAAAGCTTATCATCCACTCCAATTCTAAATTCTGCCTCTGCTCAGAGCAGCCTGACAAATACATCTGCAGGTGTGGAATAAACCTGAATATGGTCTTCACCAAGAGAAGGCCACCCATGCTCCACCATCATTAGCAATCTAGTGCAAAGGAGGAGTGGGTGGAATTCTGCCTGGCCTGGATGTCACCCGTCATTGCTGACCCTGCTTTACAGCAGGTAGATGCAGCACTGGGAGGCACCTGCGGAGCAGGATGCCACCTGAACACCTTGCTTGCCATGCTTGAGAAACAAAGGCATTATGAGGGGCACAGGGTGGGGTCAGATGTGCCCTTCTCCATGGAGAAGAATGGTAGGGAAAGCAACTTCCAAACCCACCCAGCCAGCTTCTCTGCACACAGTGGGTATAGCAGGCTGCTTAGCCTGCAGCTCACCATGCCTGGCGTGCCCAGTATGTACCATACCTGCCTGGTTTTATACACTCTAAGGGGCCACATGGAATGAAGTTGAGACTCAAAGACGCTAATAATTTTGCAGTCAAACCAATAAGCAAGGATTTGCTCCATCTGCAATACACAAATGTTTGGGTTGTTTTTTGTTTTTTTTTTCTTTTTGCATTTGCTTGCTAAACAAGCCAGCAGCATAAAATTGTTATGGAAGAAGGTTTTGTTATCAGTTGCATGCAGCTGTAGCTTAGAGGAGAGAAAATTCACTGAAGCATTCAAAACTGGCAAGACAATGACTACAGCGCAGGTACCCATCCATAGAATGTGTCCAACCTGGTGTGGGTCTCTGTCTTTGCCTCATGAAAAATCCTTTCATTGCAAATGAAGCTGAGAGCTGACAATAGCTTTATTGAGCTGCTATATAAAGGACAGTCTATATCACTATAGCTACTTGGCAAATTACTTACATTAATAAATGTCGGGTCTTGGAGATAGAAAGAAGTGATTGCTTCTTCAAGTGCAGGGACCAGAGTAGCTTTAGTCAACATTTTTGCATTGTTAAGCTGGAGAAAAAGATGTGTCCCTTTCTTCTCCTAAAAGATGAACTAACATACAGTTAGGTCAATTAGGAAATGCAAAATGCAGTAACATACTTGAATTTTTTGCACTTTTATCATACATTCATAAGACTAACTCTTAGAGCAACCCCACATAGTTCTTAGTGCTATATGGTAAAGTCAATCTCTGCCTGACAGTGGTTTAAAGAGACAACACAGACCAAAAGTAGGACATTATATCCTTAATTATAACTGGGGACCAAGGCACAGAACAGCTAAATCATTTGTTTGGGTCATGGATGATATGGATAAGTATTTCTTGATCCAGTTCAACTCGTATTCCAGTGCCCTCCTCATACATTATCTTTATGTACAAATTACTATAAATGTTCTTTTTAGACTAATAATTCAGTATAATGATTGAGATAAAATTATAAGGGTTTGGACAACAAGTACTATTATTACCAATTCACTTTTTCCTGTTGGCATTGCATAATGGGATATAGTCCTGGGCAGTCATACATTTTTCAGACACTATCACAAATATTGGTTTTGTGATTAACACTATTCTTCCCTTAAAGCAAGAAGCAGCATTTCAGCCACAGCTATTATGTTCTGAGAAGGAGAAAATGATAATGAATATGTATGTCATGTCCTCCTGAGAAAATTCAGTAGTATATGAAACAGGGATTTGCAGTACCTATGAAAAGCAGTGCTCGATAGAAAAAGGAAAAGCTATTACTTTGCTGGATTTTCGGAAGTGTCTTACTATGGCAAAATAAAATTAAAGTAGGTAAAGCTATTTAAATGTTCAAAACCAGTGCTCGCAGACTCTTTTGAGTCACGTGAGAGAGCACAGCAAGAGAGGAAGGAAAGCACAATTTACTTGAGAAAATATTTTCTCTCTTTGCCATTTTTTCTCTCCAGCGTCTTCTTCAGTGCTTTCTGTGATGTCAAGTTGAATGCTGATGAGTCAATACTTGAGGCAAATATATATGACCGAGCTGAGGGACTTGAAATTTGTCACCACAGGAGACCTCTGACTTTCTGTCTGGAAGCTCAGAAGTTCAGCAAGGCCTGGGGTTTTATGAACGATAATAACAGCCAGTGAAGGAGTAGCACTCCTTATTCAGCTGAAATTTCACTGGATGAATATATTTTTAGTGATATTTAAATAAAAATATTTTCTTATTTTAATAAAAAGATCCAATTTTTTAAATAAAAGAAGGAAATGACAGATGTGCAAATGCGATAACTCTCAGTGAAGGTGTGGGAGGACTTCATAAACTAGAAGTGCTGGCGGTCAAACCAGGTAGTGAGTACTGCGTACCTGCATTCAAGTGCTGTGTTTTAAAAGGGAGTAAGTGACTAACCCACACCAAACCTCTATGCCACACTGCCCTGGCTCATGTGCAGAGGGAGGACCAGACAGACTGACCCTCCTGGCTGAAGGGCACTGCTCTACTGAGAAATAAGTCAGCCAAGCTGCAGAGTGAGAGGGGCCACAACAGTCTTAGATCCCTTCTTCTCGGTATACCCTTGTGCTCTGAAGTCTTTTTCCTATCCTATTTTCACTGCCAATTTCCCTGTCCTGGGTTCAGCAGCAGCAGTCATTTTTCTCCTTCTTGGTAGCTGGTGCAGTGCTGTGCTTTGATTTTGGGCCTGGGAACAGCACTAATAACACCAGTGTTTTCAGTTACTGCTTGGTAGTGTTTTGTCTGGCCAAGGACTTTCTGAGTCTTATGCTATGTCAGGGAGGAGGAGAAGCTGGGAGGAAGAAGAGGCAGAACACCTGACCCAAACTGACCAAAGAGGTTATTCCATACCACAGCACAGTCATGTCCAGGATGCGAAAATGGTGGGCAGAGACCCAGAAGGGTGTGGTGATGCATTGAGGGGTTCGCTGCTGGGGGTGCACTGACTGGGTCAGGCTTGGTGAGCAGTTGTATTCTCTTTCCTTGTATTTCTCTTGTATTATTACTGGTGGTAGCAGCAGTGATTTATGTTATACCTTAGTTACTAAACTATTCTTATCTCAACCTGTGGAAGTTGCATTCTTTGGATTCTCCTCCCTATCCCCCCGAGACTGGGGGAAGAAAAAGGGGAATGAGTGAATGAACTGGGTGAGTTATCGAGGGGCTTAAACCACGACACCCCCTCTCTGCATCTTTTTGATTCTTGATTTTCTAGTAGTCCTAGCTGACAGGGCTGAGGAAGATGCTGGGCTTTGTTACAACCCTGTCATTCAGCTCAGGGTCTCTGAGGTGAAAGTGAACTACCCCAGAGCACTAGGAGCCACCTATTAATATTTTCTCCCCAGAACATGCACATATGCACATCTCTAAGTCAGTAAATTTCCTGAACTGGAGCTGTTAGAGTAACTCACCTCCTTTAACACCAAACCCAGAACCATTTAACTTTGCAAAGAACTACAGTAACCTCAAGGCATCTGGACTGAAGTTAAACATTAAAGACTGACTGAAAAGGAAATAGAAATAAAAGAAAGCAGGACGCAATTTGTTGTGGGGCTAGGGGGATTTTTAGCCCTACTTCCCATTTGCTAAATCAGAGAACTACAGCCCTTGAGGTATTGATAATTTATTTTCTGAACTGCTCTTTTTTTTAGCCTGCATTCATATTGCTGTAAAACATGAAAACTCAAGTGATTTAAGCTATGCTCTATGAAACAGAAGTATAAGATAGCTCCTTTCCAGTCAAAATGCAGACTGTGATTTTTAATTCCCCATTAGACTGAGAGGCCAGCCAGCATTTGGGATCCTGCAGTTTTATTCTGTCAGAGGAAGAAACTGATTCTGGAGCCTAGTTCACCTTTAGTATTATGCTGCCTGTGCACACATAGTGCAAAGAAAGCCTTGCTTGCCTGAGCTCAGAGGAACCAGGTAAAAGCAAGAATTTTCTCCTGGGTTTAGGGGTTGGAGTTTTTTTGACCTCTTTTCAGTCACCACTTTGCAAAGTCTGATGTTCCTTCAGGAACACTTAACTGCTATAGCTGAGCCCACAGCATCCCTCTGTCCCTGATCCTGTGCTCCAGCTTCCCCTTTCATGATGCATCTGCCCTTCTTTCACTGTGCATCAGTCAGTTTGACTCCCCAAGAAGTAAACTAATTCAGATTAAAACAACAAACAAAACTTTACTTGGACCAGTGCAGCTTATTCAGAGACCATGCAAGTGTCGAGCAGCAGCCGCACTGGGCCAGGCTGTGCAGGCAGAGCGGGCTGGGGCAGGGAACGTAGCAGCAGCAGGCAAGGACGGCCCCTTCCATCACCATGAGCCAAGGAGGTGGCAGAGGTTTATCCTCTTATTGAACAGGAAGGCATCGCTTTTTTGCCATCACTACCTACTGATTAGCACAGTGTCATATTTCTATTAGAGATGCAAAGTCTTCTCTAGCAGGGAATCAATCTTGATAATATTTTTCCCTTAGGAAGAGCATCAAGGAAGGCAACAGATGGCAGAAAGTCCATTTCTTTATGATCATTTAATCCTCAGGAAAAATTCAGTCCCATGTCACAGCCATGTGGCATGAGCTGTGCAATGTAGAGTGAATGATAAAGTGGCTGAAGTGTATGATAGAGGAGAAACTGTTGCCCGTGCATCCACACACCACCTGAATCTTTAACTGCTGGATGGGAGTCCTTTTGCAGTGGACAGCTCCAGTGAGCTGACAGGTGGTCCTTTTGACCCCTCAGTCACACACACACTCTTAGACATTTCTCCTTCCTTGAGGCTCAACCCCAGGTTTTCTGCAGCAGTCTCAGATGTTCAATTCCAGGAAAATTGAATTCCAGGAAAAGAATACTTTAATAATTGAGTGTCACAGCAATAGGGGCAGCTCGAGATGGGTGCCTCTGGAAAAGGGATGCTGAACAAAGAAATCCCTGAGCAATTATACCCCATGATTTATGCACCTGCCTCTCACATGCTCTCAGAAGCCTTTTTAGTCCAATAGTGATTTTTGGTCTGCAGTCTTCTAACATCTAATTAGATTCTTTTTCTGACTCCATAGAGGCAGGCCATTAAATGTTCTTACCCTGCTGAATCTCAGCTTCTGCTGATGCTTGTACTCTCCTTGTCTTCTGGTTTGTGCTTCCTGTGCACCTGCTCATGGGCAGAGCATGGGAAAAAGTCCTAGACCTAGGATAAACTTCACTTAGCAACAACTAAAACATCAGTGTGTTATCAACGTTATTCCCATACTAAAGACAAAACACAGCCCTGCAGCAGCTATTAGGAAAATTACTAATAATATTAACTCTATTCCATCCTAAAGTGTATCTAAGTGAAAGTCCACAGTCTATGGCCCAAGGCTTCAGCAAACGCAGCTGTTCATTCTAAGCAAGTGAAGCTAAGCAAACAGAAAAAAACCACACATTATTATAACTTTAAGTGACACATTCCACTTAAAACTTGCCTATTTAAGCAAAAGCCAGTAATATCTTTCAATAGCAAGCAGATTGACAAAGGTCTGTTTTATGCATTTTACTGTTCTTCATGTAATCATTTTAGAAGAGATGAGGACTGGGAATGAATCAAATGCCTTATTTTTTTTTTGACTTTCTTGCATATTCACAGGTTAAAAAAACCCAACCCCAACAAAAATCTATGAGCAGAAAAAATACATCTGGAAAACCATGACCAGTAGAGCCAGTGGAACCAGAAACAAGTGAAAAAAATACATTAAATCAGTTCTGACTTATTTAATGTCAAATTTTCTCTTCTGTTATAGACAACTAAACAAATGGTGGATCGGTGGGTGTAGACATGAGCTTGTCCTTATGCATGGGTCATTAAATAACTGAGTAGTGTAGCTCTGTCACAAGGAAGAAAAAATCATGTGTTCTTTAAGGCTCTCCTCAGCACCTCCCGTATGAAGACAGGCTGAGAAAGTTGGGGCTGTTGAGCCTGGAGAAGAGAAGGCTGCATGGAGACCTCAGAGCAGTCTTCCAGGATCTGAAGGGGGCCTATAGGGATGCTGGAGAGGGACTCTTCACCAGAGACTGTAGCGACAGGACAATGGGTAACAGGTTCAGACTTGAACAGGAGAAGTTTAGATTGTATCTGAGGAAGAAATTCTTTACTGTAAGGGTGGTGAGGCACTGGAATGGGTTGCCCAAGGAAGTTGTGAATGCTTCATCGCTGGCGGTGTAGACCAGATTGGACAGAGCCTTGGGTGGCATGGTTTATTGTGAGGTGTCCCTGCCCATGGCAGGGGGGTTGGAGCTAGATGATCTTAAGGTCCTTTCCAACCCCAACTATTCTATGATTCTATGATTCTATGTATATTAACAAATTAGCAGGAAAGGAATACAAGTTCGGTGGTTCAATTCAGTGATCCCATTCTCACATCTTGTATTCATATCATTATCTTATCACTATAGATTATTTCTCTCCTCCCCCCAGCAGGCATGTATGTACTGGAACTAACATCCTTTGTATTATAATGATTAGTAAGCTGAAAATCAACATTTCTATTGGATCTGGACAAACATGAGAGAATCAATATTGTTCAAAGTGTCAAGGTGTATTATGGGAGATCTGAAGTCAGAAGAGAGCCATAATCCTAAAATAAATATTTCTGCAAAGATGTTAAAATATTGCTTAATCAAGCCTATGAAGTGCACCCATACAATCAGAAGTAGTTTGCAAATTCCTATTGTTGAAATTTCATTAGCAAGTCAAAAAATAATTACTGGAATAATAAAATCGTCATTATCTACTGTTCCCAGAATTCAATGGAGATATTTAGTTTGTAAGAGCTGTGCGGATTGCCATTTGAATCTTGCCACTCTGCTCACAGTGTAAAGTGGCTTCAGTTTTAATTTTGTAGCCTCCGTCTTGGCTAGAAAATTGGTCTGCATTATTCTTGTCAGCTCAGTAATGTCAATCTCATCTGGTCCAAACCAGCTGGTATGCTGAAAATGGGTTGTTTACAAGACAAGGTTTTTCAGACAGGCTTGAATATTCAAGGCTACTTGGGTTGATCTTTTCTTCTAATTGGACAACTTTGTTACTATGTCAACAATTATATGTTTTGCTGAGAACTCATACAAACATTACCTCTAGTAAATTTGGAGCCCACTCAAAGACTCTTCAACTAATATGTGCTTGCAAACAAAAGCATCCTTAAGATACCCTTCCTTTTCAATGTCTTTGCAAAATTCCCATACACAATGAATACCCCTCAAGTCCTGGGGCTCAACTGAAAAACCCTCCTCTTAAGTCTTCAATAATTCCAGAGATGCAGAGATTCTGAAGACATATGCAAAAAAAAAAAAAAACACAAAACCATTCTTTCAGGCCTTTTTCCATCTCTGCTTCTTATTATAATGAGTGGTTCAGGCTTCAGCTTCAGCTATTCAGCTTCATGATTGGAACTGAAAAATACACACACACACCCACACACCCCAAAAAAAAGAACACAAAATCAGAAACTTTGCATCTGCACAAAGTATTCATAGTGAGCTTTGTCTTTTATTTCCTTAAACATCCATGCATGCGATTCCTTTGACAAATGACATTTTCAGGGACTGCAAAAAAAAAAAAAAAATCTTGTGATTACGCATATAAATCTGTCTGTATAAAGGTTCTTACATAGAGAAGATGAACAGTCATTTCCAATGCATCGCACTCCACTATCTTGTGTTTGCTCAATTTCTGTCACCTTATCAGGAAGCAAAAAGTTTGCCATGAGATTTTGATAAGTCACACACAAAAAGCAATGGTCAGCAGTCAAATTCAGAGCAGATAGATCAAAACCAGCTGAGACTGAAATGTTTCATGCCAAGGACTTACTCTCTTGGCTCTTACATATTTTGTTTCTCCTTCTTTTTATAAGAACAGTACTCATTGACTTCATAAGACAAGATAGGGACATGAAGCTAAGCACAGCCATAGTTGTCTGAAGGGAAAGACCTCAGTTGAATGGATATTTAGAAGCAAAACTACTATGAAAGACTGCCCAACATCACATGACAAATTGCTGATAAAGATGAAAATAGTACCCAGAACTACACTATTATTTCTGGGAAAATATGAAGTTGCAATGGTAACAATGTCTTTACAACCACAAATGATGGATCCCTTTGGTAAGTTCTCACATAGCATGAGTGTTTTCCCTTGTTACAGGGACTGTTGCGAAGGAAAACTGCTCTTCCACTTCTTTCAGACCTGTCTTACATGTGATTTTTAAAACACTAAAATACACCTCAATTTAAAAAGAAATAGTTTTGTTCTTTTTTCTTAAAAAAAAAAAAAAAAAAAAAAAAGAGATCTACCTCATGTTATTTGAGTAAATTTCTAATTTTCTGCAAGATGTTTCCTCCCTGGAGGAAGTCAGAGTGCAGAACCTTCAGTGCCAAACTTCTTTGTTTTCCACAAGGGCTTGAGAAACTTATTGCTTTAATTCTCAGATGAAGCTGACCTGTCACATGGAAAAATATCTACACTAGCTTAAAATCATGTATCATTCCTTACTCTCCTTTGAAGATTGTGTCATTCACATTTTAATTTGAGGAATATTTTATTTATCTGGAGTTCATGGGTGCACAAACAACGAGTATGATAATGGTGCACTTTTAGCCCGAAAGAACTTTATTCTATTTGAGGAAAAGAAAAACCTAAAACTGTCACCCCTGACTCTACGTAAAGATCTCCTGGTCTTTATGAGATCAGGATCAATGTATTTCATTGACACCTGGTGACAGCTGAATACCATTAGGTTTAGATATAGAAATGATAGCTTCCACTAAAGCAAGAAGCAGCCATTTCTCTTTTCAAGGGGTAATAATACGTGACAGATCTGCATGAAAAATATTCTTTATCTCCAGTTAAAAATTTAGAGATTCCTCTTGTTATTTTCATTTTACCACATACGCAAACCGCTGACAACCCCCAAAGTCAGCAGAGCAGGGACTAAAATCTTTAGATTTTAGGGAAACAGCAGGACGGAGTGCTAAGATTGGACAGGTAAGAAAAGTCGGAAGAAAACTGGTAAGGCCGTTAATATGAACTGCTGCAGCCTACCTGAAGAGGGCGCACGTGGGGACACCTAAATCGCTGTGAGGAGTTGAGTCCAGCCCTCCAACATAACCCACGTCCACCCTCTTTATGTTATCACATATTTTTGGTTTAAAAGAAAGGACCATTTTTGACTAATGGAAGTGTCACTGAAGTGTTTCCAAACACCTTTATTACATAGCAAGAAAGTCGTTACAGCTACTGATGGCATTTTCTCAGGTTTCTTGTTTTTCTGGCAGGCTGTGCTTCTCCTGTAGAAGAGGCATTTTAGAGGGCATCTCTTCAGCTGTGATTCATTCTGCACTGTAGTATCTTCATTGGCTTGAGGCCGATAAAACATTTCTGTTTCCTTTCCCGTAATTGCACAGCTCTTGAATTTGACTCCAGGGCTTTCTGTCATTTCTGAACATGTCCTTTTCTGTAATACCGTGAGACTCAGTTTTGTTATTTGGGGTTTTTTTTCCCTGATGTGGTAACTGCTGTCTGTTCAATAACTTTGCCTCTTTCCTCTCCTGCATTTTGGACTAAAATCTTGAATGCAAAGCCTTGACGGATGTCTTCTGTGGACCCTTCACTTTGCCTTGACCCCTGTTTTTGTCTTTTTTTGATTTGCTTTGAGTGAATCACATGTACCTGTACTGCCTGGGTAAGAGATGTTGATGCAGAAAGATAGGAGAAAATCTGCAAGTGATATTCCGGAGACTTCTCTGGAGCTACTTTCAATTTATCCTAATACATCCTGTTTGTTTCCAAACAAAGCATTATCCTAATCCACTTATTGTTGCATGATAAGCAGCATGAAATAGACTTTGCTGAGGATATTTAGCAGCAGTTGAAATTCCTCTGAAACAATGTGATCATTTCTCACTGAAATTAACCTTCTCAGATAATTTATTCTGTAAAGTTAATGATATGTGTACTCTAACTGGCTTGCTAAATGAGTCCCCTATGATTAATGCGTTTATTCTCGGCTGCAAAATGAAGCTGCAGTCTATGCAAGGATCTCAGATATGTCATGGGGCAATTTCTGAAGCATTCTGGATACACCTTTGGTGCATCCATGTCACTCATCCATGTCTCTTCTGCTGAGAGACCTTCATCTTGGTTTACCCCTTTTCCCATGCAAGCAACAGTATTTACAGTTCTGAGTTAATGTATTGGGTTTGCATGGCAAGGTTTTAGTAGTAGGAGAGCTACAGGGGTGGCTTCTGTGAGAAGCTGCCAGAAGTTTCCCTGTGTCTGATAGAACCAATGCCAATCCCTCACCGAGGC
This sequence comes from Myiopsitta monachus, assembly GCA_017639245.1. NCBI lineage: Eukaryota > Metazoa > Chordata > Aves > Psittaciformes > Psittacidae > Myiopsitta > Myiopsitta monachus. The sequence goes on from CM029918.1 coordinate 87,703,133, forward strand.
TGAGCCCATCAGTGATGGTGGGAGCGCCTCTGGGATAACATAATTAAGAAGGCGAAAAGTTACTGCACAGGAGCAATTGCAGCCAGAGAAGAGTGAGAATATGGGTGAGAAACAGCTCTGCAGACACCAAGGTCAGTGAAGGAGGAAGGCAGGAGGAGCTCCAGGCACCAGAGCAGAGATTCCTCTGCAGCCCGTAGTGCAGATCATGGTGAGGCAGGCTGGGCCCCTCTGACCGGCAATAAGTCATACTAAGTCTCCCAAGACCAGTCTGTTTTGTCCACAACAGTAATTGGAGTGATCTCTCCATATCCTTATCTCAGCCCATTGGCCTGTTGTTATATTTTCTCCCCCTGTCCTGTTGAGGAACACAGTGATAGAGCGGGCTTTGGTGGGCATCTGGCAGCCAGCAAGGGTCACCCCACCACAGTTCATGGAATTCATGGATGCACTGCTGTGCCAGGACTGGTGGTCTGTTCAGGCTGCTGCTGAGATTGGTCTCAGGGAATTCATGGTGGTTTTAGGGTAAGGACTCTTGGAAGATGACAGATGCCGAAAGGGACCCACACACTCTTGGAAGATGACAGATGCTGAAAGGGACCCACATATGCAGTACTTGATAGAGCCTTCACAGTGCCAGCCTGCCTTATTAATCACAAATTCATCATATTCTGGAGCACCCCTGGCCCTAGCTGTAATGAAATATAGTGATATGACACCAGGGTGATATGACAATGAACAAAGCCCAAGCTCTTTGCTACTTCATCTCCACAGACTCTGAGCAAAGCTGAAGGTTCACTGAAATTCAGATGTGTGAAGGTTGCCAGCTTCGTTCCAGCTCTGCACAGCTTTTCAAAAAGTCATAGCACAGCAACACTGTGCCCAATTACACATCCACACATAGCTGCATCTTTATTTTAAGAACTTTAATCCTGGGGTTTTGAATCCTCTTGGTAGCTCCCATAGGTTTTATTGTCTGTTTGACTGGTGGTCAAACAACAGATAAACAGGAATGCTCCCACTATTTGCTATAACTTCAAACATTATAAAACCCTGATGTAAAGCAAAATGGCTGTTTCTTTTGTCCAGAGATTCAGAAAACTGACTGACACTTCCTGAGAGAGACAGAGCCTTTTCCAAACAGATGTCCGCAATCAGCATCACCATCAGCAGGGAGAGGGGAAGTCTGACAGATAGCTGCTGCACTTTAATTTTTGAAAGATGAGAGATGTGATGTCTACAACCACTGTATCTCTGTTCACACCTATTTCTGCCTCAGCCTTTAACATGTTGCTTCAGAGCCCCCCAGATTTGGTGGGTCTTCCTCTATGAAGCTGCCTTGTGAAGCAAGATTCAAGCTTCTGGAACCTGCTGCCTTGATGCCCATACAAGTTGCAGGGGATCGCAAAGGGTTGTAGGTACTTAAAAAATCCCCACATCCTCCGTGAGCCTTAGCTATATGTATTTCACTATTTAATATAATCCATCTGTGATAAAATGATCTGACCATTAATGCTGCGTTGTCAAGGAGATTATTTGGCCTTTCTCAGAGGGAGTTCACTGTGTGGAAAGCAAAAAGCTCAGGATAACAATTCATTTTAAAAGAGCACCCGTGCATAATGACTGATACTGCACAAAAAGCAGAGTACATTAATTACTCACTTCTGCCTTCATGAAAATTGGTTATCCTGGTCAGTGTGTTTTCCAGTGCTTAAACTGGATGGGCCCTGAACTCCCAGGGAAGATGTGTTTAAATGTTCTTGGTTATTTATGGCTGTCAGAGAGCAAAAGACAGGGAAGCAAATTGTAACTGCATATTACTGCAGTGGCAAGAGCAGAGGCCAGTTCATGAGAATGATGTGTAATAAGTGCAGTCCAGCTAGAAAGAAAATATTTCTGATACCTAATAATAACAGGATAGGAAATCTTTCTTGTACCTCTTCGCACAATCAGGGTCTGATTTAATGTTTGCTGGAATCAATGCGTAAACTCTTTTCTTAGCATTTTGGGTCCAGTCTGCATATATAATATACAGAATAAATCTTTTCTTTTTCTATATAATCTTCCAGAAAGAAGATTATAATGAAAACAAAAAATAAGAAAGAGCCTGCCGTGAAGGAATGTCTTTAATATCTGCAAAACCAACAGGCTATGCATGCTCTCAGCACTTGTCCAGTTTGAGGTTTTATACGGAGTTTTGGAAAGGACTGTTGGAAAAAAATTGAAACATTGACTGGAGTCATTTTGGATGGCTGGAGCCCTTTTGGCAAGAAGTTGAAAGAAGGTGTGGTAATCCCTTCATCTCTCAGTTTTCCCAGTTTCTAAATGTGCTGGTCCATTGCCTGAGTTCCTGTGCACTGAGGGGCTGGTCAAGTACAACTATGTGCCTCACTGTGGAGATCTGCTGTGAAACAAGAGGCATCAACATGACCCTACGGTGAAAAGTTGTCATTTATCACCTGTTGCCAGAGGATTTTGTCCTTTTTTTTCCTGTATTCTTAGTTAACAGTTGGACTTTATGATCTTAAAGGTCTTTTTCAATTTAAATGATTCTTTGGCATAGCCATTAAGCTGGCATTTCTCAACCTATTCATTATGATGACCCTTCGTTCTGAGTAAAACCTCTTAAAACCCTTAACACTTACTCTAGAAGTAAAACCAAAAATGCAGCAGTGACAGAAATAGTAACCCATTATTTCATTTATTTCAGAGTTGTTTCAAGACTGACAGACTGTGTGAGTCTGAGGGGTGAGAACAGGGAAAGGAGAAGCAAAGACACCTTTGCCTTGCCTCAAGCTACCCTGCAAACCAGTGTCCTCCCCTGATCTTTGAGGGACTTTGCACCTTGCAGCAGAGACAGAGTGTGCAGGAGTGCCCATGCCAGCCCTGCTGTTCATTCAGAACATGTGGGACCCCTCCAAGTTTTGACCTGCCATGGCAAGAGGGCATGAGGCTGTGAACCCCTCAGGTAAAGCTGACTGGGTATATCTTGTCTCTGCTCTGAGTCAGACAGTGTTTTGCCATGGCTATCTGCTGCTCGTTTCAGCTGATGCACAAGGAAATGTGAAAACAGTTCTGAGACACAGGTTACTCTTTCCACAGATGTCTGCAAGTCCCAGCTCCTGAAGGAGGAGAATTGGTTCCTGAGACCTCAAAGTGCTTATGGCAAAGGGCAGCCCGTCAGCTGGACTTACTTTCAGTGCAAGGAAATGGATTCCCCAGAGCTACATCACTTTTGTGTCTAACAAGAAGGATTTGCAACTTTGGTCAGTTTTGGTACATCATCCTGCCTCTTCTGCCAGCTTGGCTACTTGGCCAAGCTAACGAAATATGAACTTTAGAACAAGTGATGCCATTACGGTCTGCTTTTGACTCTTTTATTGATTTTTTTACCAGATCCTAACTGAAAGTGGCCTCCTGATGCCTGTCTACCTTGCTGAGTGTATGTATGATCTATTACCACAGCTCTGTCACTGTTGCTTGATCTTTTTTAGTCCCTACAATGTACCAAAGTTATAGACACATTGAATGTCTCTAAATTAATTAAAACATGAGGTGGCCTACAAATCCCCTATCTTTAAAGCATAGTTTTAAGAATACAGTCAGAGCACAACGAGAAGAGTCAATAGAAGATTAAGTCTACAAGGGAGCTGGACCAGACAAGCGGGCTCCGCACACTTAGTTCAATGACTAGAGAGGTATCTTTTGACACGACAAGCCTACAAGTATTCTCTCAGAAGAACAGCAGATCTTCAGGCTGGTACACTGTGAAACAAGTGCTTTTTCATGAATAAGCCCATAGAGTACAGTTTCCACTCCACACAAGCTATCAAAGGACAAGCAAGAAATCATTAAATGGTACATGTATTGGTACTAAGGGATTTCCCAGGTCACTTCCATAGGCACCAGGAAAACTTATAAGAATTTCAAAAATTCAGAAGAAAACAACCTAGTCCCCTGTAGAGAATGCTTCTGTGGATGCTGTCTTTAAAGAACAGAAACAATATAACACGCTGTACATTTACAAATACTAAAACCACTCTGTAGCGTATAGAAAAGTTCTTGTTTTATTTTCATGTGAGTTTTGCTAAATTGAAATCCACTGTAGGTTTCCAAAGTAACAATACATTAGGAACAAGATTATATATAACAAATTTTCAGAGAAGCAAGGGCAGTCAGATCCAATAAGACAAAACAAAGCCCTCTTTTGAGCTTGTAGGGTTTTTACTGCATCCTTTATAACTCTTTTGGGAACATGTATAGACAGAATAACCAGCAAAAAAAGGTGTATAAGCTTATGTTCAGAAATACCACAGCTAGGGGAGGGAAATATGGAATACCCATGTAGGATGGATGCGATCTGGGCCCTGGTGCTCATAGCTATACAGAACATTGGTGTGGGGAGTAGTTAACTGCAGCTGGGGAGGTATGAGCAGTGCAAGGACAAAGTATAACCATGCCAGTCTGCGATAGTGTATGCAGAAATGCTACCTTGAGTGCCCATATGAATACAGCATGGATAAATGCTCTCTACATTGCTAATATGATTAATGGCAGAGTAATGTTTCTTGTAATCAACTAGTAGTACTTGTTTTCTCAAAAGACAGTCAATAGTGACTCTTGGTGTGGTGGTTTCTCACGTTGTTTTATTGAAGAGGTAAAAGGACAGACTGAAACATAATTCAAGAGTTTAGGTTTCTTTTCCTCCTTTTCTTCAAAGCAAATCATGCCAGTGAGCAGCAATGTTTCTCTCTCTGCATCCAAGTTTCATGAGGCTTTGAGTTGCCTGACTTGCTTGAAACCATAACATTTTCTTCCAGGAAGTTTTCTTAGGTCTGTGGGTTGAGCAGCCTTCCTGGAAGACCTGCTCCATGTGCTGCTCCTCCCCGTGCTATGTGTCTGGCAGCATAGCGTAAGCAAGCACCGTAAGTCATATCCGAATCAGTATCAAGTAAATAATCCTTGTACCCATTCTTTTGGTTGCAGAGAGGCTCAACCAGCTTTTGGCTCCTCAGGCTGTTCTGCTGCCTTCAATACACAACCACTTTTGCTTATACACACATCCCCCAGACAGAGAATTAAAAGATGTGAAGCACCATAAAATTGTAACAACCTCTAATATGCAGCTTGTTGTCCTCAACACTACTTAGTTTCATTGGTATGTATGGCCACATTAGAGAGGATGCTGAAACAGTTGAAATGGCCAAATAGCATCAGATTTTTTCAATAAGATTCTTAGCAGGAACATGCCCATTAAGACCTGGCTTTCATTTCACACAGAAAGCACCTAACCAAAATTTTTTGGGAGGTTTTTCAAAAGCAGTAATGGCTGGTTTGGTTTTGGTGCCTCCTGCTTACAGGGGGTGCCAAATCTGCTGCCAACAGACCTAATTCAAAGAATTGAGACTGGCATAGAATTTGGTCCTGAAAACCCAGGCTTGACTTGTTCATGTTTCATGCAGTTACACGTTTCAGCATATGACCTGGTTAATCATACACACGGGCTATGCAAGTACAAAGCAGCATCAGAGAGATAGACCCTGCCGTTCCCTGTTAATGGCTGGTTTGGTACTTACAGAGAGTTGACTTTAGACTGTAGAGCCCACAAACTTTTCTGGTGACACCTCATTGCTAACATATGACAACTGAATCTAGCAGTTCACCTTCGAGGTAAAACCAGAAGACAACAAATGAGGAGCAGTTTCACTGTACTCTTAAATCTACATACATTATAAAATTACCAGAATGGCTACTAGGGAATGCAGTGCTGCCCATGGGTTTCTGCGACTGAGCTCAGAATCATACAGCCGTACTTCACTTTCTGTCCAACTTAAAATGCTTTAATGCCTTGTACTTAACTTCCCTGTTGATAGGTTAAGAGGAAGCTATATCTGAGGCACCAACACCCCACTGTGCTACTGATCATTTTGAAAAAACAGGTAGAGCACCATGATCAGCTCCACAGGGGATGCTTCCAGGCTGCAGTCAACGCAGCAGGTGTTTCTTACCCACTGTTTTAAGCTTTGAAACTGAATGGGCAACAACCCATGCGCCTCTTACAGCTTTGACCTTGTCACATCATGGAGGGAACATGACAGCCCTCTCCCCTCCCTGCTCTGATCTGCAGTGCTGAGAGCAGCCAGAGCAGAGGAAGCAGCAGAGGAGCATCTCCTGCTCGATGTGCACACTGTGAACCTGTCTTTGACAATATAGCTTCTGATCTTCCCTGTTATGAAAAACGTCCACAAAATGTAACAGGCCTTTAAAGCTAAGGGCAAGGAGGAAAACTACATGGAAGGGTGTGTGTTCTACTATGTGCAGCCATAGAGGCATTTATGGTGGAAGAAGGATGAGAGAGGGGAGCAGAGGGTAAAAGCTTTGTATGCTGTAAAACTGTCTTTCAAGTCATGCTACACATTACCAAAAGCATAGTCTTACTGTCTGGTAAAATAATGCAACAAGTCTTAATTATTAGTTTCAAAATAATGCATATAAATACACCTAATAAATCTGAAAAATGAGGTCTTGTGTGCCTCCTAATGAAGACATTTACTTTGGTTACAGAATGCTAATACAGCTGTGGTGTTATACAGTAACTTAAAGATATTTTTTATAGAGTGAAGTAAAGCTATTTTCAGATTTTATCTACTTACTCACTGCTCATTCACAACTCCAGTACAATAAATGAAGCGCGAAAGGAACAAACTTGCCACTTTTTGCACCTCTGCATACTAGAGCGATTAAAGAATAAAGGAAAACAGAATCAAATCTCCAGGAAGTAAACAACATTTGCTCAGCTTTATCTCACAGGATTACTGCTTGAGTAGATTTTATTTAATTCAGACCTATTTGCTCATCTCTAATTAACAACATAAGTGATTTGTTCCTCTGATGGTCTGTTATCATTGTGGGTTTTTTTAATTAGCTGTTTCACATGGCTGAGTCACTACAATGTTCTTAAGATTGCATGTCTCATTGTATTTATCAAATCCACACTTAGGAAATCAAGTGAGCTGTTCTCTGAACAGCAGAATTAAAGTCGCGAGTTCTTTGCAGAACTACATCTTTTAGTTAAATCCTCTAGTCTCTAACAAGGCACAAATTCTGATTCAAGTTTCTCCCCTATGCTACAAACTGTATAAAGGCTCCCTCCTGCATGGGTTTTCTGATTGTTCAAAATCTCCTCCATTCCGGACACATCCACTACCTGAAGCTTCTGTCCTGTATGTATCCACTTGTTTAAATACTTGTCAGCCTTAATGTGTTGGAGACTGCTAACCTTTCTGTCAAATGTATTTGAAGTTTGTTAAAGCTCCTAAGAATTACTTGGGTTGAACAAGTAAACAGATCAAGAAGCACAAGATTCTCTCCTTTCCCATACCAGAATGCAAATCAGTGAGATAGGTTCTGAACTGGACTCATTCGGCACAAAACCAAGAGAAGGAAAAGAAACCCTCATATTGTCATTGCTTGCTTCTTTTGCCATGGACTCACCTTAACTCTAACAACCACCACTCTCTGGCTCTGCTTTAATGCATTTCCAAATCTACTGTTCGTTCTACTTAATAAATATAAATGATTGTGTGATTTACTGTTTGCATTAAAGAGTCAACATGCTCAGAGAGATTAACTGAAGTGAAATCACAACAGTTGTTTTCAAAATTTTCATGGAGCTCAGAAGGTATGAAGAAATAGAGTTATAGGGATATAATTCTTTTTTTGAATTATTAGAAAGACTTAAAAATTTTGAAATAAAAAATGCAATTGCTAATTTTTCTTCCCAACAAAAGTATCTTACTAGGTCTGAAACAAATCTGAAAGTTGTTCCCGTCATCCATGGAATACAAAACATTTTTAGAGATCCTTCCACTCAGCTATAGCAGTAGGCATGTGCTCTTCCAGTAATACCCCCATCATTACCCAGTGTCATGTGCAAGAAGTCATGGTGTAAATCAGTTTTCCACTGCATTTGCATAGCAGAGCATACAACACAAATCCAAGGATGTAGAACAGCATATGGTTTTCATGTTTGCAGTGGCAGCTTTCAGTCTGCTCCATGCTGCAGCTGGGCAGCCAAGCACCCACAACCAACAATCCCAGGTGACTGCCAGAAGTATTTTCAGCAGGTCTTTTTTAACATGTTCTATTAAAGACACCACTGGGAACACAAACTGCCATCTTCTCTGTGGACTGTTCTGCAGTGTTAACAGTGATCAGTAGCAAATAGCTGAGCATACCTGGTTAGTCAGACACCAGATGCTTACATGTTTTTTGGTGTAAGTCAGTTTTTCTCTGCTGTTTAGGAAGAAGTTACCAAGCTTTACATCAGTTAGAGATTTGACCCCATTAAGCTTCAAACCAATCTGCTGTTCTTCATCCATCCTTGGGCAGCTGATGGAGTGTGCTTCACCTGAACCCAGCCTGATGCCACCCAGCTGAGAGCTGCTGTCAGATGCTCTTTTTCCAGTGCCTTTTTCTAGGATTTTGTTGAGCTATTTATTCAGCAAGGAAAAAAGTGCTTAGCTGTCAGCTGCTTTGCAAGGCCAAATGAGTCAACCGCCTTCCCAGCTACTAGATTAGCATTTTGAACCTGCTGAGCATCTCACTAGGGATGTGCAAACTGCCTGTTGGTAATGGAAGTACTCAGATGAGATGAGTAATTTTTCACAGCAAGGAAGAATTTTCATTAAACATTACCAACATACAGTATCTTAATAAGTGATCTAATGTCCTCAGCATTTCTTCTGAGCATAAGAAGCAGGTAGTGTGCTGAATTATGACATCTTTCTACTATAAACAAAGTTAAATGAATCTCTTGAAATTCTGTCTGATCATTCATTACTTTGTTCTTCAGAACAAAAGGCAAGCAACCATACTGTTTATGACAAAGATCTATGCATAGTCATGGTAGAATTAGTGTTTATACTGCTGACTTGAGATTCTCTAGAGACACAAAGCAGATGATAGATAATTGGTTTTACACAGAAACTAGGATTAGACCTTGAAATAAAACTATGGGATATGGAAGATCTAAAACTCATAACTACCAAAGACAAGATTTCTGCTTTGACCTTTCAGACAGGTTGGTTTTTTTCAAACATTTATTTTATAGGTAGGTAATTTTAATGCCTATACTGTACACATGTGCTCATAGAATCTAAACCTTATAGGATGAGGTTCTAGCATGATCTTAAAATAGTTTTATTTTTATTTAGAATTTTTGAGGACAATCCACATTTTACCCATAATCACAAAAGGATTTCCATTGCGTTTTTCCAAATATGGGCAACAATTTTTTATCCGAATATGAAATAAAGCAGACTTTGACGGTGGGAGAAGTAGGTGATTTTGTTATTTGTTGCTTATGTTCTGCTTATCAACACCTCTTTTGTAGTAGAGGCTTTAAACAGAGCACAGTATTTCCGATATGGGCAACGTACATGTGAGAGAAATAACTTTGCCATCGATACAGCTTCCCTGCTCCCATTTGTTTCACTTCCTCCTTCTCTCATTTCTGTGAACAAGATTTGTAAAGATAACAGAGGAAATAATAAAATAGACCAGTGTTTTCACACCTGGTTTGCAAATGAAATAAATCTAAGAGACTTTTCCTCCATTGTTAAAGATATTGGACCTCTGTTTTTAGGTAACTGTGTTTAGGACAAGGGGCTGATGACATGCCCAGAAATTCTTGCATTCCTCATGCTGTTCCTGAGGAATCTCCAATGCTTGGCTAATTTTGGATAATAATAACCCAGTTGCCTAGCCTCTCTCTCTGTTCAAGTATAATTTTGGTAAATTGACTCGTTCTTTTCCCTTCAACACTTGCCATAATTACTTGAAACACTTACCTGATCAGGTATAGCTGACCCTACATAGCTAAATGCCTCTTTTAAACACACTTGGCAGACGTGAGTATATTAGTGAAAGCTGAGGCATCCTCTTTATTCTAAATAGTCTTAAATGACCATTGGAGCTTGCAGCATTATTTTCATGCAAAGCACAACTGAACACACTTATAGAAATGCTATCAATCAGCTTTAACTTTTTTCCCAGTAAAAAAAATTTTGAACTATACAGTACATGGTATATTAAAAATATAAATGGAAATATTTTCTCTTACATTTTAAGGTATTGTCCTTTATATGATTGACTTCCCAAGGCAGATGCTCTTTCTTTTCCTTTTCACTGTCATAAAAATGCCAGTTTCTTTATGTTCTTAATGCACTCGTTATTGGGAATCACAACATCATTTTGACACCTAATGTCTTTTTTTCTTTGCAGATAAGAAACACTTTATAAAAGAGGAAGGCAGGCAGGTTTAAATCTTAGACTGTTCAAATGAACATAGCCCTATTAAAATTGACTGATGGATGATTTCTCTGCTTTAGATTTTGCCCTAGAGCTGAGTGGCCAGTACTCAAGAAAGTAGCAAAAGTACTTTTGATTGATTGTTCTATTGACCACTTTCTTAGATAGCAAGTCTTAATGACTATACTTAGACAAAAGACTTGGGCTGAAAAAAGCAGGATAACAAATGTGATCTACAAAAAATCGATTATTTGTCATCATAAAATTTATTTGGATCTTGCACTCAGCATACCTGGGCATAGAGATTTGCAGGAACATCTGGAAAACACTAATCCTTTAAGATGGTGGTGAATTTACCATACCATGGCTCTTCACTGCTTTTCTATACCTGCTCTGGTTTACATTTGTGCCAGTGAAATGTATATATGCATCCCATCGTGCCATGGCAGAGCAGGGAGCTCAGTAGAGGCCCCACAATCCTTGTCAGAGAGCTGACCAGCCTTCCCTTTTTTGGATGCTTTCCAGCTCATCAAGGCAGTCTTTCTCACCCATTTTGGGGGCTATGTTTTTATATTTGTTCTGGAAAAGTTCCCTGCTTCATCAGGCTCCTGTATCTCTGCCTGAGTTGCTAGAAAATAGTGAAGAGAAGATTAGACCTCTTAAAGTCCTTCTAGTCTCCTTTGCCATGTGATCCCAAATCTGTCTCAACAAGCCACAATATTCAGTGACCTTGGTGACAGGAAGAGATAAACCAGATTTCCCATGTGAGCCAACTGATTGCTTAAATCCAGTTTTCTTACTTTTTGTGACAACTGTTTTTTCTGAACAATTAAGTTGAAAATTGATTATCACTTGCTTTAATCCAACACCACTCTAACATGAAGAGTGAAAGAAAATAAAGATGATAAAAAACCCCTCACCTTTGAAACAGGATTTGCACTCTCATAGAGATTAAAAGCCCCTAAATCAAACAGAATTTGTCAGATACATGCAGAAACCCCAAGTCATCCTAATTCCAGGATTTCAGCAGTATTTAAGTGGAGTTGTTCTCCAGTGACAGGCGGTTAAAAAATGAGTTAGAAAGGAGGAGCACTGCCTTGGGTAATGAGGTTTATCTACCGAAAAGGTGTTAGGTACCCTCACAATCTTTACTCATAGAAAGTTTTTCTAGGTGCAGGTTTGTCCCACAAACCAAATACTTTGCCACATTCTCACTACATTATCACAAAACCACAGCTATGTGGTGCGGCAAATGTAGGGGAATAAATTCTAGTCATCCACAATAACTTCAATATTTAACCATGTTGAGTGTAAATCCAGATCATGCCATTAGCTAGCTACAAACAAGCCAGCCTTGGTACTGAAGTTACATCACTGATGGTAACTTTTGTTCTCTACAAACTGCAGCCTTAGAGACATTTGTACAGCACTAAGTGCTCGGAGCTCCATCAGAGGTGGGCACAGAGTAGAGAACTGTAGTTATGATATTTATGAAGCCAAAGTACAGACAGGTAATAGAGTATGAAAATGCCATTTCTGCAGAGCCATATTTCAGAACAGAAAAGGCCAGCTGGGGAAGTGAGCTGAGTTGGAGAAACAGAATCAAGAATAATTTATAACTAGTGGGGTAAAGTGTTTATACTGATTCACTGTTCTCAATGTGCTTAACGTTATGAGACGGTTTGTTACAGGTTTCTTGTGCCTCAAGTGAGCAGAGATACATTTTAATTGAGAGAAATGGGGGAAACAATGTACAAGAATATCAACTAATCAGTGTACAGCACAGGGTGTATCAACGTGATGTTTCCCCCTCTCCTACCTAAAGGGTTGTACCAACAGAAATGTATTAGCAAAAGCCAGCGCATTTCAGGATATTGTTTTTCTACCTGTTGCTGTTGACTTGCTAACTGCATCTGTCCTCATTTGTACATGTAATGTCAATTGATGCCTGGACCAACAAGTATGTATGTAAACTGGAGTAAAAGATACGCAGTAAAAGTTTCACACTGACCTCTGATCCATCTGCTGCCAAAATTTCTCTGTCACAGCTGCTGGGCTTGCATGTATTAATGCTGAGCTGTTGTGAAACCAGCCAGTATATTTTGATGGCTGCATTAACACAGCACTAACCGGGAGAAATTCCTAATTTCTGAATCTAAAACTGATTCCTAAATTCCGTATCTGATCACTGACTGATGATCATGTTAAAAGGATAATTTGAATGTAACAGGCAATGTGCATCATGTGATGCTTGAGACAAATCCACAACACCAGGTGCTTTAATTACAGAGAACATGCATTTACAGTCTTGAAATCCCTTCTGCAATTGCCGCAGATTTTACATAAACATTATAGGTTGGGGAATTACTGTATGGAAAGAAAAGTGAAATGCTCCACTGAGGATGTTAATCAATGCTGTCAAAATCCTCTGTATGCCTCATGTACTTCCCTGCAGCCATACAGTGACAACTCTATACTTTTTTTCTTTACCAGGATGCAACATTTGGCAAAAACCCATGAAATGTTAACTACTGCCTGAGACAAGATGGTCTGTCCCATCTCTAACACAGACCAGTAGCAGATGCAGAGGAATGAGGCAAGCATCAGATAGTACATTTCTTACACATCTTCCAGACTTCCCATATTAACTTCAATGTCACGTGGGCTTTTAAATAATCTCCAGCTCCTCTGCATCACATGTCCTCAGCCATTTCTTCCAGCATTGCAAACACTTACATACTCTTAGATGCGCTCGTTCCTCAGCCCTAATTCAAAACATCTACATCACCTACATAAGTGTCGTGATTTAAGCCTCTAAAACTCACGAAGTTTTACTCACTCACTCACTCACTCACTCACTCACTCACTCACTTCCCTCTTTTTCTTCCCCTACTTCCGGGAGGATGGGGAGGAGAATCGAAAAAAAAAAGCAACTCCCACAGGTTGAGATAAGAACAGTTTAGTAACTAAGGTATAACACAAATCACTACTGCTACCATCAATAATACGAGAGAAATACAAGGCAAAAGAATACAACTGCTCACCAAGCCCGACCCAGCCAGTGCACCCCCCAGCAGCGAACCCCCCAAATCCACCACCACACCCCTCCGGGTCTCTGCTCTTCGTTTTCACATCCTGGACGTGACATGCTGTGGTATGGAATAACCTCTTTGGTCAGTTTGGGTCAGGTGTCCTGTCTCTGCTTCCTCCCAACTCCCCTCCTCCCCAGCAGAGCATGAGACTCAGAAAGTCCTTGGCCAGGCCAAAACGTTACGAAGCAGTAACAGAAAACACTGGTGTTATCAGCGCTGTTCCCAGGCCCAAAATCAAAAACACAGCACTGCACCAGCTACCAAGAAGGAGAAAAAAACGACTCCTACTGCTGAACCCATGACAATAAGCTAGCAGAATAAACGGAAACATGAGGAACAAGATTTCATGGTGGGACAGTGTAGCAGAAAATCATCAGTCAGCTCTGAAAGAGAAATTGGTCTATGGAGGTGCTAAAAACTTCCAATTCAGCTGAAAGATGAATTGTTATCCAGACTCTCAACTGTCTTGGTTTAAGCCTCTAACCCCCCCCCCCCACGCAGTCTTCTCACTCACTCCCCTCTCTTTCTTTCGCAAGTCCCCCTGGGAATGGGGAGGAGAATTGAAAGAATGCAACTTCCACAGGTTGAGATAAGAACAGTTTAGTAACTAAGGTATAACACAAATCACTACTGCTACCACCAGTAATAATACAAGAGAAATACAAGGAAAGAGAATACAACTGCTCACCAAGCCCGACCCAGCCAGTGCACCCCCCAGCAGCGAACCCCCCAATGCACCACCACACCCTTCCAGGTCTCTGCTCTCCATTTTCACATCCTGGATGTGACGTGCTGCGGTGTGGAATAACCTCTTTGGTCAGTTTGGGTCAGGTGTCCTGTCTCTGCTTCCTCCCGGCTTCCCCTCCTCCCTGGCATAGCATGAGGCTCAGAAAGTCCTCGGTCAGACCAAAACACTACCAAGCAGTGACTGAAAACACTGGTGTTATCAGTGCTGTTCCCAGGCCCAAAATCAAAAACACAGCGCTGCACCAGCTACCAAGAAGGAGAAAAATGACTGCTGCTGCTGAACCCAGGACATCAACTAACTCAGTTTCCTGGTTTGAACTCTGTTTCAGCATCCTGCCGGGCTTGATCCCTGCTGGGTCCCTGATTACTGACACCAAATCTGTGATAGTTGACTCCTATTTATGCTATGGGGTTGAGTATTTGGGGCTACACCCACTATAGCCACATAACTTTAAAAGCACAGATTACTAAGGGGGAATCTACCCAGTTTGAAGGGCAAAATGTTGTAGACTGTGAAGGGGACTGGAAGGAATCCTTTTTATGACACCCAGGCATCACACTAGGGCTGACCTTCATCTCTCAGCTGTGTCTAGAATAAAGGGAGCTGCAGATTGTACAGAGCAGAGTCTCAATGAGACCCATGAAACAATCCTGTTGATATACTTTTGGTCAAGTCACCAGTAATCTAAATTTTCCCACAGGCCACTGCTAGGCCACTGGCAACAAATCTGATTCTTCTCACCTCTTTTTCTTCGTCTGTTATATAGCAATAATGATATTTGCTTTACTTCATTGTGTACTTTGGAGTCTATAGATGAAAAACATCTGATCAGAATTGAAGTGTGAACAGACAAATGTAAAAAATGACTGGAAAACTGAACCAAGTTACTTCAAACTTCTGCAGTTGTTTGAGTCTGATACCCAGCTCTGATTCAGGTGGTATTCTCTTTCTGTCACCACCTGTGTTTCAGCCTATTTAAGCTCCTCGTTTTACAAACATTACACCATGTGCCTATGCTAATCCTTCTCTCTCAACACTAAAATCTGTTTTGAAATCCAAGTTGCCTTTCCTCAGTTGTGCAACATTTTCTTTTCTTGAACCCTTCCTGAGCCAAGAGCAAAGCCATTTCTCTAAGTGGAGAAAAATGGGGATTTAAACACAGATTTCACCTTCAACTTTTTAACACAATAGTATAAGGAGAGTCAGTGGGTTGAAAGGATGTGGTCAGAGTTGAAAAGAGCTCTTTCAAAGAGTCCTGCAGAAGGGCTTGCTGCTGTTTCTCCCACTTAGGCATTGAGGGTGCCAGCGAGTGATACAGGAAACCTCTGCATCCAGCTCCAGGTGCAGTCAGGCTAATGAATGCTGAAACCACAACTGCAGTGCTTTTATCCATGCATCTCAAAGCAGTTATTTCTACCAGTCTCTGATCTGTCTGTGATTTTACACAACCTGACTGAAGAAGGAGGAATTCATTCAAATGGAGGAGAGTCTTCATTGGGGAAATGGTGGTGGATTAGGAACACTGTGCATGTGTGTGCTTGTATGTGTGTGCAAGTGTGAGTGTGACTGATTTCATTGAGCAGCAGTTTGTGCTCTGATAGTTTTATTGTTGCTGTACTACAGTTCAGAAATGGAGCTGAAAGGGCTCAGGAGCGATGACAGCAATAGCAGTAGAGGTTTTGAAGAGAATGGTCTATAAAGAAACACAATTTTCCCTGCTGTTTTCAAAAGCTGGGGTATGTTTCTTTCTGTAAGCTTTGAAGGGACTCTTACGGCTCCCTGAAAAGCAGGAGACAAGTGTAAATTGCCATCACTTTCACAAGGACAGGGTCACAGGGAAAGCTGGAATTTTAGAAAAGGATGTGATTTTGCTGCCAATCAATCTCCACTTCGTTTCTGTGGGTGGATCAATGTGATCAATACACGAGATAGCTGTATGAGACAGAGAGGGAAAGCAGTGTGAAGTAGAAAACCTGTGGAGCTTTACAAATCACCCTGCTTTCACCTCCCGCTGCTGTCTCCACCCTCGGTGTGCTCTGACTCCTCCTGGAAAGCAGCGAAGCTGAAGTCTGCCTGGGCTGGATCAGCTCAGTCCCGTGCAGCGCTTTAGCCAGCTGGCAGTGCAGCAGGGCTCTGCTCCCCCTCCTGCTGCCACCTCCTCCTCTGCACGGGGAAAGCTCCCATCCCTGTTTTCATGGACGCCTCAAGCCAGCTATGAGAAAACAGCTTTTTAACCTGTGCAGATGAGCTAGAGTCTCAAAGGGATTAACTTGTCTGGCAATTGAATTTGCAAAGACTGGAAGCCCAGGTGCTTTTGGAGGAGTGGAGAACGGTGCAGGTATGGGACTGTGACTACATGGAGAATGTGCTCTGGGGCTATGGCTCACCCATGCTCTGCTCTACTCACCCTTTCGCAGGGGACCATGGAGAACATGTGCTGAGACTGAGTGCTGGGCAGAAGCAGCAGTGGGCTGGTGAAGATGGAGAATGTCACAGGGGACAAGCAGAACCAAACTGGGCTGCCATCAAGCCAGGAGATCGTTACAGCTGAATACCAAGTGGTTACCATCCTCTTGGTCCTCCTTATCTGCGGACTGGGCATTGTGGGCAACATCATGGTGGTTCTGGTGGTCCTCAGAACAAAACACATGAGAACTCCCACTAACTGCTACCTGGTGAGTCTGGCTGTGGCAGACCTCATGGTGCTTGTGGCTGCAGGACTGCCCAATATCACGGAAAGCCTGTATAGATCTTGGGTGTATGGCTATGTGGGGTGTCTCTGCATCACTTATCTCCAGTATCTGGGGATCAATGCTTCTTCTTTTTCCATCACTGCCTTCACCATTGAGAGATATATAGCCATCTGCCATCCAATCAAAGCTCAGTTCCTATGTACTTTTTCGAGAGCCAAAAAGATCATTATTTTTGTCTGGGCTTTCACTTCCATATACTGTATGCTCTGGTTTTTCTTGCTAGACCTTAATACAGTAGTCTACAAAGACATTACTGTTGTAGTCTTGTGGCTATAAAGTGTCTAGGAGCTATTACTCTCCGATCTACATGATGGATTTTGGCATATTTTATGTTTTGCCAATGGTATTGGCTACTGTCCTCTATGGCCTGATTGCTAGAATACTGTTCCTGAACCCTATCCCTTCAGACCCAAAAGAGAACTCGAAGATATGGAGGAATGATGTTGCTCACCAAAGCAAGCCTGTGAATTCCAAGATGACCAACAGGAATTTCAATAGCACTGTTGCTTCTCGAAGGCAGGTAGGAACAGCAGTTTGAAATGGCTTTCTGAGACTCAAACCCCACTTGTTTCAGAGATCACCAGTCTAAACCTGTGGAAGGGGGTGCATTGCGTATGTGTATATATATATATAAGAATATATAAATATTCTTCCTTTTTGCTAAATAGTCAAGTTGAAATTCTGTGATACGTATATACATACATAAAATATGTATTTTTCTTGCTTATTCATTATTGCCTACTGCAAGAACTGAAAAACAAATATTATTTTATTTCCTATATCAAAAATCAATTAGGAAGTATCAATAAAGAATGAAACATTTTTACCCATAGTTTCTTGTATTAAGCCTGCTAGTAATCCTGACAAACATACAGAGTGACTCAAGTTAGTTTTGAGATCTGGAGGGAAAGAACTAATCCTGGAGTTTAGGAGACTGGGGGTTTTGTCCCAGTTCAGGCACTGCATCACTCTGCAAACACACTCAAGTGGTTACTTTTCCTGTCTGTAACTCTGCTGCGGAAAGTCTACTTAAGCAGGTCTGTATATAAAAGTGCTTTGTAAATGCTAAATACCTTTGTTATTCTGTGTCTCATAAAATAGTTTTCTGTGTTTGTTTCTGTTTTTGTTTCTGTATTTCTGTATATGACTCAAACCTGAGGCATAGGTTTGACTAGCTTCTTTTAATATTGTTAAATATGCATGCTGCAATGAGACTGTAGGTAGTAGGTTAATTTATGGCCATTTGCAATAAATCAGACTGCCTCACAGTCACACAGTAGGCAGCACGTAGCACTGCCGGGCTCAGTGCTGAGAAATGCAGGGCACATTGCTTCCCAGCAGGATCTTGGGAGCAGGCTCCAGTGGGTTAGGCAGCTTGATGTGAGTGGCTTGGTCCACAGCCCTCAGCAGTCCATTTTCCAAATGGGATGCTTCTACCTCCTTGCACTGTGCAGTTCCCTTGGGGAGCAAGGCTGAGCTGTACACCCTTTCAAACCAGCTGAGTGCCCTCCTTGGGTGACAGGTTGAACTTTATATTCTTTCTTATTATATATAGATTGCTACAGTTTAATAAGGGAGATCATTTCACCTCATTACAAAGATGGCACTGTCCTCAAAAGTTAACTGAGCTGCCTGCTAGAGCCTGGAGCCCTCCCAGAGCACAATGACCATGCATTGAAATGTATAACTGAAACACGTGGGCTAGGTTATATTTAATTATATGTCTCCAATTATAGCTGTTAGCCAGAGTAGATGTATTTAATCTTGTTTTATTTTGTCCATTAATTAGTAGAAGAACAAGATAATCTGTTTTTCAAGTTCTCAATATCACTTTAGTATACATGCTTGATTACATGTACTTACCACTTGAAAAACAGGTCTTTCACATTGAGCATTGCTGAGTGTGGATACTGTTACCTTATGAAACCTGAATGTGAGGATTGCAATGTGATACATTGCAATAGATTGCAGTTGTGGACAATTGAAGATGCAATTGCCTTCTCTGAACTGTGCTTGCACTACACCAATGGAATTACATACAACATCCAGCATGTGATCTGTAGAAAAAGTGGCTGAAAATGTGGCCTATGCTTCCTATTTCTGTGGCAGTTCTCATATTTACCCAAGAACATTATACAGAATGGAATCTGTGCATGTTCCTGTGGTGGGATGGCTCTGGCTAGCATCCAAATATCCACCCAGCCGTGCACTCATTCTTCAAGCCCATGGAATAATAGAATCATAGAATAGTTAGGGTTGGAAAGGACCTTAAGATCATCTAGTTCCAACCCCCCTGCCATGGGCAGGGACACCTCACACTAAACCATGCCACTCAAGCCTCTGTCCAACCTGGCCTTGAACACTGCCAAGGATGGAGCATTCACAACTTCCCTGGGCAACCCATTCCAGTGCCTCACCACCCTTACAATAAAGAATTTCTTCCTCATATCCAGTCTAAACTTCCCCTGTTTAAGTTTGAACCCGTTACCCCTTGTTCTATCATTACAGTCCCTAATGAAGAATCCCTCCCCAGCATCCCTATAGGCCCCCTTCAGATCCTGGAAGACTGCTATGAGGTCTCCACACAGCCTTCTCTTCTCCAGGCTGAACAGCCCCAACTTTCTCAGCCTATCTTCATACGGGAGGTGCTTCATTCCCCTGATCATCCTCGTGGCCCTCTTCTGGACTTGTTCAACAGTTCCATGTCCTTTTTATGCTGAGGACACCAGAACTGCACACAATACTCCAAGTGAGGTCTCATGAGTAGAGCAGAGTAGAGGGGCAGGATCACCTCCTTCAACCTGCTGGTCACACTCCTTTTGATGCAGCCCATGATACGGTTGGCTTTCTGGGCTGCGAGTGCACACTGCTGGCTCATGTTCATTTTCTCATTGACCAACACCCCCAAGTCCTTCTCCACAGGGCTGCTCTGAGTCTCTTCTCTGCCCAACCTGTGGCTGTGCCTGAGATTGCCCCGACCCAGGTGTAGGACCTTGCACTTGTGTCATGGGTTCAGCAGTAACAGTCATTTTTTTTTCTCCCTCTTGGTAGCTGGTGCAGTGCTGTGTTTTTGATTTTGAGCCTGGGAGCAGCGCTGATAACACCAGTGTTTTCAGTTACTGCTTGGCAATGTTTTGGTCTGACCAAGGACTTTCTGAGTCTCATGCTCTGCTGGGGAGGAGGGGAAGCAGGGAGGAACCAGAGACAGGACGCCTGACCCCAACTGACCAAAGAGCTATTCCATGCCACAGCATGTCATGCCCAGGATGTAAAAAACTGGGGGCAGGAACCCAGAAGTTTCTCTCTCTCTCGGCTCGGTTGAGTGGTGAGCGGTTGTATCCTCTTCCCTTGTATTTCGCTGGTCATTATTTTTATTGGTGGCAGCAGCAGTGGTTTGTGTTATACCTCAGTTATTGGACTGTTCTCTCAACCTGTGGGAGTTACATTCTTTCGATTCTTCTCCCCATTCCCCCCCCTCCCCCCTTCAGAGTGGGGGAAGAAAGAGGGAGAAGTGAGTGAACGGGCTGCGTGATTTACAGCTTAAACCACGACAGTTCTTTTTGGCACCCAACGTGGGGCACGAAGGGTTGAGATAAGAACAGCTTTGCATAGAAAATAACCTTGCTAGGCTGAAGTTCATATATAGCACTGGGAAGACAGAATGATATAGTTCTGGTGTACGCATTATCTCAAGTTGAACAGGAAGGAGGTTGAGAAAGTACAATTTTCCACCACCCTTCAGTTGAACCTAGGTCACAGTAGCTGAAACTTCAGAGTTCAATGGAGGAAAGATCAATAAGATTAGAAGATGATATCATGACAAAGAGCCTCTCTTAAGACCAGAGAGTTCAAAGTCCCATTTATGTGATTCAGAGCCAAAGAAATAACTTCAATGCAAATTCTACATTAAGATTTTTTTAGCAACTATGTGATCATTTGTACTCATGATCACAGGTCCCAAGGAAGTGAATTGAAGTTGATTTCCACTCACTCACCAGAAAATGCAGACTGAATTCAGAGCAGTCCAATTAGAAACATAATTTGAACATGTAAGGAATCCTGGGCCTCATGAAGCACTGGGAAACTCTAATTGTTGTAAAGGAACTAGGGTAAAAACTGCATGTAGTGGAAAGAAAGATGGAATATGACCCAAAGGATCATGAGCTAAGAAGGGACTTCATCCCAGGCTGTCCAGGACCTTAGATTAATGAGATTTCCCTCCAATACTTTCTTATGATTTCACAGAATCAGTGGGGCTGGCAGGCACCTCTGCAGATCATGCAATCTACCCCAACCCTAATGGTAGTACCACTTTCAGTTTTTCTGTGGTAGACTGAAGACGTCTGGCTTGCGAGCCTACTAGGTAGCTGCTCTTCTGCCACTTCACTTTAGTTTCTCCATTGCAGTTGCAAAGGCAGATGCAACAATTAGATATTTTATTTTTCAGGCATGCATATAATTACATTAACCTACTAATTTGTGTCTTTGCTATTCCAAAATGGCCTGTTATTGGTACTTGCAAACCATCCATATTGTTGTTTCCTGAAAACACATTCATTGACTGTATCCTAATCAAAATGAATAGCAATTGAGAAAACATTAACTGCAGTTACAGGCATTTATGGCACATAAATTGTAATGTGTCTGCATAAATTCAATATGAAAAAACCCACAAGTGCCTGTATCAAAGGTTTGACCAGATTATCCATTACCAGAAATTGCAGACAAACCAAATTCAATCTGATCAGCTCATTGCCTCTATCAAGCAGCAGTCCATATTTAACTTACACTCACATACATCATAGCTTCAATTTAACATGTGCCTGATATAATTCTTTAGTCTTTACTCACAATCTTCCTTTCAGTATCTTTACACTATAAAGTACCATAAATATAAAAAATAAATCTCAACACTTCTTTTTCTTTGCTTTTTCATATACAGCACCACCCTTAAAGCAGCTATGAGCCCAGGCATTATCTGACTAATGTGCTCATGGAATCACAATTTGAGCTATGTGCTTCCTTTTCTGTTTGCTTCCTTTTCTCTTCCGATATGCTACTCCCCTGTCCAGTTCACCAGATCAGATCCTGGTTCTGGCTGTGTTGATCTCTCCCATATTTTCATTTTATCCCACTAGTTCAGTCAACATATCCCAAACTTTTTTCTTCTCCATCCATAGTATGAATACTGAATTAAATATTTGCAGGTAGATTTCATACTTTTTCCAGAGGAATTCCTCATTTCCTCAGGCATCAAGGACTGTGAAAAATAAATACAGACTTAGACAGCAAACATGTTTGCTTATACTTGAGATGGGATCCATCTCATTTAAGATTCACAGAATCACAAAAATCACAGAATCACAGAAGGGTTGAGGTTAGAAGGGACCACCAGGGGTCATCTAGTCCAACCTCTCCAACTCAAGCAGGGTCACCTAGGGCACTTTTATTGCTCAGGATTGTGTCCAAACAGCTCTTGAATATCTCCAGTGAAGGAGACTCCACAACCTCTTTGGGAACCTATTCCAGTGTTCAGTCACCTTCACAGTAAAGAAGTTCTTCCTCATGTTCAGGTGGAACTTCCCATGTTTTAGTTTAGGCACATTGCCTCTTGTCCTATCAAATGGCACCACCAAGAATCTGGCCTATTATCTTAACACCCTCCCTTCAGATAATTATGCACATTAATCAGATCCTCCCTGAGCCTCCTCTAGGCTGAACGGGTCCAGCTCCCTCAACCTCTCCTCACATGAGAGATGGTCCAGACCCTTAATCATTCCAGTAGCCCTTGGCCGGAGTTCCTTCAGAAGCTCCATGTCTCTCTTGCACTGGGGAGCCCAGAACCGGACACAAGTCCAGGTGAGGCCTCACCAGGACTGAGTAGAGAGGGAGGATTACATTATGTATATCTCACAAAATTAGTTGCTTAGTTCAATCAAATTATCTAAGACTTCTCCACAGTAGATTAAAACAGGTAGGTTACCCTCTAGAGAAAGTCTTTTCTTAGACACTGATGCAGTATGTGATTACCTGCCCCTCATAGAAACCCCTCTGTTCTCTCGCAGTAGAGCAAGCATAGATTCCAGCTTGTAATGCAACACGATTTGCATGGCTTACATGGAATACTCAATCATATAACTTGGTTTCACTTGCAGTGATATTATACACAGACCATAACCTTTTATTTATTTAATCTTCCTCATTGTACAACTTCTTTTAAATTGCGAAGTCACAGACTGGCAATTGCAATATCTCTGCATTGCAATGAGCACCCCCAGGAACAAGAAAGAATAATAAGAACGATACTATTACATGCCTTTAAAACACCAGAGTGACTCTATAGCACACTAACCTAGTAAGCATGACTATTACTTTTACCTATCAATCTAAGAAATATTAGTATTCAAAGGAGAAGGAAGCAACTAGCGCACTGTGAGCACCATGGATGAAAATGTCTTGTAAAAGCACTTCCCTGGAATGACCAGGTTTTGGAGCAGGAAGGAAACAGAATACTAGTTCAGATTCAAAATATTGGGACTTTATTTTTAAAAAAAAACCGTTTTAACTGTTTTTCAGAATGTTCTCAGAATCCAAAAGACAGGGCTTGAATAACGGTTGTGTGGAGCCAGGAAGACATTCAATCCCAAGCACTTCCTCTTATTCCAAGTACACTTGAAATATGGATTAATATGGAATTTGTTCAAAGCCTTTTAATCATGTTTAACTAGAATATATTTATGAGTGATTTTAGTGGAGTTGACTGTCCCCCTGCAAGCAATTGAAACTCATGATTATCAACTCTTATCCTTTCTGCAAGCAATGAAATTATAACCTATACAACCAGAATGTATCCTGTGGCTACAGGAGTTGCTGTTTCATTGAAGTGTAACTTCAGATACCCAATGAGAATGACTAAAACGAAGGTAAAAAGAAGGTCTTTAGTCTGTCAATAGGCATCAGCAGTTTTATGTCAAGAAGAAAGGGAAACTGTAAAACACATCACGGTCAAAAGAAGCAGTTGTAGCTCAGCAAAACCCATGCAAATGATTTCCAGTTCATGCACACAGAGTTAGCCAAGTCAACTCACGACATTGGTGAGGCCGTGCCACTGTACTATCCCATTGTCACTTCTCACTGTACTTTCTACCTTGTTTATTAATATCTTTCAGATTTCCTTTAATGTAGAGACTAGAAAATACCATATATACTAGAATTAACAATTAAACTATATATAAAAGAAAAAGTCATTTTACAGTGGTGGGTTTTTTTCCTTATACTTTTATTATTTCTTGTTCATTTCAGCTATCCTGGGTATCCCCAAAGGCTGTTTTTTTTCTTTATTCAAACCAAATTCACACAATAGATCAAAGTTCACATAATGATCAAATATTATTGATTTTTTTTTCCTGGCAATGTAAACTTTAAATGACATTCAGAGTAAATATCAAATAATGAAGATCTAACTAAATATTGAGGATTTGAGGAATAGAAATATATCTAATTTTCATTTGCATTATTTTTGGCTTTTGGAAGTATTTTTAAGGTGGCTGTTAAAGCAGATAATCTAAACACGTTTCAGGTTCAATTACTCTACAGACTATACTAGTCTGGAGAAGGAGATCTAATGTGATTGAAACAAATGGATTTAGACCCCTTTTTTCCCATTTGAATTAATACCTCCTTCCAGCTTCAGAAGTTGCGAAGTCCAAGGTCTACAACAATTAATTTATTGGAATGTCACCTGGAAAGAGTCATTTAACTAAAACTAGGAAGAATTTGGAACCAAGTATTTTTGTCCTTGTTACTGTAGAAAGCCTTTCTTCATCAAACATTGATGAGTAATTCCCAGCTGGAGAGCTTGTCTATAGATTTGCGTTGGCCCTAGAGATGTAGGAATGCACATATTCTTTCCAAGAGTTCTAACCCACCCCTCTTCTGTCTTCCTCTGTGTTCCCCCAGGTTACCAAGATGTTGGCTGTGGTTGTGATCCTATTTGCATTTCTATGGATGCCCTACCGCACACTGGTTGTGGTCAACTCCTTTCTCTCCAGCCCCTTCCAAGAAAACTGGTTTCTGCTATTTTGCAGAATCTGTATCTATTTAAATAGTGCTATCAATCCCGTAATTTACAACCTCATGTCCCAGAAATTCAGAGCAGCCTTCAGGAAACTCTGCAACTACCAGCAGAAACGGGAAAAGAAACCGGACAATTGCAACATGGCCCTAAATTATAACGTCGTCAAAGAGTCTGATCACTTCAGCACTGAGCTAGAAGATATTACTGTCACCAATACCTATCTGTCCTCTGCAAAACTGTCCCTTGGCGACACGTGTTTGTCATCTGAGGTAACAGCTCATGTATTTTAATGTTTGGTGTAGAGTTCTTAGGAACCAGAGCACGTTCATGTGCAGGGGACTGTGCTGGGCGAGTTCCCAGCTGAGACCAGGGAAGGCTGTCAGTGACAGATGATGCACCACCAAACAGGGCATGGTGCTGAGGGAGAACTGCCCAGCTCTGGAAAGTGATGCTTTCAAAGTGTCTTGTGTCAAGCACGATGTGACTGGGAGGATCTGGGTATGGGGAAGGATGACAAGAAGCATGCAGGTTAAGGTTTACTCCCTGATGAACAGAGGGCAGTGGTGGAGTATCAGAGTAGTGCCTGGGCATGGTGCCTCATGCACATATCTGGCAGGAGGGTGGGGATTGGTGTCTGAGCTCAGTGATTCCTCCCTGTGTGCTCTGGCTGCCCACAGGAAGGAAACAGGGAGTTTTCTTGTGCCCTGGCTCCTGCTTGGGGTTAAGTAGCCCAGTGCCACCATGCAGCTGGTGCTAAGAGAAGTCGCAGACCTCCACACCAGCATTCTGGTCTTGAGAATACTGAAAGTCACATCCATCTCCATGCTACCTGCCTCATCCCTGTGTACAGCTCATCTCTCTAACCCAGCTCTCTTCTATATGATGATGCATATTACTGTTTTTATAATGCTCTTTTTACACAATACTACTTAAATGTTTGTAAACCTGTACACCTTAGTTCTTACCATACAAAATATGCACAGAAAGGCTGGGCTTTTTGTTTCCTTTTGCAGATGATATGAAAATGAAAAATATTTCTTTCTCAGTTTGCTTTTTCTCTCCTTATTTTTCAGGCCTGAGACCCACCTTGTTCTGAGAACACAGCTATATAAAACCTTTGGATCCTGTGTTCCTACCAACCCGTATGAAACGTAAAGGCATTTCTGCTCACACAATTGTAAGAGTTACCATATATCTCTACACACCTGTCTCTCTCCTAGAAGAGAAAGCTGCATCCTGGGGAGCAAAAAGAATATACTCCTGAGTCTAACTGAATGGAGCACTTAACACAGTTTTAAGTAGATGGGTTGGCTACAGTGGAATACCCAAGTCCTTCGTCTCATGTATCAGCCAAAGAGTGGTCTGCTTTTTCAGAAAGAGCGAAGCTGACCAGGACATCTCAGACGCAGAGCAGGGCAGTGGATGATGCTCCCCATGAGGCTGAGAAGCAAGGAGAGGAGCTGCCCTTCTGCATGGGTGAGTCAGGCAGAATCAGCAGTGCCCACCCCACAACAGCCAGAACTGCTGCCAATTGCAGTGATCACCTGCATTTGACTCCCCCATCCCACAGCAGTGAAATCTAATTGCAAGCATCGTAACACACTTCAATAAGCAGATATCTGATGGAAAAGAGCACAAATTTTTTTGTCTTTCTTTTTCGTTTGTTTGTTTGTTTTTTTTACATTGAACAGCATGAAATAGAAAGACTATTCAATTAATGAATTTGCAGCAGGGAATAAAAAGAACTCAGTGAGAAGCTTTAAAAAAATCTTTATTTTTTGGCAATCTGGACTTTTTACAAGGTCATGTAAGGGTAGGACAAGGGGGAATACTTTTAAATTGAAAGAAGGCAGATTTAGGTTAGATATTAGGAAGAAGTTTTTTGCTATGGGGGTGGTGAGACACTGGAACAGGTTGCCCAGAGAAGCTGTGGCTGCCCCATCCTTGGCAGTGTTCAAGGCCAGGCTGAATGAGTCTTTGATCAACCTGGTCTAGTGGAAGATGCCCCTGCCCATGCCAGGGGGGGTGGAGCTGGATAATAGTTAAGGGCCCTTCCAACCCAAACCAATCTGTGATTTTATATATAAATACCAGTTTTAATGTAATTTCAGCGAATACTGAAGCCTCTTGGAACTTGACAGGTGCTAAAGACTATTGGACAGACTTTCACTAGATAATATTATCTTGGTTCAATACTAGTTGTGTGTCAGACTGCTACAGGGGGGTTATAAATTTCGTATAGATAATGTCTGGGGAAAAAAGGAAAATTCAGTGAAAAATTACTCCTTTTTCACTTTTTGTCTCAAAGGTTGTTGATTAAAATACTTCGTGACATAAAAAGTGTTGCCAGAAGAGAAGTCACCATGGCTTCTCACTTGCCAGCAGAGCTGATGGTATGCTCTTCCCTCATGGGGCCCTTTCAAGCAGCCTGGGACCACGATCTCCCCACTGTAGCTGCAGTCATAGAATCATGGAATAGTTACGGTTGGAAAGGACCTTAAGATCATCTAGTTCCAACCCCCCTGCCATGGGCAGGGACACCTCACACTAAACCATGCCACCCAAGGCTATGTCCAATCCAGCCTTGAACACCGCCAGCCATGGAGCATTCACAACTTCCCTGGGCAGCCCATTCCAGTGCCTCACCACCCTTACACTAAAGAATTTCTTCCTCAGATCCAATCTAAACTTCCCCTGTTTAAGTCTGAACCCATTACCTCTTGTCCTATCACTACAGTCCCTAATGAAGAGTCCCTCCCCAGCATCCCTATAGGCCCTCTTCAGATACTGGAAGACTGCTCTGAGGTCTCCACGCAGCCTTCTCTTCTTCAGTCAATACATTGCATATGACTTTGACTTCGCTCTAGACCAGCTCGTGTTCTTGCTAGAACTTCATTTACCCATTCCTGTGCAGCAATAACAGAAACTCTGGAGGATGCCTGCGTATTCTTGTTTGCTATGAACATTTTGCACAGCTTTTTTTGCGTGATATTTAAAAAGCTGTAAACTCCTAAATGTTCCAGTAAACAACCTATCGGGTATAGATGTAAGAGGTAGCCTTGCTAGTATTGTAAGGCTTTCCCATCCAGTTTTCCTTTGCATGCACATCCGCTTCCCCAGTTCAAAATACTTTCACATCCTTGTTTGTAAAATTAAAGAGAAATGAAAATATTGATAGGCCTCACATTTAGATTTCGATGTGAATCCTTGACTTCTCCATCCAAAAGCCCCTATTCAACGCTGTCTGTATGTCAAGGGAGAAGTGAACAATCTGTGACCTGCTCTGTCCACATCCTTGTTTTAACTTGTTTTAACCTTGCAGAGCTTCACAGGTACTTTCTAGCTCGGCTGAATGATGGCAGGGCAGGGAAGGGACCAACAGCAGGAAATCTTCAACCAGCAATACAGATGTGACAAACTTCCTCCAGAAAGGACTTTCTGTCATCTTTTATTTCCATCAGCACTTGCCTTTTGACTTAAGCGAGCAGAAGGAATGAGACCACAGGGGTATCCTGCTTCTGGAGACTTTCACCTGCAATTAATGGGGGAAAAAAGAACACCTCACGTGTGGGCATTCATCAGGGGTAGGCTGCACACTGGAGCCTATCCCAGGAAGCACAGGAGCTGGCAGAGCTTTGGCTGGAGCAGAGCCAGCAGCTGAACCCGTGCAGGTTGTATTGCAGTGTTTAATATATCCTCTGCATTGGGGCTCTTTGTACTTTATTTACTGGGGGCTGAGGCTTGCCAGCTTGTCTGCCTGAGCAGCACAGGCCACCAGACGCATGCACGGGGTCTGTTTCTGCGCAGATGCTTCATCACCGTGGCATCTGAACACACACACACACACACACACACACACACACACACACACACATATCTGCAAGGGGGGTCCAGACTCTGTGCTGCTTTTGGATAACTAAAAAAGAGTAAGCCACATGGAAGCCAAGCAGCAAAGCTGGCCAGTGTTCAAGAATCAGAAGAATACAACGTTGTGCTAGAGTTAGAATTTATAGCAATTCTATCTCATGCATATAACACCATTGCTGTGACATATACTTTGAACAAACCATTCCTTAATAGAGCTTAATGTGAAATTACAGAGCTCTACAGCATTTTACTGCTCACACGTCTTAAAGCTGGTTTGCCATTGTAAAGGGAAGTCAAGGAGAGGTACCACAACCTGTGTAATGTTTTCTCCAAAGCAACTGTCACAGTAAAATGAAATTACCTGGGAAATCTTACACGAGCATTTATATCTACTTAGCCAAGAGACATATTCAAAGTAAAAGCAGGTTCCTCTATCTGCCTGAGCAAAGCCTTTGTGCACAGTCAGCCAGCACCGCTCACAGTTGTTCAAAGTGAGTATCTGGGTTGGTACTGGAGGAGGAGCATGCGGATGTGACTGCTGGTGGAACTGGCATGTGGAAATCCTTTCACTCTTCAAATGCTGTTGTCAGTTAGACATCCAGTGCTTTCAGACCAGGCCCTACATCTCTGACTCTCTAAAGGGGTGCCAAAACTGGGTCCTTTTCTTACTTCAAAAATGAGGAGACCTCCCGGACAAGCAGAAGGCAAAGACAATGTGTGCCACGAAAACCTGCCTGCGCTATTAGGAGCACAACTGACTGAGTGAAGAAATAAGCTAACTATTCATGTAATAACAGCAACACAAACTTACACTTTTATCTTGGCCCTTTTCAGAATACAGACTGAACTACAACTCCTATAGACTGACAATATCAGAAGTAAATTATTATCTCCTGTATTTGCCTTTTGCTTAAAAAATAACTTTCTGTTTTCTCAGCCCCTGTCTCCATAGTTCTTTTATTTCCCAGTGCTCAGGTGAGGTATGTAAGTCCATATTCTTTGTGAGATTTTGTCAAGGGCTAAAATCTGTGTGGGTGATTGTGCATGCACCATCACTTAGAATAAAAATGAAAGGTATTATTTCATTGTGATATTTATGTGTTCTAGCAAAAACGACTGAAATGAAAATTGTGTGCCCCAATGCAATATCTAAAATTGCTGATTCAAGTTAGAGTGTGATTTTAATTAAAATGTGCTGTAACTATATCGTGATACATAACATTCATGAAATCTATGCTAATTTTGTACAGATTCATACAGCTAACACTATGAAACTTTGTTAGATATCTTGTTAATGTGATTGTAGGTCTATTTCTGTGCTTGCCTTTCTGTTTGTAACAGCAACCAACCTCTTTTCTTGTGCCTGGATGCATGTCTTTGTTAAAAAAAGGTGTGATTTTAAGTTTATTAGTAATAATATAAAACTTTTTTGCTAGAAGTGAAAATGACTGGATGTCAGTTACTGACTGCAGTAATCTATTTATCTCTCTATACTTATTTTGTGGATAACAAGTGCCCGTGCAACATTTAGGTTGAAAGAATTATCTGATAGGCAGTAATACTGAAATCTTGTGTATATCCTCATTTAATGGCTTTGATGCAAGAGATTGCATTCTTTTTGCATTTTTATGTGCAATTTTCTCTGGCATGTAACAAAACAGATGCTGGTGCAGCATTTGGCTTTTGGAGCTACACTGATTACCGTGTGAAATACTGAGGTGTTGGAACTTTCAGTGTTAGCAAATTATGGAGATAGATAGGTTATTGAAACACACTTTGGTTCAAATTAGTTCATGATTTCTTTGAGGGAAAAGTTAGAGATATATCGAAGCAGCTCCAATGTAGTGTGAAGGGGTTTATGATGCTCCCATAGAAGTGAGTGGCACAAGTCAAATGGTAAAGTTCTCACTAGCTTCCCTTCAAAACCAATTATCCAATACAACAGATTGAAGATCCTACTTCAGGAGCTGCCGCCTTTGCTCCTCCAGTACACAGTGAACACTCAGCTCAATGTCTTGGCCTTTGGAAGTAGACAAATATTTCTTGGTTGCTCTTTCAAAAGCTATTCTAGAAAAAATAAAAAAATTAAAAAATACAGATCTGATCATTGTCACCATGGGAAAAAAATATATTTCTAGAATATGCAAAGCTAAATTGTTTTTTCAACAGTGCTGCAAATGCTCATTTATTTCTCCACTATTGTTTGAATTCTACCGTGTACAGTTTTAGTTGTTACAAACTGCAGTGAAATTTCAAAGTGAGCTCTCAGTACTTCTCTCTTCTTCAGAATTAGTTATTTGCGGTTTTGTTCTTTTCAGTAAGGGATTGTTTTCCCCTGATTCTTTCCTTGCTACTGGGATACAGGGATACAGCAAACGTGGGGAAATTCGTTCTGTCAAAGTGATTGGGACTCCAGAAATTTTTAATATGGAAGCTGAATGCTGGAAATTTGAATTCACTCAAGAGCATCTGGTTTAGGAGAAATATGGTTTTGTCCTACCCAGAGTAATTCTGACTTCATTTTGTCAATGCATGTGGTTTATAAATTTGTTTATTAATATGATTGTGAAATTGTTCAGAGAAATGTACTGCTCATAAATGTAATCCTTCTAAAAATGAAGAATATTTTTTGTTCAAAAGAAGCATTTTGTAACTCTTTGATGCATGCCACTGTGAAGATTCATGCGATGGAATTTTGTTGCTACTCTAAATAAATGTTGAACAGGATAATCATACTGAAACTTTAATTTTTTAACAACCACTTGAATACATATATTTTGCCTTCCTGCCCCCGGCAATGGGCAGATAATGCAACAACATCCTTTGCCATCTGTAAGGGAATGAGCATTCCAAAAATGAAAGCTTTGTTTCCTGAAGGAAGAGCAGTTTGACAGTAGTCTAGCAGTTGCAGTGCTTAAACAGGAGAGGATTCACATGAATCTACTACAAGGATTACTTATGCATTTTGCATTGGACAGCATTAAACAAACACAAAACCAAACTCAAATTAAAAAAAAAAAAAAGAAACAAACAAAAAAAAAAAAACCAAAAAATCTTGGGCAGAGACCAGAAGCCACTTTTGGTCTTTGGGCCCCACAATCAACTGAGTTCGTTCCCCTACTTGACGGGTACTTGCTTTTCTCATGATGTCAGCCGCTTGTGCTTGGACTCAGCCTCAAGTAAAGGAGTGGAAGCACTTGGTCTGCTCTGATTTTCCTGCAGGTAATGCATAGGAAACTTGCTCTCCTGCAGAGCAGGATATACACAAAGTCTGAATTCCCTAGAGGCCAGACTAAAGCCAAGTGTATGTCTCTCATTTCTTGGATAAACTAGTACTAGTAAACTAGTACTTCACTAGTACTGAAGACAGGTGGCTCATTCTCATGTCAGATCTCGCTGACATTTGTGAATCCTAGGTAGCACATTTCTTAAACTTTTCACTCGGTACCCAACCCAAGTTGTCTGCATGGGGATGAATAACCCTATATATTAGTACAGGCTGACCTGCTGGGGAGCAGCTCTGCAGAGATGAGGCACTGTAGATCCTGGTGAACAAATTGACCACAGAGCAACAATGAGACCTTGCAGCAAAGAAGGCCACTAATCTCCTGGGTTACAGTAGACCATGGCCAGTAGGTAGAAAAAGATGAT
The DNA here is from genome assembly GCA_017639245.1 of Myiopsitta monachus. NCBI lineage: Eukaryota > Metazoa > Chordata > Aves > Psittaciformes > Psittacidae > Myiopsitta > Myiopsitta monachus. Next base: position 87,735,629 of record CM029918.1, read on the forward strand.
CCTGCCCCTCTGTTCAGCACTGGCAAGACAAATGTGGGGTGCTGTGCCCAGTGCTGGGCTCCTCAGTATGAGAGAGACATGGACATACTGAGGTGAACCCAGTGAAGGTCTGCAGAGATGAAGGAGTGGGAGCATCTGACATATGAGGAGAGGCTGACACCGCTGAGGTTGTTCAACCTGGAGAACAGGAGGCCCAGGGGGATATTACCAGCGTGTAAAACCACCTGATGGGAGAGAAGATAAACACAGTCTCTTCTCAGTGATGTTCAGTGACAGGGCAAGAGGCAATGGGCACAAACTGAAATACAGCAAATTCCACTTAAACATTGGTTAAAAAACCTTTTACTGTGAGGGTGGTCAAACACAGGAGCAGATTTCCCAGAGAGGTTAGCAAGTCAAGTTTAAGCTCCTCTCTACGAACCTCACTCCCAGAGTTTTCCCTAACAGCTCTCGATAGCATCAGCTGAGGGTTTATTTGCTCCCATTCAGATGAAATTCGTTATTTGGTGAAGATGTATGATCGTCCTATTCCTCTGCAGTATATCGGATTTTGCTTTCTTTTATTGCAAATGCACAAGGTAACTTTTCAAATTGTTATGAGAATTCTTGTGAGGTTTAGCATACGTCAGCTTACCAAAACTATTTTTTCTGTGAGCCGCTTCAGTTTTAGTCCAGTAGGAGATGTTGCCACAATTTTGAGTAAGAGGTAAGTATCAGAATATTTGACATCATGGCTTGGTTTTGTAGCTTAGTTTTGTATGCTTTTGTGTCAATAGAACATGTCTACATGGCTCTGAGACTTCTAAGAAATTATGGAGATGTTTTCCTCTGGTAGGGAAATAACACCTGAGAGGGCTTCTTCCCCCATGCTAAAAACAAGTGCTTGGAAAGAAGAGCTAGTGAAGCACTGTCTGACCGTAGCACATTGCTTTGCCAATGTGCCATGGTGAAGCATACAGGACTGATGACACACACAGACTGTGTCTGCTGAGGTTCATGGTACTGAAGCTATTACCACTTTCACAGAAGCGAGGAGGCTGAAAACACCAGCACTGAAGGCTCTCAGACCAATGGTGTTGATGCCAAATCTTCTGAAACAGAAAGCCCTGCTACTGGAAATTATTGACATTTGTAAAATGGTCTCTTTTCAAATCTGCAGTTATTGCACATATTTGCGTGAACACAGTGGGGGTTTTGAGCTCTCAATTTAAAGCTAGAGCCCAAGAAAGAACAAGAAATTGAATCCTTGCTTGCACTGTTTTACAGCAGCGGGATAAATCTCCTGACGGATAATCAGATAGATCTGAACAGGCTGATGACAGCTAGCCAGCTGGATTTTTGTTATGACTTAATAAAAGCATACAAAGTAGAGCAGTAGACCTCGGCAGAAAGAATAAATAATAATAATTTTTAAAAAATATTAAAAACCAACCAACAAACAAAAAACAACAAACCCAAACCAAATAAACATGATGATAACTCTAAGAAAAGGGATAGAAAAGGGATGTGCTTATAGAAACTACTTGCTGGCCATATGCAAGTATTATTCATGTTATGAATCCAATCTGAAGAATAAATGCCAGTATGAATTTCTCAAATAACTCCGACTAAATATGGCAACTCTAGCATCGGTGTTATTTCTGGAAATAAAACCTTAAAATTCAAATTTTTAAACTACAAATATATGATATCTCATTTTTAAGATTAAAGAAATAAAAAAAGAGGTCATTTAGATTGTTTTCCTTGATTGTATTCATACATATATGTATATATATTTATACACACATTCATATATGTGGGTATCTACTACAGCTTAATATGAAATCGTATCTCCTTCTCAAATAAGTCTACTGCTTTATTACTGGATGCTTGTGGACATGTAATTACCATGGTAAAACCCAAGGATTTTGAGGGGTTTTTTGGATTGGGAAATGGAGAACAAATCTTTCTCAAACCTGTGAGAAGACCAGAGGGAAAGAGCAAGAGCAGATTTAATTTCCAGACACACCGTTAGTTATTTAGTAGAAAAATCTATTCATTTAGACATTCAGTATGAAAGACATTATATATTCCTTTTTTTTTCTGTTAGGAATGAACTGTCAAAAATGTCACAATGACATTAGATATAAAGGAAGAGAATATACAAAAGATAAAGACAGTCTTGCTTCTGGTAGAAATGAAACTATTTCTCCTATGCAAAAGGAAACAGAGCATCAAAATCTTTACATTTATGGCACGCTTCTTTAATAATGATAGCTATTAACAAGGATTTAATAACTTACCACTCAAATAGACACCAGAATGAATAGAAAATTATTAATTCAAGTCATAAAGGAAGAGTTTGAGCAAATTCTGTTATGAAGTGTAATAAAGACAAGAAAAACAACTTTTTCATTTATAGTTTATTTAGGGTTTTTTTTAATGAAACGCCTACATTCAAAATTTACACTGGTTTTGTTGACCTGATGCGCAGTCATATCTTTTTCTTTCTTCATGAGAGGAACACAATTTCTGGGTAGGCATCCAGGAAAGTTAGAGGTTAATAATTAAAATTTGATTAAATCTGAAATTGCAATAAGTAGTTCAATTTAACAAATTTGTGTTACCCTGAACCAGAAGGATACAAAAGCCCTGTAGAAATTAATCCTTTTGAAAATTCAGTTATTACTTGCAAAATTTAAGAACATGTGATAACATAAAATTAGTAGGATAATTAAATACATGGACTTTGGAGGCTATTACCCTTTGACCATAGATCGATCAAAGCCACCAATAGCTACTGATGCTTCAAACTAAGTTGCTCATGGTGATCATCACTTGATGACAGCACAGACATGCCAGCATGTCCTGGTCTCAGCTGAAGGTGGTGGGGTGCTGATAAGGAGGAAGTGGTCAGTGATGTGGGGCAGGGCACTGGCTCCATATGGGGTCCTGAGGATCCTTTACAGCCACAAGGGGCCCCAAGTCTTAGCCTACACCTTGCTGAGTTTTCCTCCTGAAATACATGTACTTATGCTCACCATTGGATGTTGTTTCCAAAACAGTACTGTGATATAAGACACACTACAGAAATGCACTAGGACAGTGCTAACCTACACAGATTAAACCTGATGATGGAGAGTTCCTCTTCTGTGCAGAACTTAGTCTTCCCCTGTCCAGATTGCTCTCAGGCTTAAGCTGCCATTTGGAGTCTCTTTCAGTGCTTGATTTCAGTGTGGAAAAATTAAGGGAAAGCAAAGCTGTATCTGTGCTGACAGATACGTACCCTGAGTGCACGGTATTCCAACAGAGAGTGAGGTATTCCTGCTCTACGCACATTTTGGATCCAGATCTAGATGCCACTGATTTATATTTGAAATACAGCAAAACACATTTGGAAGGAAATCATGGAAAGATTTATAATTTCTTGAAAGGCAATTATACTGTGTTTGAGCAGACACTGTCATTCAGGAGGACAATGAGCAGAAATTACAAGGGGACAGTGAGTTATTCAGCACATAAGATGCATGCTTAGAAATGAAAAGGGAAAAGATGGTTCTTTTTGTGCAGAAGCCTCTTAAAAAATTGACTCTAAAATGTAAACATTACATTTCTTAAGGTAATACTGGAGCCTACCCTGTTTACGCAGAAGAACAATTAAAAGAGTAAGCAGCGCTGCAAAAGGATACAATGGACATGTGGAAGAGGCAGATGGTAATGTCTCTACTGCAGTGAGAATGGGTTAGACTAGTTTTTAGATGTAATGTTTAGTTGCACATCAAAGAAACTTCAAAATCTGTTGCTGTTACACTAAAATAGGATGCAACAAGATGCTTGACGTAGGCTATCATGTCTGTTGTAGTAAAAAACATGAAGGCACATGGAGTGAGCTCAGATAGTAAGACTGCATTTTTCTAAATTACAAACTCCAGTATAATTTCCCCAGTGATCTGACATTCTGGAGTGTCAGACTGAAGTTAAAAGGGTATTTCTTATTTTGACTTCTCAAATGAAATATTTTGGTGTTAAGGATAACTGTTCTGCAGGTGATAATTCCATGTAGTGAATGGTAGTGGGAAAGCAGCAGCTCAGCATGGGCACTGTTGTGCTGCCATTGACACTAGTTGTGCAGTAGTACAGTCCCAGAGCATGCTAACAGTCTCCCATGGCAAGTAGCATGTTTGCAGGGAAAGGGCAGGAGTTAGCCTGGTCTGGCAATATTCCCAGTAGGAACTTTGGGGGTTGCCACCCTCTGTACGAGGGTAAGAGAATTTACACAGTATGGACACAGTTCATGCAGTGCCTGCTGGGTCTGAAGCTAGCTAGCAGATGGTGGTCTGGTTTGAGTGCTAGGCAGGCACAGCCACTCTACCTCACAGGGAAATAAATAAATTTACTGTCTTCTATTTATGACTGCTTTTGGCTGAAGGTAGTAATTCACCTTTCTACCCGATCTCCACAATGAAGTTAAACGCATAGCAGTTGTTCTCTGCCTGTAGTGTGGTCCTTCACATACAGATCTGAAACTGGATTTGTGTACTAGAAAGATTGTCTGTTTTCCTGAATGATAACACATGGACTAATAAAAGATACTACTTCTCCCTAAAAGATGTCATTCTGCTATAATAAAGGAGAGGAAAATACTATATACATATTTCTACTTTTCAGAAAACAAGTGTTTTAATATTGTTTGCAGATTGTGCTGTTCACCAGAAGTTAATAAAAGGACAAGAGGAACAAGCAGCACAATGCGAAGGAAGAAGACCAACTGAACATGGTTAAAAAAACACTAAAGAAGGGAGAAATACCATGCAATTAACCAGTAACTAATTACAGTTTTGAAAGCACCTTTCTCAAAGTTTCCAAGTGTGTGCTGAAGTGCTATTAAAATTCTTCCTACCAACAAATTCATCAAACACAAGCTGGTGACCTCTTGTGCTGAACAGCTTTGCAGAGTAGCACTGGCTAATGAATTAGAACTTTCTCTTTAAATAAGGAGGTGTACATATACACTCTCATTTCAGTGAGACAAATCCCCCTCCCTTTGCACCCCATATGTCAACCTCACAACTCCTCCAATTCCTGCCTCTGGCACAAAAAGCCTACCGCTGGTGTCCTGTTTTCTGCCAAGGAGCCCACAGCACAACCTCACCCTGACCATGCACATCAGCTCCCAAGGCTGTGATTCCCCACTGCAGGGAGGGCATCACCACCACCTACATGGAGACAGCGCCTGTGTCTAGAATGTTCCCTTCCCTCCCTTTCCCCCATGCCAGGTGCCATGGGGATAGAAGAGGAGATAAAGAGGAGTCATTATGCTATCATTCCTGGTAGCATCACTCATCAGATGCCTAAAGCAAACAACAGATAAACTCTGTCTTTTGTTAAAATGTAGGGTGGAATCTGGAATAGGCGCTATTTCCTGCTCTTACCCCAGTAGTAAGACATCACAGACTCTTGAAGCCTGGTGGGATGTTAGTCCTAAATGCTAGTCTTATTCTGGAGACAACTATCACACTAAGAGAAGACATTAGGATGAATTCCCTCTTCCCACTTAATGAAAGCTGTCAGAAGTCAGATCTTTCTGATTATGGTTTTAGCAAAAAAGTTGGACTTCTGTCAGTTTTCAGGAATCTACTCTCTAAGACTGTGCCAGAAGCCGCAAGTCAACATGAATGAATTTGATACACAGTGGGGAATAAAAGATTGAATGGAAAAATATCTCAAATGGGAAAATTAGTTAATTCCTTCTATTTCAGTACTCAAAAGACATTCTTTGAAGTGATATCTCTCAGTAAACCCAAGTGAAAAGACTGGATATGTAGGAGACCTGCACCAGCAAGGTTGCTAAATGCAGATTTATAATGTTTAATCCTCATACATTGACATCCACGAGAGAAATGAACAACAGGTAACCTCTGATCTCTGCAGCAGGGATTCTACCTCCAGACTTCTGAGTGAAGATGTTTTTTCTTTAGTCTGTTGTCAGAAAGATTTTAATTTTTATTCCTTCCCCTCCCCTTTCCTCCCTGAGGATGATATCTAATGCACCCCTTCCCTTTTGCTCTAGGACATTTATTATCCCCTAACTCAAGCTGCTCCTGATCTTGACTGCATTTAGTGCCACAGCACAGGCAGAGCAAGGCTGAGGCTGTGCCTGTGATGAAGGCACACAATACATTTATAACCAGACATGTAGGCAGCTTCTGCATCCACCCTCGACCCCAAACTGGAGCTGGCAGCACAAGGAGGGCTGCAGTGGCCTGGCTGCCCATGTCCCTGGTTGCCCATGTCCCTGTGCCCCACACTACAGGGTAGGGTCCTCCTCCGAGGCATCACCACAGGTCTCTGGGATGGGGGAAGCCCTGCCTGTGCTGTGATACTACAGAAATCAGCTGCTCAGGGGATTTTCCTGACTTCATATGGAGCAGTTGTATTCATACACAGGTTATTCTTGTGGTTAAAGTTTTCAGACTCCTTGGTGCCTTTAGATTATGTCCAGCAGAAAATGTCTCCCTGTATGTACATTCATGTTCAGGAAAATTTCCAATACCTAAAGAGGATGTGCAGAGTATTTATGTATGTCCTGGGTTCTATCTCACATATTTTCCAGAGTTCTTTATTTGTTGTTTCCCCTGGGCAATGTGGGTGGAACATGCTAGGCTACGAATTGCAACGTGTATGGCTAATCTGCAGGTGCTTTTCATTGACAGGGACTGTGTCTTTATGAGGTTTCAGTGCTGAAAATCTGCAAAACTCCTTTGGGAAAGGAGTAATAGAAGTGCTGATCATTGATACAGCTACTGCTGCTGCTTATTTTCCCCAGGTAGCAAGTCTATAAAAGAGAAACAAGAATTGAGATGAGTGTTCTCTCGACTTGAACTATAAACCACTGAAAAGTGCAAAGCAGTGTGTTACTGTGTCATCTTATATGCAATGACAAAGGGATTTAAAACCTAATTTTTGTGACATGGAGAATGTCACATGAATCATTCCCTGGCAGCACGATTAGGAGCTGTACCAATCACATCCATCATTGCTGCCACCTTCACAATGTCATTTTCAGAGTCCTTCATTTGAGAAAATTAATTGAAAATGAATTGAAAATAACTGAAAAGTAGTGTCACTTTTTACTGGTCAGGAATTGAAATGCAAGGCAAAGCCACCTTCTGCTTCTACCTCTGTTACCATCAATTCCATTAAACAATAGAAATAGATCAAAATCTGATTTGAGATTTTCTGAGTTTCTGAACTTGATTGAAAGATACAGTATTATTTACTTTTGCATAGAGCAATTATTCCTACAGTTGATCCAGCTGGTAGTAGAAGGGAAAGAAAGAGTGAAAGGTTTGTGTAGTTGTCGTGGTTTAAGCTTCACCCAGGCTAATAACTCATGAAGTCGCTCACTCACTCACTTCCCTCTCTTTCTCCCCCCAGTCCCTGGGGGATGGGGAGGAGAATCAAAAGAATACAACTCCCACAGATTGAGATAAGAACAATTTAGTAACTAAGGTATAACACAAATTACTGCTGCTACCACCAGTAATAATACAAGAGAAATACAAGGAAAGAGAATACAACTGCTCACCAAGCCCGACCCAGCCAGTGCACCCCCAGCAGCGAACCCCCGCAGTGCACCCCCCACCCTTCCAGGTCTCTGCTCTCCATTTTCACATCCTGGACATGACGTGCTGTGGTATGGAATAACCTCTTTGGTCAGTTTGGGTCAGGTGTCCTGTCTCTGCTTCCTCCCGACTCCCTTCCTCCCTGGCATAGCATGAGACTCAGAAAGCCCTTGGCCAGACCAAAACATAACCAAGCAGTAACTGAAAACACTGGTGTTATCAGCGTTGTTCCCAGGCCCAAAATCAAAAACATAGCACTGCACCAGCTACCAAGAAGGAGAAAAATGGCTGCTGCTGCTGAACCCAGGACAGTAGTGTAGCATTTGCCTTTCAAGTTCAGTAGTTTCAGAAATGCAAGGGAAACAAGAAGCTTGTGCTGCACTGTGTCTCCTTTAATAATGCCACATAAAATCAGAGGATAAAGCTTGAAAAGAAATATGTTTTAATCTGAATTTTATACCAAGAACATGGTTCAGAACTTGCAAACTTACTCTGAGGAAACAAGAATCTCTGGACCTAGCTCCCCAAGCCCTTAATGATACCAGTCTGTCATAAGATGCACCACTTCCAGCTCCTTTCCCCTCCCTTCAGCTGCTACCAATTCTTTAATAGCTCAGCATAAGGATTGGTCCAGGAACATTGGTCCTTGGTTATACACAGGCTATTTATGTTGCAGGTTCATTTACAACAGATAAGCAGCAGATGCACTCTGAGCAAAACATCTGGATAGTTCAGAAATTGCATTCTTCAAGTAACACATTTCAGTATCTCAAAAATGTAAAGTACTAAGATAAACTGAAAATTTTGAGTTGTTAGTACCATCTGCAATGTCAGATCCTGTGCTTGCCTTCAAGTGCAGAGCAGTGGTGAATTCTCCCAGACAACTAAATGGATGTGGTGAGGGACTGAGCATTAGACCTGGTAGGAGGTGGATTTAGCCTCAGGACTTGAAAGCATTACTCACGTCTAAAGAATAACTCCCAGTGAGTAATAAAATAAAGAGTACATGAGTGGGGAAATCCATTAAGTACTTGCAGTAGTTCTGTCTTTTTTGACAATACTGAGGAAGGGGATATTGTATGCTTCACACTACACTTTGTATGTTAGTTATAACTCATGGTAACATTGAGAAAAAGGTGTTTTATTTCAGATCTGATTCTATGTGGCAGTTTCAGTGCTCACTGAAAGCTGTTGTGGATAGAGATCTGTGAGTTGCTTTGTCCTGTAAGCTAAAGTTAGTGCTCTGTTAAGTAAGTACTTTGCTTTTAAACAGAATGAACAAATAAAGATGATGAACATAAAGAGCATATCACTCATTTGAAAGAATCACCTGCCAGTACTGCAAGCAATGAGAATGCAATAAAGCTATATTAAGTCTTACATATTGTGTATGAAATTTGTTTAGTTCATCTTTCTTGCCAATCCCCTCCTCTCAAGGTACTTGAACTTTGCCCAGTTGTGGTGATTTACAGTCATCTACAGGTGATGAGTTTGCTCCAACATATGGAGCCAAGCAGCAGAGACACTGAAGTGCCATCTGACTATGAGGCTTGCCTTCCAGCAAGAAGGCTCTCAGAGAGGCTGTGCTATCAAAGAAGACATAGTCTAATAGTGTGAACCCTACTCCTGATGGAGACTCAGGTGGGACATCCTGGGGCTCACTTGAATGTTTATGCTGGGCAAGGGTAGTTATACACATTTCCCTGCTATATCCCAGGATGGAGAAGCTGAGATATTCGAGCAGGCCCAACAGAACTTCATGAAGAAGGACTGACTTCTAGAAATTGCAAAGGAATTCTGATGTTTAATCAATTCAAAATCAGAAGCGATGGAAGCTGTAAACTATGTCAGGACCTTCCCAGTGGTAGAGGAGCATGCTGTATTGGTAAAGGAGAGCTAACAAGGAGTCCTAGACACATCTCAATTTCTTTCTGACATGTGAGGTTCTGTAGAGAAAAAAACTTAGCCTTGACTTTTCTAGTTTTGAGGAACATGTTCCTTAACTGTAAAAGCATCAGTGTTTATCTGATTTTTCAGATAGAAAGAACCAGCAGCTTCAAACACCTACCCTTCTTTTCACCATTTACATTTTTGAGATGCTAAACTTGAGCAGTAAAAGAGCTCAAGAGACCAGATCCCATATCCTCCCACAGAGAAGTAGAAGCCTATGTTCCACAAACAGAGTCCAACTTGTTTTTGAAACAAAAATCTCTAACTGAATCCGAACTTTGGAAGACCCTTAATGGAGGCAACACTGAATACCTCCATTCATAATGGAGGTCTCAGCATGCACTAAATGACCACTGGAATTTCTAGTGTCATTTCTAGAACATTTAGAATTATGGTGTGATTGCCTATAACAAATTCAACCTCAAAAGGTTAATCTCGTACCTCAAAAAATACTGTAGCTTTCCCTACAACAGAGCCAATATATTTAATTCTCCATGATGTAGCATCAAATATGCCAGAGCACATCCGGTCTCTTGAGAAGAGGAAGTAGGCCTTCATGTCTGGCATTTTCAAATCAAGGATTTGCCCTAATTTTACTGCAAATGTAATCTTTCTGCATTAGAACTAGAAACTCTTCCTAACTGGGTGAGTTCAAAGAGAATCAAAAGTTGCATAATGGTTCTGCTGGGGTGGCTAATCAGAACTGCAGACTATCTGGTTGCTTAGAGCTAGGTACACTTTTATGTTCAGCTGAATAATTAAAATTGAATATTCTCCTGCGGAAAACAAGACACTCAGGGCCTAATTTGCAAAATGTTTAAGTATTATCAGCTTGAAGACTCTCAAGCTGGAGGGGAAGGACTAAAAAGCCCAAAAGTATCTAGGCTTTGAGTTAGGATTTGGTTTCCCTCATCAGAAGTTTAGCTTTACAAGAAAATCAAAGCTGGGGGAAGTTGTCTATTGAACAGTGGCTGTGCTTCCCAGAGACCCCATCTGTTTCAGCCGGGAAGGATTACAAATAAATCCGTATCAGGTGCCCCTACTTCAGCCATAGTAAATAGCAGAATAATGGTAGAGTTGGTAATTTTTATCAGCAATGCCTGGTACTTGTGGATGGCTTTTCAATTTCTGAGTCTAACTAATCATCACTGGGCAACAGGTATTAAGGTTGTCCCATGGACTGGGCTCTAAAAAGCAGCTTCTTTTCAGAGTCTGAGCTTCAAGTACAGGAATTTTGATTGACATGTTCAGATCCAAAAATTAAGTGAGATTTAATGTAGAAGTAGATATCCAAGATATCTGACTCCCAGGACTACACAGGGAAATTTATACAGCGACTATTTAACATTTTCACATAATCTGAACAATTTAGTTGGCTGCATAGAGTCAAATCATACTAGGGTGCAGTGCTAAAATACCCAAACTGGCGGCAAATGTCATTCAGATAGATACAGTAGTTTCAGGTAGGTTTTTTTTATGCAGAATTGCATGTAGACTAACATGGATGAACACCATGGATATACCTATGGTACCTTCCATTCTACAGGTAGGTTTTTTTAAGTTAGCCTGGCTATCTGTGCCTGGCACTTGTCTCTGTGTTGGCATAAACACAAAAATTTAAATAAACCCCCCTTTTTCTTAGGATTATGGAAGATGAACTGCATATTCTTATGCTACTGCAGTGCTAACCCCTTTTTCCGTGCTGTGTGAAGCATGCTGAGGTTCAAACAATTTCCAGGTTAGTGTGCTGGACCAAGATAATTTAAGACACTTCCCCCTGAGATTCTCATCCTTGAGAGAAAATTGTGCCGCCAATTATCATTTCTGAAATGCAGGAAAAGCTGACTTCAGGCTAAACATTCTCAAAACAAAATACATGAGCCTTAGGCACAAGAAGAAATGTAGATGCTGGATGTATCTTCATTAAACAGGGGGAGTAAAGCACTCACATACGTGGCAGAATCCCCATAGATGTTGATGAAACATGGATTTTTCCCACGGCAGTGGCATTTGACTTTCACTGGAGTGAAAGAGGGTCTTTGGGTTTATGAGTGAACAGATAGCAGAATTTACAGCTATGAACACAATTTTTATCAAACACCATTATAAGGATCCCTGCATAGAGAAGTGTGGCTGGTTACTATGAAACAGTTCAGCACTTTAAAAAGACAGCATTTTTACTGCTTCCTCTCTGTTTCAACCTTTGTTGATTCAGATCTTTTCATGTATAAAGATCCAGGAGGAACAAGGGAAACTAGATACAATGCCTATCTTTTACTAGAAGGGAAGAAGGTGTCCCTGGAAATTATAGATCTCACCAGATAACAAAACAGGAGCCAAAATGCTTTTGTAAAAAATCAATTAGGAGAAACAAAAAGAGCTACAGTCATGACTGAAGTTCAGAAGTGGTTTTGACACTGTCTGGAATGGTGCCCTTATCAACCAGCCAAGGAATTTGATATTAGAAGAAACAACATAATACAAAATTAATTGAAAAGCATCTTCCCTCATGAGCAACCTCCAGTGTCTCAGCAACATTAGGAGCGCCTCAGCTAAAACACTGTCTGCATTTGGATCCTGAACTTTAGGAAAGATGTACACAAATCAAGAATCTGAGTAGATTGTTAACAATGACAAGAGTTTAAAAACCAGGGATCCATAAGGAGAGGTGGAAGAAATTGAGATTTCATGTAGAAAAAGTTAGATTGAAATATGACAAGATAATTATCTTCCTATCTATCATCTGCAGGGGTACTAGCATCAGAGCATGTTGAAGATGACAAAAATTATCCTCATTTCCATCAGAGATGCTCTAAGTGAGCTATTTTGGAGCATAACTTTTAAGTTACATAACACTGTAAAAGACCAGGAAGGAAGATTTTGAATCTCCTGCACCAGAGATTAAATATACATTTGCAGGAGACTATACATATATTCAGGAGTAGTTATACTAGTAGTGGGATCTTCAGGTACAGGCTCTAGAGAATTTATTAAAATAGGCCAAGTTCCTCTGATGAAAGGCTGTTTGCATTTATGGTTTTTTCCCAGCCATTTTTGTTCCTTCATGTGTGACACCAAGCAGCCTTATTTGACTTGGGAATCCATCCAGCTATAATGCACTGAGCTGATTTTGTGCCTGTGATGTAACAGACTTGATGTTCATATTACAGGAGAGCTTCTTCAGGACTTAGCTCTAGTCTGGTCCCATGGACTGAATGCCCAATAGCAGTTCAAGCACACCACATGAGCTCCTGTAGCACAGCTGTGCTACAGATCCGAAATAAACCAGTCCTTTCCAAGTTCACTCTATTGTGCAAGCCAGACTGCAGTCAATGGAGATAATCAAGACATTCACTTCAGGAGACCCAAAACATCAACATAGTTGCATGAGGATGATCAGGGGGCTGGAACACCTCCTGTATTAAGACAGGCTAAGACAGTTGGGGCTGTTGAGCCTGGAGAAGAGAAGGCTGCGTGGAGACCTCTGAGCAGCCTTCCAGTATCTGAAGGGGGCCTATAGGGATGCTGGGAAGGGACTCTTCATTAGGGACTGTAGTGATAGGACAAGGGGTGATGGGTTCAAACTTGCACAGTGGAAGTTTAGATTGGATATGAGGAAGAAATTCTTTACTGTAAGGGTGGTGAGGCACTGGAATGGGTTGCCCAGGGAAGTTGTGAATGCTCCATCACTGATGGTGTTGAAGGCCAGGCTGGACAGAACCTTGGGTGGCATGGTTTAGTGTGAGGTGTCCTTGTCCATGGCAGGGGGTGGGAACTAGATGATCTTAAGGTCCTTTCCAACCCTAACTATTCTATGATTCTATGATCTATTAATTCAGGATGGCTCTAGTGAATCTCTATATTGTACAGACCCCAGTAAAGATTCATGAGATCTGCAAGCTTTGAAACTGCTCCACGTTGGATTGATGGAGGTATTTGACATATTTGACATTAAGGTTACTCCCCAGGTCGCTTTCATCAATACTATGACCATAAGTATGATCACAGTAGCTCAGTTAAAAGTAGAAGTCATTTTTACTTGGCTGAACACCAAAATTCACCAACTATAACCATGAAGGAGTGCCTCTGTATTTCACCTCAGTTGACAACATTTTTTCAAAGGTTTAGCATCATAAAGACAGAAAAAGAAAACCCAAACTATTAATAAATCTGACAAGATCAGACTTACTCCTTTGAGTTCAAAATGCTATTGTTTAACAAGTATTTGATCTCTTTAGACAAAACGTAAATATAAATGAAAGGGAATTTAAATGAATTTTCAGTTACATTTCTGTTATATTGTAAAAAGAGAAAACCACGGGTACTTAACTCAAATACAGATGTTAACTCAGGCACTTAAAAAATCAAATAGAGAACCTAAAAGAGTTTTAGTTTTGATCACAAGTTAGAGGTAAATCTCCCAATGGTTTTCACAATGGTTTACATCCTGGGAGTTTTGTACCATGCAATCTAGAACCCTTTTGGTAGAACTAACCTGGAAACCCCTCCAGTAGCAGTCTTAACTAACTACAACCACTACTGGGCTGACCCAAGGCTGCCGAGAACCCTAGTCCAAAAGAAAATTAGAAATAAATTAATATGATTTTGTCTGTTTTTTTATTCAGGTCCAAATGGGTCTTTTTTCTTTCAATACTGAAAAACCTCACACATTAGTATAAATAATGCCAAAATAACACTTCTGAAGATCTTATTTAGATCTGCTTAATCTGCACAGAGTTTTACTGTTTCAGTTGTTGCTTTAATGGTAAGCTCACTCTATAAAGTCCTTTATTACTTGAGTCACATACACTCACTTGGTACATCAGATCCCAGTACTGTGCTTGCTGCAGTGCTCATTGAAATGTAGTGTGGATAGAAGATGCAGGAATAAAACACAGCTGGTGTCCTGTTAACTGAGCAGCTGCTTCTGGATGAAAGCATCCTTGTAGCACAGCGCAACAGGAACCTGTGAAACAGATGATGGCAATTATATTTGGAACCCTGAGGGTTTAGGGTTCAACTCTTATCACAGTGCATAAGCAAATTGTTGGGATGATGTTGTATGACACTGCTGCTGGATCAGGCAATATCTAGTGTAATACAGCAGTATAATGAAATTCATTATTCCATATATACTATGACCTTGTAATGTATTTTATAATAGTATTTTTATTGTAAATCATATTCTTCTCACCCTCAGCAGTCATGCATAGCAGGAAATTAATATTAGCTCCTGGTGCTTCTCTGCCTATCTGCCTGTTAACTGAACAATAAACCATAGATGCTTGCAATTTTGTCTTCAAGCCTGCTCCTGAGGTGTTCTCCATTTAACTACCACTGCCACGTGCTTAAAATATGATGAACTTGAGGATAAAGAGCAAAAAAAAGGACAAAATAAGAAAAGAAAATGTTTGGTAACACAATGGAAAGTTCCAACCAGAAGTTGAGGTCATTTATACAAGACAGCTTTTGAAAGTCATAAATATTTATGAATTTTCGCAAACACTACTTTTAGGTAATGAGGTTGTTGCCTTCCTCTGGCCTAGAGCCCAATTCTCTGACACAGGTTTTACAAATACAGAAATTCCTGGAGGTATACCAAAGCTGTGCAACAACTCTTGTGTTAATTGAACATGATCTTCCATGCAACTACACACTAACCCAGTGTCCTATGGGAAAGTGCAATGCTATGCCTGACATTTCTCCCAAAAAGAAATCACCTGCATTGCTAAAATAGTGGGAATGCACCACAGTGCATTTATTATTTCCATTTCTCTGCCAGTGGATCACTTCCCATTATATAAAAAATTAATATTATACAGACTATATTGCAAATTCAAATTATACCAATAAACCGCCTATTATTGTTCCAACAATGATGCTTATACTGTGCTCATGTGCACCAGAAGACATGGTAAGTGACCTAGAAGAATGTGAGAAAGTACTTGTCCAAAACCATGGGCTTTTCCTCAGAAGAGAAGGCAAGGGATCTGTGGTAGCATGTTCTCATCAACTGTGGTCAATTAGCAACTGTCAGAGGTTTTAAAGAATTCTAGAAGTTTCTGAACTTTAAACCTTCTCAGTGATTCTCCTTCTCTTGCTGTTACCAATGATCTCCATAAGAGAGTCTGCAGGCTTCATTTAAGCAGATATCATTAAGTGACCTTAAGCTTCCCAGCTAGTGTCCATCAACAGCTCTTCATTCTTCTAACACAGCATCCTATTTTCACGCTTCATTGAGAACAGTGATAACTGGGTGCACTTTGTATAATCACTGCAGAAAAGAAAAACAATGTCTTTCTTCTCTTTATAATAAGGATGGGGAAATCTAATATAAACTGGAAGCTCAACTTTAGAATTGATGTTTCACGATTACTTTTTAACCTTAGATCCCTTGAGCTACACCACCTCTCCATTGCTCTATGATTCATATATTACACTGCACATCAGTTGCTTCACCCACCACTGAAGCGCAGGTCCCTTGGTGGTGGTGGTGGCAGGCATGTGGGACCATGCATCTTCACTCTCTGGCAGTAGAAACCTCTGTCAGTGGAGCTTGATCCCACAGTCTGCAACACTATTGCTTCAGTATGAAACTGATGGTCACATCACTCCTTCATGTGTCAGAACAAACACACAGCAGTGACGTGAGGTTAGCATTGCAAGCCATAGTGCAAGTTTTGTTAGTCACGGTGACCAACCTTGTAAATAGTCCTGAAAAATCTCTTATCACCTCTGAACGTGCTAAGGCAGCTTTGGGATGTGCAATTGGCCTGTGACTCTTAGGCACTTCAGAACCAAAGGAGACTCGCCAGGCAGGGTGGAAATGCATGGGGAAGGGGATCAAAGGAGACCCGCCAGGCAGGGTGGAAATGCATGGGGAAGGGGACCTCCAGGAAAGGCCAGATTTAAAGTAGTTTGATGCATCAACCAAGACCTGTAGGGGAAGGCAGACAATATCCAGAACTGAACAGACAGAAAACAGATATAAATGGGAGGTAAGGGAAAAAAAAACAAAACAGTAGACCCCCAACAAACAACTGAGTCAGGATCTGCATAGGCAGAGGATTAATTAATTCAGACCTAGATAATTAGCTAGATTTTTAGCCATGATAATTTAGAGTATAATTTGTGGGGCCTTCTTGACATCACTGCCTGAAACGAGGCTGAACAAACCCACTCCCACAGCCAGTAAATGAAGACAAGCCACCTAAATGAATAAAGAGTGCTTGGGCACTTCAGTGCGCATTTTTTCTTCATTATGTTTAGCTGAGCACTAATCAGAGCATAGGAACTGTTGATTTCTAGTCCTTACCTGAAAATCATGTTGCATTTCAGATATGCCAGTATATACAACAGGGGGACGGAGTTACATGTGTATGACAGTGGTTCTGCCCACGTGAGTTATTCCCCTTTTGTTCTCAGTGTTACACAACACGCATGAGTTCATGCCCAGCTGAATCTGCTCCCATATGTGTGCCAACACACGGGCACAAAGGGTAAGTTTCATGCAGGAAGATCCAACTCCTGGGCTAGATTAGGCCTCAGGATATCTTGTCAAATGAGGAGTTGCTGAGATTCACACATTACAGGCTGATAATTCAAGCCAGTTACAGCTAATCTGCATCATCACCCTTTTTAGAACTCCCCTCCAGTACAAATCCATATTGTCCAGCAGTCCTTTCCATCCTCATCACTTCCACACTGTATCTGCAATTCAGTCACACTCTAGACTGGACACAGACTGTGCCTCATTATTAAGGTTTTAATGATACACACACTCTTGGAAACACATTGTTCCACACATTAAGAATAAGGAAATCAGTCTTGCTCTCCAAGAATTCCTGTGAGGGAATTCCTGATACTGGTGTGAAAGACAGGTAGCTCTGACTCATACTTTTGCTTCAACTGTGTTATTTTTGGGGGTTCTTTCCTCTTCCCAGCAGTTTAATGAAACTTATAGAAAACCTATTTTGTGGGATTCTTCATGTCTCTGTTGAGCTGAAATCAGTCAACATAGGAAACCAGGCAAAATTAAACTAACTTCTCATTCAGTAAGAATGTACCTTTCTGAGAGCTCAATCAAACTGAGAATATCCTTTACATTTCTTGAAAAGTATTTACCTCCCAAAAATTCAGCGAGCAACAACTGCAAATGGTACTTGAAAGCCATGTCATGTTAAAGGACCAAAGATTTCTCTTATGAAGAGTGAATGGCTAGTGTGCAACATGCTGGGTGTAGTCTTTATGTCACTGAGCATACCACAGAAAAGACGTCCATTTTCTTTTTGGTATTAAAAAGATGTAAAAAGGAGAGAGAGAATAAACTAGGTAGCTGAGATCCATCTTTTTTGATGTAGCAATAGAAAAAACCTTGTCAACTTGAGCCTTACCCAGGGTCACAGAAAGAGGGGCAATAGGTTTTATTCGTACGGATGTGATATTTCAAGGATGTAAAAGATCTCCATTCTTGTGCTGCTTCTCAGGTTGGATTGGTCTTTTCTTTCTTCTCCACTCAGGTCTTTCTAGTGCTCCATCATAGGTGCAGACCTCCCCAGGCAGGCAAAGCTATTTAGATGAACACTGGGCTGAAGAGAGCTCTCATGAGCTGGTTTGCTGAGAGTAAAGGCACATGAAAGCCACAAACATCATATCTTGGATTTGACTGTCTTCACTATTTCTCCTGCTCTGGCAGCAGAGAAGGAAAATTTCCTCCTACCAAAGCTACCCCTCTGAACAAACCCACACCTGCAGGTCTGGGTGAGGGTTTTGGGGGCAGGACAGAGCCATGAGGGATGCCTCTGGCTCCATAGCAATGGCAGCAGGGACAAGGCAGGTCCATGCATCGTGCGCAACACACTGAAGAAGAGAGTTTTCCATAAGAGCTGCGTTTTCAGCTTTCAAAGTGAATGCAAAGAACTTTTAAAAGTGCTGTACAACACAGATGATTGATGGAGATTCTCAAGCCCTCATTCATGGCACAGATTTTAGTACGTCTTCAGTTACAATGGAGTTAGGTATTCTCCATGGGGACAACAGCTTTATTAAGAAATGTTTCATACTGTAAATCAAATACCTTTTTAAATGTAATTTACTGAGAAAGCGAACAACTAATTTACTTCCCATCACATTTGTCAAACAGCCCTTCCTCTTTCTTTCATGTGTGACTGCAGCGACGAACTCCAGAGCTCATCTCTTAATGATGCTGGCCTATAGCCAGTTTCTCAGCTTTCCTTTTGCTGCATCCTAGGAAGACTAAGCCTGACTGTAAATGAGTAAGTCTGAATCCTTTCCAGGAGGAGAAATCTTAGCTGCTGCAAAGCACCATAATCTGGTATAAAGTTCTGTTCCAGATGTGTCTGAGCCAGCATACGTGAGAGGGAAGGCAACCCATACCTCCATTTCTCCAGCTGACTCACCATCACCTAGGCATTGCTCATCTCCAACAACACCAATGCATCCTGAAAAACTGCAAACTTTGATATTTCCCTTTGGGATCTTTGTGTTATCCTGTGTCAATAGCATTTGAGCCCAGGAGAAAATCCAGCCCAATACAATTTAGCATGACATGTATGGCCAAACAGGTGCCACCCTTGCCAGCAAACTTGTCATGGTTCCACATGCCACTATTAAAAACATAAAAGCAAGAGAAGAAAAAACCAAGCTCTGACAAGTAAGACACCAATTTCTTATTTACTGGAAAGCACCATACATAAATGGCTCTGCATAAATAGGAACTGATAAATCCTGTAGTTTAAACAGCCAATTGGCAAAAATGGAAAGTAGTGTAAAGCTGTAATTCATCCTGCATGTTAATCCTCAGTAAGTGGTAGATAAATAATTTCTATTTGTATATAGAACTAAGTGTACAGAGTAGCTCACAAAAACCCGATCCCAAACACCTGATCATGTGAAATCCTGAACTTGCCAATATTTATTTGCAAGTGAAAACCAGACAAAGACCCTATCAGCAAAAGAAGTGAGATCCATATGAATAGTATGAACTGAATCAAGTAGATGATGATTTATGTCATACCCTTACCAGAAATAGCTTTCTGCCCATATTGGATCTTGACTTCTGTTTTCACACTGCTAACCTGAAGATTTCTAATGGATTTGGAGTCATTATAGTTTGCTGTGGAGATCACTGGGTTATAAGTTCCTGGGCTTCAGGGTCAAAAAAGCAGCTCAAAAGATTAAGCTGGCTGGTAATGTCATGGGCAGAAAAAATAAGGTTGCAGCAACAAAGAACCTCCTTCAGCATCCTTACTACCATATAAATTCTTATTGTCTGACCAAAGCTCCTTCTGTACCCAGGGCATCACATCTTGTTTGTGTCTTTCTTTCCCTTGAGTAGCTGCAGTCCCTATCTGATGACACAAGAAGTGGCTGCCTTTGAGGTAGAGCCAGACATGAATCTCTCTCTTGATTACAGCAAGATTCAGAACTCGGCATAGAACCAGGCTGTCACACTCATCCTGACTAGCAACGCCTCAGCAGGCCATGCATGCTACCAAGCAGCTGTCTTCTGGCCAGCTCTTGATCAGGAGCAAGAATCTGGTCAGGGTGACCATAGAGTATTTTGCAGACAGGACAACTAAGAACTTCGTGTAAAAGCATACAGATAGAGAGGGGAATGCACATGTCCATCATGGTGGGTGTGTGCAGCTATTTCACCTGCAGATGAATGTGTCCTGCATCCCCTTCCCAAGAGAGAAACAAACCCCCCAAAAATAAAATGCGAGATGATGAACATGTGTAAAAAGTACTCATGAACATAAGCCCCAACAACAACATCAGCCACATCCTTCCTGAGGTGTTCAGGGAGGCTAACTGCTCATGGGACTTTAGAGATGTGGCCTGTGGTGGTTCCTATTAGGCAAAAGTAAGAATCAGGTTTTCAACCTATTTTTTCTTTTCTGTCTCAAAGAGAAAACAAAAATGTTGCTACAAGAACTCCTAAATGCCATGTCAGTGATCTTCTGACATGCCCTGTTGCCATGGATATATGTCCTGAAAAGACAGCTCCAGACATCTTTGCTTTGAAATTACCTCTGTGCAGTTTCCTTTTCTGATAAAAGTTTGGGTTTTCTGCCAAAGACAAGACCCAGAAGGAAGGAAGGACTCTTGTATAAAAACCTTTCTCTAAAGGGAGAAAGAATGTATTTTGAAGTCATTGAGTAAGCGTGGTTGATGGCTTTAAAGGAATTTGGAATGGCTCTGCTTCAGTAATTAAAGAAGCCACTGATGTTAAAAGAATAATTTTAGAGCTTAAGACAAAAAAAAAAAAAAACAAACAACCCTGAGAACATCAGGAAACAAATACTTTCTATCTACAAATTTATAAAAATAAACGAGCCCCTTTTAATCTTACCTGTATGTGAGCCTTAGCAGAAGTCCAGACTTTTTTTGTCCTTTTTAAAGTCCTTTTCAAGGGCTCCTTCTCTGAATTTTAAGCTGGATTCTGGCTTGGGGTATTTTGGCTTTCAAATGTTTGTTTATTGATTCAGCTAGTTTCTCGAAGCACCAGCATGTGAACATCTGAACCCCAGCAGGCTCATATATATCAATGGTTAGAGTTATGAATTTCCCTAAGCAGCACAGCCATTTGTAACCCATTGCCATATGGCTCGCTTCTCTCTTCATCTTCTATGCACGTTTTCATACATACAGACACATACGATACTCAATTTATTTAAAAATACCCTCAGCTTTCTCAGGATGCTTTCCTTGGTTGACAACAATCATACATCCTGTTTCCTCTCAGGTATCTTAATGGGAAAAAATCAAAACAGCTTACAAAGCAGCACATCTTCCCTGGCCTGGCTCTTGAAGCATTTCTGTGAATGTAGGCTCTGTGCTGTCATCACAGAAACTCCAACCCACACCACAGCTAAAGGCACAAAAGTTACCTCCATTAAAATAGAGAAGGAAGAGAGAGATGGCCCAGAAAGCATGTGAAAGCAACACACCGTGGTTCAGAAACTCGGTGTCTCCCAGGAGCCCTTAGGGCCAGACCTGCTGATTACCTGTCGTGCTGCACTCAAACTCATCTTCTAACACCTCCTCAAACCCATTCTCAACACAATTCAGTCTTTGCCCCTCTGCCTCTAGAAACATATTTACCTGTGTACGCAGATGGGGAAATCCTCCAGTGGGCAGTCTGGAACAGTCCCCTTTGGGCTGTTCAAGGCCTTTTCAGCATCTCAACCTAACCCATCAGCAAGTAAGCTGGAGGTGCACAAGTTGCTGGGAGAAGACACAGCCAGGACAGCTGACCCCTGCTGACCACAGGAATATTCCATACCATATGGCACCATGCTCAGCATATAAAGCTGGGGGAAAGCTGGCTGGGGGCTGCTGCTTGGGTACAGGCTGGGCATTAGTTGGCAGGTGGTGAGCGACTGCATTGTGCATCACTTGTTTTGTATATTCAGATTCTTTTATCATCATCATTATTATTTTCCCTTCCATTTCTGTCGCGTTAAACTGTCTTTATCTCACCCCATGAATTTTACTTCTTTTTTTATAGCAATTCTCTCCTTATCCCACTGTGGGAGGGCAATGAGCAAGCAGCTGTATGGTGTTTAACTACTTTCTGGGTTAAACTCAAACAGCCATAAACCACACAAGGGAGAGGACTACAGCAAGTAGTGGTTGAGTAGTGTGGTTTTAACCCAGCACATGACAGTTTCCTCTATCTGAATGGCAGAGGCACCAAGAGCTAGCAAATGAGAAGGAAAACTGGAGCTGTGGCATTTTGTACCAGTGCCACAGCTGATTACAGGCTGAGGGGCTTGGGGCTGCAGAGAGCAGAGAGCTGCTGAATGTTTGCTCCTAACAAAGTGTGAGGAATAGTGTACCCAAGAGCAGTCAAGGGACACGAGAGACTGGCAGATTGAGCTTCAGCCTGGCCACATTATTATATACTTTACATTTCAAACCCAAACACACACATACCTGGCACTGCAGAGGACAGTCCAGTGCCTATGGGCACAGCTGGGTATCACTGCTGCAAGTACGTTAGCGCTTTATCATAGAATCATAGAAGAGTTAGGGTTGGAAAGGACCTTAAGATCATCTAGTTCCAATTCCCCTGCCATGGACAAGGACACCTCACACTAAACCATGCCACACAAACCTCTGTCCAACCTGGCCTTCAACACCGCCAGGGATGGAGCATTCACAACTTCCCTCAGCAACCCATTCCAGTGCCTCACCACCCTCACAGTAAAGAATTCCTTTCTCAGATCCAATCTAAACTTCCCCTGTTGAAGCTTGAACCTGCTATCCCTTCTCCTATCACCACAGTCCCTAATGAAGAGTCCCTCCCCAGCATCCCTATAGGCCCTCCTCAGATATTGGAAGGCTGCTATGAGATCTCCATGCAGCCTTCTCTTCTCCAGGCTCAACAGCCCCAACTTTCTCATCCTATCTTCATAGAGGAGGTGCTCCAGTCCCCTGATCAGCCTCGTGGCCCTCCTCTGCACTTGTTCCAACAGTTCCATGTCCTTTTTATGTTGAGGACACCAGAACTGCACACAATACTCCAAGTGAGGTCTCATGAGAGCAGAGTAGAGGGGCAGGATCACCTCCCTCGACCTGCTGGTCACACTCCTTTTGATGCAGCCCAGGATACAGTTGGCTTTCTGGGCTGCAAGCGCATACTGCCGGCTCATGTTCATTTTCTCATCAACCAACACCCCCATGTCCTTCTCTGCAGGGCTGCTCTCAATCTCTTCCCCGCCCAACCTGTAGCTGTGCCTGGGATTGCTCCCATTCAGCTGTAGGACCTTGCACTTGCCATGGTTCAACTTCATCAGGCTGGCATCAGCCCACCTCACAAGCATGTCAAGGTCCCTCTGGATGGCATCCTTTCCCTCCAATGTATCAACCGAACCACACAGCTTTGTGTCATGGGCAAACTTGCTGAGGGTGCACTCAATTCCACTGTCCATGTCACGGACAAAGCTGTTGAACAAGACTGGTCCCAACACCCATCCCTGAGGGACACCACTCATTACTGGTCTCCGGCTGGACATTGAAGCCATTGAGCACAGCTCTTTGCATGCGGCCATCCAGCCAGTTCTTTATCCACCGAGTGGTCCACCTATCAAATTGATGTCTTTCCAACTTAGAGAGAAGGATGTCATGCAGCACAGTGTCAAACGCTTTGCACAAGTCCATGGCAGGTGACATCAACTGCTCTACCCCTGTCCATCAGTTCTGTAGCCCCATCATGGAAGGCCATCAAATTGGTCAGGCAGGATTTCCCCTTAGTGAAGCCATGCTGGCTGTCACCAAGTACTTTGTTGTTTTTCATGTGCCTTAGCATGCCTTCCAGGAGAATCTGCTCCAAGATTTTACCAGGCACAGAGGTGGGACTGACTGGTCTGTGGTTCCCCTGCTCATCCATTTTCCCCTTTCTTGAAAATAGGGGTTATATTTCCCTTTTTCCAGTTGTTGGGAACTTCACCTGACTGCCATGATTTTTCACAAATGGTGGACAGTGGCTTAGCAACTTCATTTGCCAGCTCCTTTAGGACCCGAGAATGGATTTCATCAGGTCCCATGGACTTGTGTATGTCACACAATCAGAGTCTCTGCAGAGCTGTAAGGCAGCATGGGCTGGATTCTCCAACTTGCTTCTTCCTAGGCTATAATCATTGTTAGGAATGCTAAGCTCTAGAAACATCCAGAAGTGGTAGGATTTAAGCAGCTGAGCTCCCTTTGCAGGTTGCTTTTAAAGCACCGTGAAGTACTCACTAGTCCTGTTTGGCCATGTTGGCTTTGACCACTGCCAGTACTTAGAGGCAAACCTCACTTTCTTAATCAGCAGCACTCAGGACTTGCAAAATAAGCTAGCTTGCATAGGTTTCAAGAAATTTAGTTCATGTAATAAAGACTGAGTAACCAACTGAAAATTAAATACTAATGAGAAGTGCTAATTATTTCCAGTTCTAACACAATGTTCTCATATGTTTACTTATGGGTCTGTGAATAATTCCACTAGAAAATTTGAGCTGTGAGGATTCCTTAATTGTAAACATTAATCAACTCCAAGTAGAAAACACATAAACGATTTGTCATGGTATAAATCGCATTTGATATAGACATGCACCTCCAAGAACATAGTTCGTGCTCTTTCTGTCAAAGTAGATTCTGTTAGCAAGTTAATTTATTTCTGCTGTCACAGAGAACAGAGACTTGTAACTGAGTAAGAGCACCAAAATCTGTGCACACACAGCAGAAGTGCTCACATAGTGAGATGGTGTGCTAACCACCTCACAGATCCCCTTGCTTGGGCGCCTAAGACCTTCTAGCATGTTGAATGCTAGAAAAAAAAGCTCAGAGATCGTAGCCATGTAAGCACGCACAGTGACCCTATTACAAATAAGCTGATTTCACTTCTTCTCCATTTCACAATGGAATAGTTAGCAGTTCATGCAACTTGCATGCTAATTTTACTCTGGAACACAGACAGAGTGTGACAGATACAGTAATGTTCCCCTAGCATTAAGATGCACCAGGTTCAAGAGGATATCATGGTTTTTTTAAAGCACAAGATAAAGATTTCTAAGAACAAAAGAGAAAAAGACTTTGATGTACTTCACATTAAAAACAGTGAAACGACAATAAAGCAGCTTAAGTTTTAGGGATTTTTGGTTTCATGGGCAAAGGCAAATTTTATCAGATGCCACATTGTATCCAAAGAGGTTCAGAACTCACTGCTAACTGCAGACACCACTTTATCTTGTTAGCTATTATACTTGTGCATTTTTCAGGAAGCACAGAGCACCTGCAGCTACATCAGCAAAAAACAGCACAAAAAGAGTAATGCCAATCACACCCATGCCAAATGCATCTAAAATAGGAACAGAGGAAGTCTTGATCACACCCATGTTCTCTTTCTGATCAACCCAGCTTTGAATGGAGTATTGAATGCGTTTTTAGACCTCAAAAGGTAACCTGTGCATATTTTACCTTGCCTAAGCAAGCTTATTCCCATTTTTTTACTCTTTTTGGAACCTGACATTCCAACTCAACAGCATCAGTTTTTATTTCCATTTAGATGCTCATCAGCTTTTAATCAAACCAAGAGCCAGTGCTCCTGGTCTTTTTACAACTAGACACATCCATCTTGTATCTCATGCCCATATTTTAGATCCCATGTGCAAGTCTAATTCAGTTATTCAGAAAATTCCAGTAAGTTGTTCAACCTTAAATTACCATAGGGTATTCTGTATTCATTAGAGAGGACACAGAGAACAGGAAAAATGAACAGCTTCAAAGAGAAAAATCATTACAGGTCAATCAGCAGCAATTTCAGTGATAAAGCGACTGAATTAGTATTCAGTAGATCTTACTTCTTTCCCCACAAAACCTCATTAGTTTTGATAAAAATAAACACGTGTTACTCCTGCGCCATTTATTCCAACTTGAGGCATCTGCTCAACACTTGACCTCTGAGCTGCTCAAGTTTGGGTATAATGTGATACTCCGCAGAGGAAAAACTCCACAGGATTCATAACTGATGTTTTCACACAAAGCAGTTATCATGACATTACCACACATCAATGCCAGACTTAGAGGTGTTTGCTTTTTGATGTGGGACAACATCATGCACAGGAAAACTTAAACAATAAAGACGACAAACAAAAATGATTATACAGATTCCAAGAGGCCCTTGAATCAGGATTTCTTAACATTCAAGAACTTATTCCCAAATGTAAATATGTGTTTTAGCATACAGCAAAATACTTATGCTTAAGGTCATACTGCTGGCTTCACAACAGACAGACACATGATCAGGTTAATGAGGTTAACGAAGAATCTATGCTTTGCTGTGTGTAAAAAATTACTCTCTGGAATTCACCTATCTTCCCCACTACTTTAAGGCAGTATGAATGCATATAGGTGTGTGCATACATAGGCGTAAACTGAAAACACGAATGTACACACACAACTCTTGTACATTCAGAACACAACTAATACATCAACAAAAACTAGTGGATCATGTATATTCATCATTGCATAATAAAAGTGACACTCTAAAATGATTTGATTTTTTAAAGTTGAGTTTCTTGTATCGTTCTTGACAATTCCTTGCAAGTGCCAATTTTACACTGTAATAGTTTATAAAGGATATTTTGCCCAGATCAGTAATGATTATGGCTAAATATTTTCCAGGTCTCCATCTGAACATGTTAATTATATCCATCACCATATTTAAATTGATACCCAGCTACCACATCATGATAAAAATCTTTGTTAAAAGAAAGCAATTCCTCAGAAGTAGCTTAAACCTTTTTTTAAAAGGGGAAGAAAAATGAGACTCCAGCAAATGTTTCTCCAAACAAAATAACATTAAACCTTGAGTTTGAATTTATCGACCAAAAAAGCTTAGTTGATATTTGGTTCTTCTCCCACAAATACTGCAGCTGTCTTTTGACCTTGTTGACCTTTAGCCATACTAGAAATGCAAATACATTGCATGGGGAGGAGGGGAAACAAATCTCACCACATCTACAGAAAGCTGTTATGAATGGCACATACTGACTGGCAGCACAAAACATTAAGATACAAATTATTATTACATGCTAATGTGTGACTGACTGCAGGCTTCAAGTTCATATAATCTCCATAATGAGAACAGAAGCTATAAATTGACAGAAGGCAAGGAAATTCAGAAGTTATAGTGGTAATAATGTCCATTATTGAAACAAAGCACAGCAAACTGAAATAAAATATAAGCATCAACCTTATTTGTTACTTTCACAGGGTCTGCTCTTCCATTAACGAGGAACCACTTTTGACACAGGACATATGTATGGACCAAATGCTTCCTCTTTTCCTTCACTCTCCTACAAAAAAGCATCCCTGGGCCAAGGGAGAGGGAGAAGAATGAAGAGCAGATTTCTCACCTTCTTCCATCTATAAGGGTATGTCCAGATCATTTGGATCTTGTACACAACAATGACACAGGATAAGAGGATGCAGTGTGCGCTGTAACACAGGAATACACCTGAATACTTACCAACTCCCTCTTTACCACCTCTGTAAATTTGGTGTTGGCAGAGCTGGGCCATGAAAAAGATTGCATGGGGGTTTTCACAGAAATGAACAGGGAGTGCAACAGTGCACCTTGCAGTGCAGACTTCACCCTAACAGAAAGCTCCTCCACGTAACAAGTCTTATTCTAAGGACTTGATTTTTATCTTATTTTGTTTCAGTAGCATAGGAAGCATGCATATTTGAAATTAACAGAAATCCTTTAAAAAACTAAAAACCTTTATTAACAAATCTAATATTTTTTTTCCGTTTATTTAAACTAGTAAAGAATACATGATACATTCCAAATACACAACCAAGGAAAATGTTGAAAATTAGAAATAAATAATGCAAGTCTAAAAAGGCCAAGTGTTTTCATAGAAATTCTGTAAACAGACTGTGATTGGGACCTCTCAGGAAGTACTGCGTCTTAAAATGTAAGATTTTAAGAAATAAAATCCCAGAAAAATTGAAGTATGGTTCTCAGAAAACCACCTCTTTTAAATATCCACTTTCCATACTTTGCACAAGCCTACATTAATACACTAAATAAATAAGGCTTAAAACTAAGTGTACACAGAAATGGAAATGCTGATAGAAAATGCCTCCCTGTGGTTTGCAGCCATTTAATTATGGTAGCTTGCTGTGCAACAGCATGTAAGGTTCTTCAAGGCAACAAATCTTTTAAATAATACAATAACCTTAACTCTCACAGAAAGCAAAACAGAAGAGAGACCATCTGACATTCCCTTTCCAACAACAGTGTGATTGCAATAGATGAGTTACATGGGATAAAGGGCTGAATTTCTTCCCCACTGTTCAGTTGTTCCCAGGAGCAAACAAGAACTTCCTTGAAACAGATAATCATTTAGTCATTCCATACCAGAATTCAGCCTCTGAAGAGGTAACCATTTTACTTGACTTTGTTTTCTCTGTTGTAGGACACAGCAGAAGTTTACAGATATCACTCAGTGCAAGAAGATTTTGAGAAAGAACTGCTGAAATTCTTCACCTATACTGAAGCTGCCTGCAATAGACCTGAGGTGACAAAAATCCTTCTCCTTCTTTATTCCTACATTCCCCAAATATCACATAGTGTTCCTAACTCTGTGTACCCAATGATTAAATCTCAGGTTACTAAGTAATATTCATATAAATCTATAAGCACCTTATGTTGCAAAGTAATCATCTATAGAAAATCTTTTTTGATGTAGCTCTGCATGAACTCTACCACCTTTGTCGAGCAGTAATGTCAAACATTTAGAAGCAAACCAGACATGAAACAGTAATACATTCACTGAGACTTTTTAAAAAACATCTTTGAGTCAGTAAAAAAAAAAAAAAAACAAAGCAAAACAACCACCAGACAGCAGAATGAGAAGGGAAGGTCTGCGAATCAAAGTCTGTTTTAACTTATGCAGGTAAGAGTAAGGAAAAACTTGTCAATATTGGATATACAATACTGCTGCATGGAGGAGGAAAGTCAGGTTCCTTGAAAAGCTCCTGCACTGGGAGGTGTTTTTGCAAGCCAAAACTGCTTGTCTCCCTCTTCAATTCTCACTAGATGATTTAATAAATTCACTGATACAAGTCTGGAGAATTTACAGGAGAGTCAAAACAATCACAACTAAAAAAATGTTAGTCCATAAAAAAGAAACACTTATTTTCCTAGCAAATAGTTTCTTACAGAGGACTGAAGTTAATACTGGAGGAGATGCACAGTCAGGCCACTTGTTGCAATTGTGTCTATCTCAGTAATCTGTGGCTGTCTCAGTACTTTGGTACCACAGATCACAACAGCTTTCATGCCAGCACACAACATACCAGGCATTCTTTGCAATGGGGTTGTAGGCAAAATATGAATAAAAGAATGCAAAACAACCAACCAAACACCCCAGGGTGGAGCTGTCACAACTGACCCTTTTTTGGTTTAACTGTATTGGCAATGTCAATTTAAAATAAAACTAATACCACCCAATAGGTAATCACACTGACGCTTACTTAGCATCAGGAAAAAGCTACTAGAAGTTATTCTATTGTCTCCTGAAATACGAACAAATTTCACTGCAAGCATTAAGTTCCAAGTCAATAATCTAAATCTGCATATGCAATGAAATTATTCCATTTGAATTAATTACCTGTATACGAAACATAATACTCCATTCATTTCATTCACATTTCACTCAATGCTACTAAATATCAAAATATTAAGTAATTTTTTTGGCCAACAGCATTTGAATTTGGGATTTTTTTTCCTTACGATACCCACTTTGCACATGGTATGCTTGTAACTCAAGGCTTTATCTTTTTTATCTGACTGCTTTTTCATAGGTAAACAGTGGCATTTAAAAACAGAAATGAATTCTCAAAACTCACAAGTATGGGAAACAGCTGGAAATAATAATGCATAAATCTATCCACCTATGCAGCTGCAGCTTCTGAAAACTGCTTTGAGAAAGCTGTTAATGCAGAAGACATTTTCCCATGGCTCTGAAAAAGCTTACTTCAGAGACGGCCAAGTTGAAAGACTTTCTATCTTATGGATAAATTTTAAAGAAAAATTTTGATTCCTCTGCAAAATACCCCTTTTTAAACTTCAGCAGATAGTTCTGAACTTCTCAGAGCATTTACCTTGCCAGTTCTTTAACAAATCATTAACACAAACCGCAGCAGAATATACTGAATAATTAATTTCCAGAGTTCACCTTTATTAAAAACAAGGTTTTTGTTGTGAGAACAAATAATCTCTCACTTGTAGCTTGAAAGCCTAAGATAGGATCGTTGGCTTCCAGGGTTGTTACTAGCTGCTTAGCAACCTGTCCAACTTGTCTTCCTTCCTTCCTGTTGTACAGAACTGTGGCCAGAGGAGTCGGCTGGCGATAGATGAAAACTCGTCGTAAGCACTCACAGAGAGCAGCGTAGGAGTAATCCGGAGAACAAGCCATGAACTTCTTGTCTTGCTTTGATGCTTGAACATAACCTGCATAGCCCAAAAGGAAGTAAAGATCAGTAATATATTAATTTCAACAGCATTTTAACTGGCAAAGACAAAATCAAGCTTAGCTTCAAAAACAATAATGTAGTTAGTAACAAAAAAGAGAGAGATCTATGTTGTTATTTAATAAGGCAATAGGTTTTGGAGGTCTGCAGTGGCCAATTTAATACCAATATATCTTCCCAACAGGTGTTTCTGATGCATGTGTGTGTACACCTAGATACTGCTCCCATCATCTAGACTCTCTTTGCCTCACAAGGTCTTTGATTTTCTCAGCAGGATCATAAGGCATGGATACACAACATGACCCAATATTAGTAGCCTAAGCAGAATAACCCTCTTCTCTCCCTTCATCTCCCAGTTTGTAATTACATTTACAGTTTAAGATGTCTGAGCCTGCCTAATCTTGAACAGACACTTGGAACTTGCCTTCAATTTAGAACTGTGTACGTTTCAACAGTCACCTTTGTTAATGTTCACTAAGAAGAAAATCTTTCCTTGCCTCTGCCATTACAGAATTCAATTAGTAAACATATATTTCAGACCAATTTCCTTTCACACTTTCGTAGAGACTTGAGATGCAGCCTTTGTAAAGCAGTCTACCTGATCACTTTAGATACGGTATGATAACTTTCCTGAAAGGTTATCTGCTTCACTTCCATCGAACAATGCATGAAAATGGTTATCACTGAAAGACAGCATCTCTGAGAACAGCACACATGCCAAAGCTTACTTTTTATGGCTCTCTCTCTTCACTTACTATCAGAAGATAAAGATGAAAGTACTTGTACTGGGGCCGGCTGGGATGGGGTTAACTTTCTTCAGAGCAGACCTTAAGATACTGTGTTTTGAATTTGTGGCTAAAACACAATTTTGATCCAACAGGATTTTCTGGCTGTTGCTAAGCAGGGCCTGCACACTGTCACCATTACTATTTTTGAAGCTCTGCCTGCCCCCTAGTAGTTTGGGGATGCACAAGAAGCTGGGAGGGGACACAACCAGGACAGCTGATCCAAAAAGCTCAACCCAAGAGTTTCTTACTTTTGCTCTTCCTGTTCTCTCTCATGTCGCACTGCGGCTAGAGAGGGGAACAGGAAGAGCAAGCAGCCCTGTGGCGCTTAGGTGTCCACCTGGGCTAACCCACAACAGCACCATCACACTTCAATATGCATTTCATGCCTTGAGGTTATTATGGTTGTTCTTTTGTTGTTGTTTGGTTTGGGGTTTTTTTTTGCTTATTTTGTGGGTGGGTTGTTTGTTTTCTTTAATGTTCACCCTGACTTCTAAATTTACAAATGCTTGCTACTGTCCTTGAAACACCATCTCTGTTCAAACCCAGCTTGACAGTTTTCACCACAAAACAACTAGTAAATATATAGTTAGACTATCAACTGACATGACTGCTGTAGTAGGAAATATTAGGACAGCCAGAAAAACTTTCCAAGTGTAGGGTTCATTAATTTAACTCATACATTTAAACAATGACAATAACAATAAGAGCAGGATTTAAGATAGGACTGCAGGTAAAAGAAGCTTTTGAGCCTGGGGACTTGCATTTAAATGGAATTTGCCAGAAAGAAAATGGTAGGCTCTTGATTTATGTTCATTAATAATATTTAAAAATATTAATTTTTTGCTCATCATCTTTGAATAACTTGCTAAAGCAAATTCCAAAGGTTCAAGCAGAAAGAGGAAGAAATAGGGCTACTATCATTGCTTTGGTCAATATAGTGAATACAGTAGGTTTTCAAGAACTAGCAAACTAGCCTTTTAATCTAGAAAATACTAATTTTTCCTAATAGGTCTTGGAAACTACTTCTGAATTTGGTTGTAGAGAAACAAGCTGATGACCTACATCACCTCTGGCACTTAAAAGGTGAACTAGATTAGTACAGAAGTGTAAACTTCTATATAATACTGTAAAATGATAGTACAAATAGGAAAAAAAGGTAGAGGGCAATGTTGGTTTTTGCCACCTTAGTTATGAAAAGCTTGAAGACACCATAATTTCCTTCCTGTTATTTTCAAAACAGTAGAAACACATTTTTAAGACATTACGATGGAGTCAGCCCAGAAACCTGAAACTAACAGTAACTGGGGGAAAAAAAATAAATCTTAATCCTTATCATCTGCTTTTTCCTACCACAATGAAACCTCAAATGAGTAAACAAAGAACAAATTGTGAAATTAATATCTCTTGTTAGAGGATTTGTTAAGATGCATACAGCTTAATTTGATCTTAAGTTAAAATAACAGGCTATTAAGAATAAATCATATTACAAAATTAAATAACTTGCAAAGCCTCAGAACAAAATCAAATATGTGTTATGGTAACCTCTGTGAGCTCTACAAAACAGCCAGTATCTTCCCTTTAATTTTGGACCCAGACTGAGCGTGGTGTGGTCAAACAAATATATCTAGGGAAGGGAGGGAATAAATTGTCACACTCATTGCATTATTGAAGGGGTAAGTGTAAGGAGCACTTAGAGAACATGAAGACTGTAATTGGCACAGCAGAAGTACATTCTGGACCAGATTAATTTTCATGAAGACTGATTTATCTGTTTCTTACTCAACAGGTACAATACTGGTCTACACGGATCATTCTATTTGATCTGATATGGAAATTCCTACCTTTGCATCTGTATTTTGCAAAGTACTTTCTGCTTCTGACCTTTAGGATTCTGCCGCTAACAATGGGTGAAAACAAATTCTTAGTCCTGAGTGCAAGAACACATCAATAATTCTTCACAACCACATTTTCTGCTTTCCTGGAGTCTGTGATGTCAGAAGAGTTAGGGGCTTCTTGAGCCAGAGCTGGCACAGTTATACTCTTGCCTGATTTTTCCTGTCACAATGACTTTTTTATTTCCCTAAAATTCGTGAAAACTTTCTATGTCCACTTCCCCTGTCAGAGTTCCATAAATTAAATACACATGCTAAGTATTTCTTTGAGCTTCTTTTGAATGGCCTATGTGCCAGCAACATTTGATGCTCCTAGCTCTTACAACAGAAGAAACAGTGAACAATCATGTCCAAGTCTTCAGATTTGTCACCTGGGACAAGACGACAGGAAAAATCTAAAGGTCACTTATTTAAACATCTTATTACCACAAGCATATACACATCTAGACATGTCATGAATGAACTGCAGCTGCTTCCCTGATGATTTCTATGTGAGAATTAAGGTGATGATTGTGCTTCGAAGTCTTTAACTCGAGTTCACTTATCCAAGGAACATTCGTTTTTTACTTCGCAGTACCATGCTTGCATCCTGTACATGGCCTGAAAAGGCTTATTTTCCTCCCAAGGCATAAGCATTTTATTTCTTATGTCCTAGTATTTTAAAATGAAGTTACTATGCTACTATCAACAGAATGATATTACCTTTCATTCAAATGTAAGTGAAATATCAACAGAAGCCATACTAAGAGTACTGAAGTAGAAAAGTTTCAGATACAAGAGTGTGACACAGAAGTTTACTTCCTACCTAAAGCATTAAAAGTTGCAATGTGTTCCCACATGTTCTCTGGTTGGTCATAGTGGGGCTGCCAGAGAAGCGCATCAACATCATGCCTCAGGCAGAAGCATGGCATTTCTTTGGGATCCACAACAACTGAGAAAAGATACTGGTTGCTTCCAAGATTAATCTGAAACAAAACAAAGAAATACAAAACACTGACTAAAAGGATAAACAGCAGATTCTGTCCCACATACTGCCCAAGCAAGATGATCAGCAGCTTCATGTTTGTTACTTGACGAAATGTTTCAATACATTATGTGCATCCCACTGATCAACAGCTCAATACACTACAGGTAGCTCATATATTTCAAGCAGACACAATTAAGTTTTTTGGGATATTATTAAGGGAAGCATTATATTCACTACATAAACAAATGAGAATGTGTTCTGGGTAGAAATGGCTTCATAGGATAGAGGATCTCAACTTCTAATGTTAGGAAACTACTCAAAGTAATCATGCCTGGTTTTCGGCAGTGCCACCAGGGAAGGAAATACAGTAGTTTAAGCTAAGTTATTCAGAACTTTATTCAGTCTGGTCTTGAAAACCTCAAGGATAGAGCCTGCACAATCTTATGAGGTAACCCAATCCATACTACAATTATAGTGAAAAAGCTTTTCCTTCTATCCAGTTTGAACCTCATGTTCCTACTTATGCTTGCTGCCTTTTGTTTTCTTACCATGCATCACCGAACAGATAAAATCCATTTGAAGAGAGTTGCTTTAAAATGTCCTCCTACCAATTACAGATTTTATTTTATGACATATGCTACCTATCACACTGTATCCACAAAACACACTACTTCCTTGGTGGAGCATGCTAGCCTTTAAAATTAATCTTTATTTCTCTAGCAGCACAGATGCATGTGCAGGCATATATACACACCCATATACATACACACACACAGAGAAATACATATTTATCCGTACTGCCAAAAGAAAAAAAAATATATATATTTTTATTTTTTAAAGAAAAGAACAAACCAAGATCTGTAAGACACCAACTTGAGACTTCTTCCAGAGCTTTTCAGAGGAAACAGGAAATTTTGCACCAATTCAAAATCTTATCCTGTAACTATGACATTTTCTGTACAAGATGTTATCCTACACTTTGTGTGACACAAAGTAGTGATAAGCTGTAACACAAATAACAAGCTTTGTAGAGACATCTTGGAAAAATTCCCCAACAACCTCAAGATGACAACTTAACCTGTGATGATTTCATATCACTATTTTGTTTCCTGACTTAGCCAATGGTCCAGATCAAGTCCTAACTTACTGTTAGCGCAGGCTGCTTACAACCCAGATTAAGCCTCCTATTGAAACATTTTTCCTACAATTTGTTATTTCCAGTGTGACTAACAAGGAAGTATCACAAAGTGATCTGTACTCTACCTCCTTAGTGAAAAGGGTCAACTTTCTACCAGGCTAGCTGCAAAGCTATTGAGAAAAATATGAACTAAGTAATCTATAAGAATTTTATGCCACTGAAAAAGACCCCTTCCTTTTAATTATTCAGACATAACTTTGCTTTTTCAAACGGTTCACTTGTGAAAGTAAATATATATTTAAAACAGAATAGAGAGCGTTTTTTTTTCATTAAAATGACAGTGAAGAACACATTGCTTCATAGTTTCTGCTGCTACGTTGATTTTACATTATGGAAGGAAACTATGTGGTTTCAGGAGTTTCACAGATTTTGTTCTAATAACAGAATCAACTTGCTTATCATTAAAAAATGTTTTCAAGTATTTCTATAATAATTTGAAGCACTTACTACATGAGTGACTTTCAAGGTATCACCATCAAATCTGCACAAGCTTGCACTATCTTCAAGAAAAGCATCGCATTCTTCTAATTCTTGAGCATTACAAGGTGGGTTTTCCTTCTCAGGGTTTGGATTCTGAAATAAAAAGACAACAATATACACTGAAAATCCAAGCTACTGAATATATAGATAAAAATCCCTTTTCATAGCAAGAAAGTTCAATAGAACAGGAAGAATTATTTACATATACTTACATACTTAACGATCAAGCTATTACATACTTAATCCACATGAACAGAATAATTTTTGTTATGAAGGATAGCATGAGTAGTAGGCAACACAAAATCAGTTTCAGTGCAAGGAAAGGCACATATACCACTAAAACATGGACAATGAATTCCCTTCTGTAAGTAGCAAAAGTATACAATCCTGAAAACCTACACAGGTTTTTTAAGTTTACATCAGTGGAAGCTTCTTTCAACTTCCACTGGAAATGCTATTAAAAGAGTCAAGTCATGTTGCAAGTACCCCAAAATACATACCTCTTTTTAGCTTTGCTAATAATTATTTTAAATGAATAGTTTTTAAATGCATATTTTTAATGCACTCAAACCAAGAAAGAAGCACATGTATTTTTTCACATCCCACAAGTTGAAGGAAGGAAAACTCATGACTTACTACTAATTCAAGAGTAAGACAGAACATGACTGCATAGAGAAACAGCTTACTTCTGCTAATGACATCCTGGATAATTTTCAAAACAACTGAACACCGTTACCTTCATGATTTATTTCAAGGACTAATTTAATGATAACAGAAAGGGACCTTTATTTAACAGAAGGCAAAAATATATACTTCCTCTTCAGGTATGAGTTCATGTTGCGTCTTGTGCAGGAAAAAGACATCATCCAGACAACTAATATAAGCTGAAATCTGAGGCCAAACACTGCGCAAGGGAAGGTTAGAGAGGGCATTGACTCAATCCATCTGACAGGGAGGAGTTCTTGAGTTCCTATGCTCATTTTTTCATCCACTTCAGCTGATTATTAACTTTTTATTTTGGTTCAGTTCACAAAGTGAAGGAGATCAGCACAATTTACTATTTTTTAATTGTTAAGCAATTTAAATCCAAAGAAAACAAACATGAAGAGATAGGTAACAAATGTCCTTAGATGGCAGAAACCAGAAAAATCAAATGTCATATACAACAGGCTAACACACAAAACTTAAAACAGGGAATCTGTCTCTTTGGAGGCTAGATTTTAGGGGTCAGCTTTCCTCTATCGACATTTTTGATGGCCTCTGGTTTCCTGTTTCATTGGGTGGCTTTTTAAAAAACCTTCCAGGTAAATATTATTATCATATGCAATTTGAGGTGACCAAAAAGAATCTATGTCTTTATTTTATGTGTGTAGCTAAAGTTGCAGAAAATATATAACATTTATTTAAATGAACCTAAGATTATTTTTTTTACATGATCATCACTGCAAACAAGCTGAAAAGTTGTGACAAAAAAATAATTATCATCACTTTATGTTCAGTATCAGTTACAAAAGAAAACAAATGTGAAGTTCCCAGTAAGTCTCTGGTCTAAAGATATACTACAGTATCTTGTGAACAAATAGTGAGGGAGAGAGAGAAATCAATTTAAAACACTCAACAGAATTTATTTTAATAACACTTTTTATCCTTATTAAAAAAAAGTAATAATCCAGAACCAATATATCAACACCCGCAGGGAGTCCCACTTCACAAGTTTTAGATAAGATGCCATTTTCTATTTAAACCAAAAGGGAAAGTATCAAGCAACCAGCAGTTAAAAATTACATTTAAAGTCTCCCTGTATAACAATAATGCCAGAAAGTTCATGAGTCATACTTCTGCCTTCATATGTTTTCCTTTCAAAAATGTTATTTGCCTTCACAGTCTATAAGTCAAATACAGTACCCCTAGGAAGACAGTATGAAA
Organism: Myiopsitta monachus; assembly: GCA_017639245.1. NCBI lineage: Eukaryota > Metazoa > Chordata > Aves > Psittaciformes > Psittacidae > Myiopsitta > Myiopsitta monachus. Next base: position 87,773,485 of record CM029918.1, read on the forward strand.
GTGTTGCTAACCTATTGATAAATAAGAAACAGACATCCTTGAAAATCACTTAAAACAACTGCCTTAAAAAAAGCTGCCACACTGCAAGTGATGGGAACAAAGGTTCTTTTCAATACTAAAATCAAGTCTCTTGTTTTGGTGCACAAACACTATCATGGAAGCTAAATTCAATCCCCCATGAACATATTGCTGTTCAAAGTATATTCACAACTCAAGTGCCATTACACCAACAACTTCAGTTAAAAATGAATGCAGTTAGGATTCTGAATAGTAACTGAACCGATGAGCCATGTTAATGAAGTGCGAATAACAATATCAAGAAAAGACAACATGCAAAGGTACAAGAATTACAAGTGGTTTATTTTCAAGTCCTTACCATTATTTCAGAGGTAAGATGCATCAGGCTTTCAGATATTTCAGAGCATTGGGAAGAGTCCATAATTAATTCCCCTCTTGTGTCACCAACTATTAGCTCTGGCCACCGGGGTCCCTCATTTTTCTTAATTAGAGAAATTTCCAAACTAAAATGCAAATAGAAGACAGTACTATGAACACACTGCATCCATTTCTCAGGCTACTAATCAAAAAAGCTCTAAATGCAGATTTAAGCACTCCAAATTGAACTAATAATGAAAATCGTATAACAAAATCATTAGTACTCACTTTATAAAAGAGACTATTCTAACGGAAAATATTCTAACGAAAAACAGACTAAGGACGTGTGATCTGAAGGGGGCCTAAAAGGATGCTGGAGAGAGACTCTTCATGAGGGACTGTAGTGAGAGGACAAGGGGTAATGGGTTCAAATTTGCACAGTGGAAGTTTAGATTGGATATGAGGAAGAAATTCTTTACTGTAAGGGTGGTGAGGCACTGGAATGGGTTGCCCAGGGAAGCTGCAAATACTCCATCCCTGGCAGTGTTCAAGGCCAGGTTGGACAGAGCCTTGGATAACATGGTTTAGTGTGAGGTGTCCCTGCCCATGGCAGGGGGGTTGGAACTAGATGATCTTAAGGTCCTTTCCAACACTAACTGTTCTACGATTCTATAATTTCTAAAAGCCTAAGAATAAAGACACCGTATTCATACAAGTGTCCTTAGAGTTTACTGATGTAAATGCAATTTCCCCTGAAGCAGTCTTATTAAAATATTTTAAATAGTACAAGGATATGCCCTGTAAAGAAAATCTATTCAAAGAGTGACAGTTTGTTTGAAACCTAACTACTACTTAATAGGGCTACTTAAGTGTGCACCACCTTCATATAACATCTAGGACAAAAATACTTGTATTTTATAGGCATCAAATACTACAATAATTTATTATCTACATTGTGTATCTAAAGTCATATCTCAGAAGATATGATTTCTGTAACCTGCAAAACAAACCAACAACAAACTTAGGAGAACTTGTTATAACTGTTAGGAATAACTAACTAAACAAAAAGAAAACAAAAGAGAGCCCAATGCACCAATACAGCAATTTCATTTAATTACTGCATTAGACCAACAGATGGATAACAATAGAGTTAGTTTTGTTATATTCACTTTTTAGATATACTCATAGGGCCTACAATGACAGTCTGCTACCGGACAGAAGAGGAAAACCTTCTAAGTTATTAATTATTGCATCATAGCAATAACTATTCAGTGAATGATGAATCAAGTTTCTGAGGCAATTACACTGGTATTAGAAGCAGCATACTTCTACAGAAGATACTTGGAGCAGGTTTTATTCTTTTAATCAACAGATTTAAAGTGGTACTGCAGTATCAACATTAAGAACCAAATGCAGTTTATTACATTGAAATGTGTAATTACTGTTTTCCATTAAAATAGAAGCCTGATATTCATGCAATATTGGTCACTTGACTGAGTAATAAAAAATCCTCAGTTACTCAGCTGAGCTATTTTTCACTACGGTACCTAATAACAACTGAAAATTCATATTTTAGTATACAGTATTAGTATAAACTATACACTAATATTAATCCCTCTAATTCTTTTGGACATCTGCTATCAATAGGAAGACTAAACCCCATATACAACACCTTTTGTTCTCTCTAATTATCCATGTGCAGCTTTCATGGTCCACAGATGAATACAGTTTTCCTTCCATCAAGGGAGGCTGATCTTTCAGTATAACACATATGTTATCAGGGGAAAAGCGTACTTTTATGTCATCCTTAGTGATGTCTTCAGGAATGTGAACTGTTATTGTCACATCATCTTCAGTCTGCTGCCAGTAATAGAGAGGGTCTGCAACTGGAATGATGCAGAATAATACAAACTAGATTACAAATGCTGTCCTGGATTCCAGTGCACAATACTAGGAAATACAAAACAGAAGTTTGTGGAAGAAGGGAAATTAAATTTTACTCTGAACAATTTACATAAAATATACTCTTATTATAAAATGGAGAAACAGTTTTTAATAACCAAGTTAATTTCTGCCCTTTTGTAGAGAGCATTTTATATTCATGTCTATACTCAAACATGCTGACAAGTTATACAATAAGCTATTACTCTAAGTTTATTGTAGCATTACAAAATTGATAACCAAAATGCACTCTAAATCCACTGAAACATTAATGATTACTAATTTGAAGAGACACCAGGTGCAGTGGTACTGACAAGCTACTGCACACTCAGAAGTATATGCCATTTAAAAATGTGACCATTTTTTTTTACCTATTTTGCCAGAAGCTACCCTGACTATTCAACAGAAATAACTTCAGAAAACCAAATAGTCTTCATCTGCCTCAGTTGATGAAATAGAACTGCCTGCCCAGAAGTAACAACTGACTTCTGCTCCTGGGTCTAGAATCCACCTGGTATCTATCTTGATTATTAAACTGCTACAAGAAGAGGACTTTTAAGAGAAACGTTTTTACAATAGAAAGCGATGACAGCATTAACTAGGTAGTGCACAGTTCATCACAGAAAACACAAATACAGATGCATTCATTTTCTAAAAAGCAATCTTGTATACGTTACCTTCCTATATAGAAGAAAATTAAAGTATGGACAGACGCTTTGGATGCTCTCAAGCTATCACAAGATTTCATTGATTTGCATCAGCAACTCTGACCATGGAAGGATTCGTAAACTGTTGCCTGTTACCACAAATTTCCTGTTTGCAATGGATCAGCCACTGGTGCTACAAGTATACTTCCCAGACACAATTAGTATCTGAGATAAGACAGTCTTCAAAACTCTAAACTTTGACACAGATTATATAAAATACTAAAAGTTTTAATTTATGAGACAACTGAACTGCACCTAAGAAGTACCTTAGACTTCTCATCTCTCTTAAATGGGTCTTAAAACTTCCCCCTGTACTAGGATTTGAGGTTTCAGTACTTTCTGTACCATTAGATTTCTGTACCATGAGAAATTTTCTACAGGAACTGCTGCAAGCAGTACTCCACATGTTACAGATACCTGGACTTTAGCAACACTGTTTGTCCAGAGCACAGCTCATTTTATGCATGTAAAAAAGTCATACAGAGCTCTTTACTGTGTTTCTTTAATCACACCTAGCACACAACTCAGGCTCTTAAAATCCTTAAAACATCGAACTAACTAATTCAGGTGCCAACTGCAGAGACACTGCATTATGGTGCTCAGTGCACTGAAGAACTCCTTTGCCTCAAGATTTATACCTACAGACTATTTCTATTACATGTGCAACGTCACAGCTGTCACAGTGTGCAACATTTATACATTCCAGAAAACTGATCTTTTTATATTGTTTCCCAAACAGATTTTTGCACCACAGACAAAGATTGTGCCAGTATCATTCAGTTAGGATTGGCTCATTAACTGATGCCTCATATTCAGAAGCAAAATCAAATCTGAAATGGTAGAGCTATATAAACATACATATTACAGGCCCCAGTGAAAATTACGATAAATCAACTTTATTAATAAGGTTTTATTTTATTTTGATCTTAAAGGAAAAAAAAGTATGGATACCTTTTGTTGAAGTTTATTATTTTTTCCTGAACTGATTTTTCACTGGAGAAAAGAATCTTTTACAGGATTCTCATTCTTTAAAAAGAAAAAGGCTTGAGTTTTTCTTTTGTTTTATTTTGGGCTGTTTGTTTGCTTAGCTTTTGGTTTTGTTTAGGGGGGAAGGGAATCTAACCCAAAAGAGAGAGCAGCCTATCACAATCTGCCAGGTAAGTCTTACCTTTCTTTTCCTTTGTTGCTTCTGCATCATCATTTTCTTCTGATTTGTTGTCTTCACCTTCCATAAATTTGAATGGTTTGTAGGAAACAATCATTAAACCATCCCCACTTGGCTCTACTGCTGCATAATGGGGGACTGATTTTCCTTGCAAAACTCTCCTTTTCAAGATTTCGTATCTGTGATCACCTATAAAATAAATTTTAAAAAATCTTACTGGTAATATTTTTCTAGATGGCAAATTATTATACAAGAATCTCATTACACTGGAATATACCAACCAAACCTACCAGTTAAATCACAGTACTGCAGTTTAAAAAGAAATTTCTCTTCTGTTTTCCAATGAGTTTGTTAAATGCGTAGACCCTAAAATTAATCTAGCTAACCTAAAAGAATAAAACATTGCCCCTTTTTCTTATAATGCCTATGTTGACCACAGCTAAAACCAGCAATTAACAAAAACACTCAAAGCCTCTATACAAACAAGTTTTCCAAATACTTGTTTTGTTCCATTCTTCACTGTGAGGCTCTGGCACAGGTTACCCAGAGAAGCTGTGGCTGCCCCATCCCTGGCAGCATTCAAGGCCAGGCTGGACAGGGCCTTGAGCAACCTCCTCTACTGGAAGGTGTCCCTGCCTGCAGCAGAGGGTTGGAACTAGATGAGCTTTAAGGCCCCTTCCAATCCCAACCATTCTATGATACTTTTTGAGCTACTGTCAGAACCTGAACAGCAGTGAAACAGCTAGTGATAACACTTTGTTCATAATGGAAAATGACCATCCTTCTCAACTTTAGTAGAACACTGCCTTTTAAAAAGTCCCAGATGTTAGCTACTGGCATCAAGGACCACGCCATTCCCTACTGTGCACCCAAACTCATGAGTACTGATGACTCAAAACACCATGAAGAGGACAGGTTCCAGCACAATGCTTGTTCTTTTTCCGTTAGAATCCTACTACCCACAGAGTCCTCAGTAACTGATCAACTTTTGAATAATAACCAGATGGTACAAATGGATTTTTAGAAAAAACAGCTTCATTAAATTCTCGCGAGTGATAAAATTATCCCTAGGAATTACTTAGGTTTTCACATTTATGCTTCATCTCTTCATTAAAAAAATCACTGTACTTGTAAATACGATTTTACTTGAACTTGTAACTCACTAGCAGAGACATCAGACAAGACCAGATTACGATGATAAAAATCATCTATGACACTCTAGCACTCCAAAATATGTTCCTGTTTGACCTCAATGTTAAGCTTAAGAGAAACATGGAAGTCGTAGGAGAATACAGATAATAATGGATAAGCCAGGTGCAACTTATGTCTTCTCAGTTGGTTATCCTGTTTGCTAAGCAAGTGGGGTAGAGAGTAACAATGAGACTATAATATAATTCTGGTACTTAATGGTGTTAGAGCACCTCTCCTTCTCCTAAAAAGTTAGGGCAGGGCAGACGTATTAATCAAAGAGATTCAACCATCCAATTAGTAAGAGATCTATACAACCAGGAGACTCCAAGCAACAGAGTAACCTGCCTTAAAAGATTAATAAATTACTTTGTCTTAGATACATGACAAAAGAGAGCATGCCCTCGTTGTAGTGGGAAGTTAGCCACTCATTGTACAAGCTTTTATTTGACCTAATTTAACTGCGCACTGAAACGCACCAAAATTGCTTGTGTCTCTCTTACAGCATATGCTCACTTGTTAAAAGGCATCACAACCTCACAACTTGCCATTGTGTGACCAAACTTCTTGTAGAGTATTTTCGAACAACCTCCAACACTTCCAATTTTTTTTAAGTCTTTGTCACCTTTTTGATAAGTTCATAGTACATGATTTTTCCTGTCAAGAAGGTCAGAAGGAAGCTAAGCATTTAGCTTTGTTTTATCTTAGACTTCTAAGACAAAAACTAAAAGCATGATTTATTGTTTTTAAAAACATTACTCGCCAGTAATATAAAAGACTTACCCTCTTTGCTTATCTCTGCAATTGTAACCCATTCCAAGGTAATATGAAATCCACTTCCTTTTGTGTCCAATTCATCTTTTTCTACCCTAAGCAGCAGCACAGCTACTGAATGAGTATCAGATTTTACAAATGAAACACTGTGTGCTATAGTAAATGGACTTCCTAGTTCTTCATTAAACACAATCTAGAAGACAAAAGTTTAGTATAAAGTCAGTTGGTTAAAATTGGAAGTCTTGCTCTTTCTCAGAAAGCAGTGAAAGGCTCCAGTGAATGTTAAACCAGTTAAACCTTGCCTGCCACAAACCACATTGGCAGAGAGGTTATTATTGTTTATATAATAAAATCATTAAATGGGCCATTAAACAAAGCATAAAGAAAATGCCTGTACTATGGCTGCTTACTACAATATGTAGAGGCACAACTGACAAACAGAACAAGATCTATAAACACAGCATATCAACAGGGGGAAACAGTCTCACATTCAAGACGTAGGCATTTCCCCAAGGCCCTCACCCCTTCTCTAGGCACCCCAACATCCTGAAAATCTCTGTAGAACCTGACGTGTGCAAACAAGAAGATAAAAAGGTCCAGTGCATTGGCTGCCAGTGTTTAACCATCAACCACTTCTGAGGGGACGAGGGTTCTCTTGATTTGGCTACTATCTTCACAAACAGACTCAGTTTTCCTTCTCTATAAAGTTGAAGGTGAGTAAGAAACAAAAAAAACCTATAATGAAATGAAGGAGTATAACATTCATGCACAGGAGAAGGTAGGGTTGCAAGTTTTCAATTTTTTATGTGTACCATTTGAAAAAGTCCATCCAGTATTTGGATGGGACTAGGCAAGCAGAGTACATAAATACGTCATACTGACAGGTTAATAAACACCACTGTAAATATTAAAAAAAACACAGAAGAGGTCTGCACAGCTTGTAGTTTGAGACACTCAGCCATTGGTATCTCTAGCTGGAAGTTTTAATTCTAGAAACTATATATTTCAGACTTTCTCAAAACCAGTACTTACGCATCAAAAACCCCAAGAACATAAAAATGAAATGAATCCAAACAGCAAAGAAGAAGAAACAAAACATTGGCACATGAAACAAAAGAATAAATGTCAAGGAATCAACCTAGCTGATTCTATGATTCTCTGAATTCAAACTGCAGGGGCTGAACAATTATAGGCTCAATCCAGCTGTTGTTACTGAAACCAGGTAAGGTTTGAGGATTTATGGGGCTGGGATGTTAACATCACTCTAAACCACTGGGTGCTATACATACTCAGAAAGTTAATTGCAAGGGTGACAGAACCTCAACATATAAATCTCATGGTTTTGTTATCACTGGTAAGTCCAATGTCACTTATTTATGCACCAGCATTCTCATAGAACAGAATAAAAAAGAGTTGATATTTATTACTAACCATCTAAAGAACAGGATGACTAATTTCCTAGTTTCTAAACTCTCAGACGGTGTAGGGAAAAGATCTAATCCATCATGCTGAAATCTTTCACTTCAGGACATATACCCGAGTTCCTGCCAGTATTACAACCTCCTTGACTCTTGCAGAAGCTGCTACAGAGAAAATAGATGTGAAATGTGCCAGATTTATATCAGGTTCATCTTTCATGAATAAAGAGAAACTAACCACAGACCACGAGAGTCATAGTAGCTCAGATAGAAATGTAACTTAAATTACATTTGCTGTCTTCAGGCAGAATAACCAATACCATTATCAGTGTAGGAAGATCACAAAATCGCCTCTTCTCAAGAGTCTTTGAAATAATTAATTACGTAAAGAATTTAAACATAAGAAATACAAAAACCATACTTCAAATGCAATTTTAACAACTGGAGAAACAATTTTAAGTAAAAGTATTAAGTACCAATAATTTTCCAGAGCTAAGTGTATAAACTGGAAATCTCCTAACTTAAAAATGAACGTCACTTTTAGCTTGGTTGATAATAATTTCAGACTTTAAAAATATTATATATTATTCCACAGGCCAGTTGAAATAGCAAACAATAAAAAAAAAGGGGGGGAAATTGTAAACAGACATAAATGGGTAAGGGAAAGGGGAAATGGTGTTTAGAAAAAAAGTTCCAACTAGACAATCACTTAGCCACCTATATAGAGACGCTTTCAGTTAGAATTTTCATTCAGTCAAAATGTTCCAACACTTGCATTTTAGCTACTTTGTACATAAAAAAAAAATAATTCTGTCATTATTCACTGAACACAATCCTACATCAGTGATTGAGTTATGATTTAAAGCTTAATTCTTCACATTACATACATGCAATTCTCATGAGAAATGCAAGAATAAGAATGATCTGGTAGATGTACAATTCTTAAATATGTTATTGCAAGACTTACCTCCCACTTCTCAGATGTACTGTTTCCACGCTTGCCTGATTTAATTAAATACAGTCTTCCTGTACCATCAGAAAGGGTAACCCATGTGGAAGATGAAAAGTGTATTGAGGCACAAAGGCGATTATCATAAGCTGTCAAATCTGTAGGTAGCCGAAAAACTTCTCTTGGTTTTTGTAGAGCAGTGTCCTGTAAGGGAAGAGTCATGTGCTAAGACTTTATGAAGCATTTATCAATTTCAGTAACTATTACAGTCAAATTAAGAATAACAAATCTCAGTAGCAACTCACCAGTTTCTTTGTGCAGTTAAGCATATTTTGAAAAAGGGGGTAGCAAGCATCACTCCTGCATATGTGGGAAAGGTGGTGGGATTTCATTATTGATTTCTATTTACTGAAAACACAAGTGTTCTATAACTGATACTTGAGCATTCAATCTTTTTCTTTCCATTTTACAGAACTAGTTCCTTAAAAAAGGATTTTCACTACTTTTCCCCAGCATTACATATAATCACCTACCTCAAATAATTCTAGTCCCAGTAAAAATGTGGAGACTTTAAAAGAAATTAAAGCCACAGAATTGTATTCAAACTTGTTCATAAAACCTCACTTCTAAATTAAAAAGAATTTTAGCCTATTTTGTTACGCAGAATATCAAGCTGATATATCATTTCTCAGCTTTCCTAGAGTGGTCATTTTATTAACTGTGATTAGCTAACAAAGCTGTACTAATTCGTATCATATTTGCAAATAATTTCTTCCATCACATTATGATTATCCTATGGAGTTAAATACAGTTGGCAGACAGTCACAAGGATTTTTCTCCAGGGGAACAGTACTGGGGACAGATCTGTTTAATATCTTTATTGATGATCTGGAAGAGAGGATCAAGTGCACTCTCAGTAAGTTTTCAGACAACACCAAGTTGGGTGGAAGTGTTGATCTGCTGGAGGGCAGGAAGGCTCTGGAGATAGATCTGGACAGGCTGGACTGATGGACTATGGCCAATGGTATGACGTTCAACAACGCTCATGAGTGCCAGGTTCTGCACTTGGGTCACAACAATCCCAAGCAATGCTACAGGCCTGGGGAAGAGCGGCTGCAAAGCTGTCTGGTAGAAAAGGACCTGGGGGTGCTGACTGACAGAGAGGAACATGAGCCAGCTTGTGCCCAGGTGGCCAAGAAGGCCAACAGCATCCTAGCTTGTATCAGAAATAGCAGGGCCAGGGAAGCGATCATCCCCCTGTACTTGGCACTGATGAGGTGACACCTGGAATATTGTGTTAAGCTTTGAGCCCCTCACTATAAGAGAGACATTGAGGTGCCGGAGCACATCCAAAGAAGGGCAGTGAAGCTGGTGAAGAGTCTGGAGCAAAAGTCTTAAGGGGGAGCAACTGAGGGAACCAGGGTTGTTTAGCCTGGAGAACAGGAGGCTCAGGGGAAACCTTCTCACTCTCTATGTGGAAGGAGATTGTAGCAAGGTGAGTGTCAGTCTTTTCTCCCAAGTAACAAGCAATAGTACAAGAGGAAATGGCCTTAAGTTACACCAGGGAGTTTTAGACTGGATGTTAGGAAAAAATTTCTTCACCAAAAGGGTTACTGAGCATTGAAACAGGCTGCCAAGGAAGTGGTGGAGTCACCATCCTTGGAGGTATTTAAAAGATGTGTAAATGTGATGCTTTGGGACATGGTTTAGTGGTGGACTTGGCAGTGCTGGGGTAACGGTTGGACTCAATTTTAAAGGTCTTTTCCATTCTAAAAGATCCTATGGTTCTACTATGCATCAAGATAAATTTATCATGCCTTATCAATGGCACACTGCAATCTTATTTTTTAAGCTAAATTGCAAGCACGGATTGTTTTTGAGCATGAAGAGAGAGACTACAGCAAAAAAAAATTGCACAGATGACAGAAAATAGTACATAACACTGATTTTTTTCTTTCCATAAAGGGAAAAAAGCCCCCAGCAAAACATAAAAAAAAAAATTCAGTATTTCCTGCAGTATAAACTTTACACAAATCAGCCTGATTGCATAACAGTGCAAAATTACTAATTTCATCTATATCACCAGTAATTGCTCTCAGAAGTCCCGCTTCAGTTCTGTGTTGCCTTCTTCATTTCCTGCTACTTCTAACAGAAGAAACTGCTTTTGTGCTGTAAATTGGATTTCCAGCTGTTGCCATTAAGTACGAAGGCACATCTTCCAGGACATATTTTAGGGATTATTCTTTATCTTCTGCCTTCACTCTCATATCCCTTCTTTGTTACTTAAGGCTTTGCAACTCTCTGCTTATTATTTGGCTTGCAGAATGCCAGCAATGCCACTGCCTGCACAGGACCACAACTTACCTGCCTTTTGTGAGTTAAAGTAATCTCTGAATGTCCAAAAGGTTAGAAAAAAAACCTGAACAAATATTTATGATTTGAAAAGAACTTGGCACCGCAGTTTTAAAAATGGTCAGGACATGCTTTATCAGCAATTCAGCTTGATCTGCTTACAAAGTAGATCAGGCTGCAGTATTAAGAGCACAAACAAAATATTCTTAAAGAAAAACACAAGATGCAGACTGCAGATTTAGCAACATCAGTCACATCTCTATAATGAAGATAGGCTGAGAACATTGGGGCTGTTGAGCCTGGAGAAGAGAAGGCTGCGTGGAAACCTCAGAGCAGCCTTCCAGTATCTGAAGGGGGCCTATAGGGATGCTGGGGAGGGATTCTTCATTAGGGACTGTAGTGACAGGACAAGGGGTAATGGGTTCAAACTTAAACAGTTTAGATTGGATATGAGGAAGAAATTCTTTACTGTAAGGGTGGTGAGGCACTGGAATGGGTTGCACAGGGAAGTTGTGAATGCTCCATCGCTGGTGTTGTTCAAGGCCGGGTTGGACAGAGCCTTGGGTGACATGGTTTGTTCTGAGGTGTCCCTGCCCATGGCAGGGGGGTTGGAATTGGATGATCTTAAGGTCCTTTCCAACCCTAACTATTCTATGATTCTAATCTTTCAAATAGCTGAAATAGAACTTAATTGCTTGAAGTTTTTCAACTGAACTAAGCAGCTGCTAAATAAAATGGGCTTGCAGTCTGTCACAAGAGGGGTTCCCCACAGATTCATTCCAAGCCCTATATCCTGCCAACATCCTCATAAATTACCTGGATGAGGAGATTGAAAGAACCCTCACCATATTTGCTGAAGGCAGCAAACTAGGTGATGAAGTAGACAGACACGTCTTGCACAGAGACCCAGATAGCCTGGAAGAGTGGAGTAGCAAGCACATTGTGAAGATAAACAAAGGCAACGTCCTGCACCTGGTACAGAATAACCAAAGAGCCCAGTGGCAACCAGGATCTGTGTGGCTGGGGAGCAGCCTTGCCAAAAGGGACTGGGGTATCCTGGTGGACTGCAAGCTGAACACGAGACAGCGGTACACTGGCACAGCAACATGGGCTAATCAGGTCTGAAGCTGCATCCGCAGGGGCATTACTAGCAGAGACAGACAGAGACATGATCATCCCACTCTGGTCAGTGCTTGTCAGGCCACACCTGGAATACGGTGTCCACTTTGGGTCCCCACAACTGAAACAGGCACAGACTACAAAGGGTGCAAAGAAAGTCCATGAAGACAGTCAAAGGGCTGGAGAACCTGCCCTATGAGACAAGATCGGAGGACTTAGGTATTGTCTTCCTGGAGAAGACTCAGGGGAGACCTCATGACAGTAGTCCAGTACTTAAACGGTGGCTACAAATAGGACTGAGGCATTCCCTTCACAAGTCACAAAGAAGACAAGGGTTAATGGGTTAACCAGGAGACACTTCAACTCAACACAGCAGAATTTTTACAGTAAGAACCACTAATGACTGGAACAGCCTCCCCAAGTACATGACAGAGTCCCCATCACTAGAGGCCTAAGGTACAAGATAATCACATCTAGACTTCCCATGAAAGGTTGTAACCTATTCTCTTTTGTGGTCCCTTTGAACCTGGGCTATTCAATGACACTAGAACAAATAGTGGACACTAACAACATAACTCAAACAAAAAAAATTCACTACCTAGCCCTTTATACTGATTCATAGACTTCAGAATCTGATCTCAGGTCTCCAAAAAGGTCTTCCAGGAATAATAAACAAAACTAATTACTGTTGTTTCTGTTCTGTATCTTAAAGAAACATGTCTCCTGATGTCACGGTCCTTTCCCCTCATCCTGTAGACAGTTTTATTTATACACACATATATAAGAAATTAAACAAAATTAACTTCAACAGGTTTTGGCAGATATTTTGCAGGCTACTGTACCTCCATATATTTGAACAAATAAACAGCCATATCTGGAAAAAAAAGTGCCTGATTGGACTTTATAGATCAACATTTCCCTTTTTAAACCTAATCTACCTTCTTAATAGACTATGTTGAGAACATAATTAATGGTCATAGAGCCAGTTAAACTGGTTTTAGTTTTATTTTACTAGGTTCATTTCCAGTCAGTTGATCTACAACTATTTTAAAGGCCCACAAACCAGAAAACTCTTGCTTAAAAATGAGGAAATTCTTCCCTTGTTACTAAAAATCAGCATTAGTTTCACTAAAATTGAAAGATATTTAAGTTGAAATAGATCTCTAAAACAAAAAAAAACAGCACGTGAAGGAAAAACATTACAAGGACAGATAGGAAGGAGGATATATACAAATATGTAAAAAGAAGCACTAACAGAAGCGCATTATTGTACTGAAAACTGGGGTGGGGGAGACAAGAATTTATCTATTCTGTGCCACACAAAATGCACTCTCTTACTATACAGTAAGGGTGGGCATGAGGCTAAGAAATAGCAGTGAAAAAATACCAGATTAAAACAGCAACTCATCACAGGCCCTGAAATTTCAGCTGCAAATAATTATAGTACTTTCTAGCATCTCCCGTCCTTCCATTTTCACTTGGTCAGTGGATAGGTTGGGGGTGGGAAATCATCTCTACACACATCCACTTCGAGAAACTCACTCATTCTGATTTATGAAATAGAGCAAAAACATACATATAAACCATCATCTTTAAAAGAGTTCTTTCCACTTCAGCACATGTATGCTTTGCAGAAAGAGCACACTTGTGCTTGCAGAGCATGCCAGAGCCTCGTTTGTTGAGAATCCTGTATTTGAGCAGATTTCAAACCCTTTATATTTTCCAGGCGTTATTAAAATCATATGCATTTAAAACATGTTCAAATGTAAGCAGGAGGAATTGGATTTGGCTAAGTACCATTTTAATAAGCAAGAGCAAGAATGAGCAGATGACAAGCAGACAGCCTGCTTGCTGTTTAGGCCTACTTGAATTAGTATTAGAGATTACTGTATACTCCAAAAAGGCACAAGGGCTGTTATGAAACCTCCAATGGAAAAGATGCAGATTTGATTTTTAATTATTGAAAACATTCAGAGTAACTCCGTAGATTTGGTTGCATCACTGTGCTCCTTGAACTATTCCACTAATTTATAACACATACAGGAGGGCAGAATGAAAGAACTGAACAAACACACCCCAACAAACCAACCAACCAAAAAAACCCCAACCCACCAACAAGCCCACAACACTAACAAAAATCCCACAATTAAGGTTTCACTGAAAGGAAGTGCTTCCCTACAATAAGTGCTCCATTGTAACTAGCAATGATTTTAGTGCCTAAGGAAATAAATAATAGCAAATCTCATGCATGTGATCATGGAAAGAAGCACCATCATCCCTCTTAACAATGATCTACAGGGCTATACTCTGTAACATTACAGAAGAACACACTTCTATCAGCCTTCAAGTGAATCTTAACAGTAAGCTTCAAATAGCTTTGGATGTAATTAAAATAAAAATGAAGCATCAACCATTTACTCTTCTAAAGCTCACATCAGATTTATCAGTACTAAACAGGAATGTCAAGACTCCTGAAAAAAGTGAAAAATAATCTTCATTACACATTACAAGGTCTCCTTCTCAATAAGAAAGAAAGGAAATGCTCTTTCTACAACATTTCTGATCAGTAATTTCACTTCAGGCATTCATTAGAAGGGTCTCTTGTCTCAGTTTGATAACATAACGGGTGGACTGGCTTGAAGCTGGAACACAACCTGTCCTCAAAACCCCTCTGTATCAGATTTGCTTTTTGATTTACTGTTTCTCTGTTCACCACCTTGTTAACAAGGGTAGTAGAAACCCCTTACTTCGGAAGTATGAGGGGATGCTGACATACTACAGTCACGTATTACATTAGCAAGAACTGGCTAAAAGATCTGTAGTCCTTTTACCAGAAGTCAGGTTTCCTTGCTGTAATTATGTTTAAATAAGAGCAACAGTTTCTTTAAGAAAAAGCTACATGCAGCTTCTTGTCAATCCAGTTCTCCAACTCCCTTCACTTCTCTACCAAGATTCTTCCTTTAACTATTTTTCACTCCTAAGTCACAAGGTATTACCTACGCTTTTTGCCTTTACAGAAAACATCTTCTGAAACACCTAAGTTGCAGGAATAAGTCATGATTTATGAACAACTAACGCACTGCCATATTAGAATCAAAACTGCAACCAAAATAGGAAGCAGAACTAGAAATAATTACGTGTTAAAAAGCCTACCTGCTCTTTCACTTTGGATTTAGGATAAGCATGTCAAACTGTTACATCTTCTGTTTTAAAGACAAGTGACATTAATTTTAACTGCGGCCATTGCTAACTTGTAAGTTATTCTTGGCTGAAAACAATATTATTATTTGTAATACACATTTGCCTAATATATGGCCAGGCACATTTGTAATGAGACACCTTGTTGATGTTTCTGAAAACGCACTCCTTTTTATACATATTTAAACATATTCCTTGCAAAACAGGCTGCACTGTGCATTAGGACACAAGATGGCAGCAACTTATTTCACAGTCACATGGAACTGAAACTCTTGACTAGATATTAACCAAGTGCCATTTTCCTGAAGACTACAACAGCCCCACTAGTCCTACGGAAGAATGTTTATTATTTCAATTTACTGCATATAAAAATCCAAATTACTGTCTGTTTTAAAATCCTTTATCTAGTAAAATCCTTTATCTGCTAAGAAAGAAATATGCACACTTTAGTGCCCTCCTAATAACAGAATGAATTGGGTGTCTGCGTTGTGGTGGCAGTGACGAGCTGCAGAGGTGACCACTGTGAGAAGAGACCAGGGCCCTGCGCTGCATGTGGCTCTTCCAGATCCAAGGGGACCATAGTGGGCAGATATCCCTCTGCAGCTCATGAGAAAGCCCAAGCCCAGCTCCTGGTAGGAGCTTTGTGTGACTTTGTTTCTCATCATCCTACTCCATTTTTTTTGGCAATAATTAATTAATTTCCCCACAGTATAGTCTGTTTTGCCTGTGATGGCAATCGGTAAGTGATCTTTCTGCTTTTATCTCAATCCGGAAGTTTTTTCCGTTTTATTTTCTCATTGTCTTGTTGAAGAGGGGTCACAGAGAGCACCTGGGTGCATGTCTGCTTGTGAGCCAGGGTTAAACAACCACAGAAAAAAAGCACAAAATATGATGCTATGACAAGCCCCTCTTCACAGGAGGCTTTCCTTTACAAGCTTCTCTCTTTTAGATGTTCCTACTGGGAAACCAGATATCTCAAAAGACTTGGAAGAAATCCCAGAAGATTATTCTGTCTTGGCAAGAGTTTGCCAAAGGTTTCAACTGCTTCTGCATCCTATGAAAAGTAAAGGAACTGTTCTGCAGCTTCAGTTTTCCACCTACCATCCTTTGGAAACCTGTTCCTGAAAAACACAGAACTACCACTTCTGGATTTTTCTCAGCTTGGCCTTGGACTAGTAATTTCCACACTACAACCCTTCATAGAGTGAGCCATGCTCTCTCAAAATATCTCCCTGTGTTTTTTGCCCTACAGGGTTACAAGTCAAATTTCTTGGTAGCATGACAGTAGACATTTTCCTTTCCAGTCTTTTATTCCTAAATGACCAAGTACTACAATTGCACTGTACCAGAAACATGGTGCCTATAGAGCTGTGTCCTTTCACCTCCAGAATGAAGAATAGCTCTGCAATGCAAACTAGTGCATCTATGCATTAAAATGGCTCAAAAGAAACAAAGTTTTACTACTGAAGAACATGAGTATAAAAGCAGAGAACTGTCATGCTTATCAGACTTGGCTAGCTTGCTTACACTCTATTTCAAGTTTGCTCACGGCCATCAGCATCCTTTTGCCTCCAACAAGTGACGCCCAGAGTAAGCTATTAGCTCATAAAGGCCTGCATTTCTAATTCTAATCCATACAGCTTCTTTCTCTCCTTGTATCTACAATGTCAGGATTTTCACATTAGCAAGCAAACATCAAGTAGCATAGGGGAGAAAAGAAGTATCAGCAACTGGAAGTGTCTACTCTTTCTTCTGCTTGTCACCATGTCTATCTTGCCCAGATTGGAAGCAGATGACTGGAAGCACTATTGCAATACTAATGCAATACTATTAATGAAAGTATGTCAGACACCTCACTTTAAATCCTTTCATCCTTCCTGGTGAACAGCACTTGTGTTAATCTACCCATGTTCCTGGCAGTAGCTCTCCCCAGCTTTTGCATTCAGCTCCTACCTGCTGTATTTTCTATCCTGTCTACCCCCCACCTTTTCAAATTCAGTAAATTTTAATAAAGTTTATTCTTACCAGAGTCACTGACAGATTCATAATCCTTCCAAACTGATCAACATAGTAGACATTATCCTGATACCAAGAATCAAGATGAAGATAATTATACATGCCAAAAGCACGCATGTGGTCAAGGGTATATTGATCATCACGAAGTTTCACTTCTGCTACAGCTGGTGGAGACAAAAATAAAAACAAGAAAAAAAATAAGAAAATACGATTTAAACATTTATTTATTATGTAATAATTGACAGTTCAAACATAACTGAAGAATAATTCTTCCATCATTTGTTGATAGGACCTGGCTTATTTGAACAAAAATACATTATGCATACATAGCTTTAAAATTTCACCATAAACTTGAAAGCAGGTCATCATCACTGAAGGCCACTGCAGTCATTCACTGGGACCATGTAGTAACTATAACCATTAGTGGCCCAGTGGTGGTGGGCTCACCCTGGCTGGACACCAGATGCCCACCAAAGCCACTCTGTCACTGCCTTCCTCAGCTGGACAAGGGGGAGAAAATACAACAATAGGCTCATGGGTCAAGAAAAGAACAGAGAGAGATCACTCATCAACTACCATCATGGGCAAACAAACTCGACTTGGGGAAATTAGTTTAGTTTATTACCAATCAAATCAGAGTAGGATAAAGAGAAGTAAAACCAATTTTTACAAACACTTTCCCCCACTCCTCCCTTCTGCCCAGGCTCAGCTTCACTCCTGATTTACTCTACCTCCTTCCCCCACCAGTGGCACAGGGGGATAGGGAATGGGGGTCGTGATCAGTTCACCACGTCATTTCTGCTGCTCCTTCTTTCCCAGGGCAGGACTCCTCACACTCTTTGCCTCCTTCGGCACGGAGTCTCTCCCACAGGAAACAGTTAGAATCATAGAATCATAAAACAGGGTTGGAAAGGACCTTAAGTTCTTCATTAACTTCTCCAAATGGAGTCCTTCCCACAAGCTGCAGTTCTTCATGAACTGCTCAGGCGTGGGTCCCTTCCATCAGTGCAGTCCTTCAGGCACAGACTGCTCCAGAGTGAGTTCCCCATAGGGTCACAGCTCTTGCCAAAAACCTGCTCCAGTCCAAGCTCCTCTCTCCATGGGGCTGCAGGTCCTGCCAGAAGCCTGCTCCAATGCAGGTTTGGGTCTTTCATGGGCTGCAGGTGGAGATCTGCTCTACAATGGACCTCCACGTGCTGCAGAGGCACAGCCTGCCTCACCATGATCTGCATTATGGGCTGCAGGGGAATCTCTGCTCTGGTGTCTGGAGCACCTCCTGCCCTCCTCCTTCACTGACCTGGGTGTCTGCAGAGCTGTTTCTCGCACATATTCTCACTCTTCTCTCCAGCTGCAATTGCTCCTGTGCAGTAACATTTTCCTTCTTAAATGTATTATCCCAGAGATGCTACCACTATCACTGACTGGGATCAGGCCTTGCTCAGAGCTGGGTCTGTCTTGGAGCCAACTGGCATTGGATCTATTGGACATGGGGGAAGCTTCTGTCAGCTTCTCACAGAAGCCACCCCTGAAATAGCCAAAGTACCATCAACATTTCCAACTACGCTTTTTCTAACTGAAAGAAGCTGAAACACTGGCTGCTTCACTATTACAGTACCTTCTTCAAGGCAAGAAGCATGCTACCCGTGCTCATCCACCTGAGGAAGATTTTTCCAAACAGAAAACCTCTCCTCAGCTACCAGTAATCAGAACTGGTCTCACTTAAGACAAGCCAAGTTTTTATCTAAACTAGCTGTGGCTTTTTCTTCCTATTCCATACCTAGATATCAAGCAGCTGTAGTTTCAATGTCTAAAAATATAGAAAATAATCAAATTTCAGCCAAGACATCAGTAGAAGTCTAGTCCATCCTTCTGCAAATAGTCTCAGACAGACTGGAACTCCAATCTCCAATACAGTCATCCCAGGATCCTTAGCTTCCCTGCAGGAAGTTTATCTTAAACTTCACACAAGTAAAATCCTTTAGACAGTTTTAAGTAAACTCTGTCAGCCCATGATGATTAGCCTTTAAAAGCACAGTATGGTGAATGCACCTCAAGGCTAATCCTTCTACAGCAACGGTTATTTTAATTCCTACTATTTTAGCTTCCACTTTCTTCTCTTTTCTACTCAAAACCAGAGCAAAGCTATTTCCAGTATTTCACTTCCATCCACACTCATATCAGGGGCCATTCACAACTCTATATAGCAGTCCTCATCTTAGATCTCTTACGCTCTTTAGCATCTACTTAAAACCTACTGAAGAACCAGTAGCTTCCTCTGCTCTGCCAGAACACCAATTACAGCAACAGCAGACCATTTTGCAGTGCAATCAGTGCCACTGCATAGCTGTCACAAAACCATCCATCAGACAGTCACTAGATGGCTCAGTGAAAACTGACCCCATCAGAGACATGGGCTATTAACATAAAAGCTGACTACGGGAAGCTGTGCAAGATTATACTGCCTGATTAATAAAAATACCCAGTCACACTATGCAAAACAGCAGTATAATTAGCAATTAAGTTTCCTAATCACTGTTGATATTTGCAAGCCAATAGTATTAATTCCACTCAGCTCAAATCATTATTCACATTCACCACACAGGAGGGATTTCTGTACCCCTCCAATTAATAAATTACTGCTCCCTTGTAGAGCCATGGCCCTTCAGAACAAGCTAGAATATCCACAGAGAAGCCAGAAGAAAATTCACCTTTCATAAGGGAAAGACTGCTACCCATTCCAATTTCTACTTTAACTAATTAGAATATTTTTACAGCAAATTACACCAAAAGAAATTAACATTACAGTAAAAGAGATTAGAAGCATATGTTGTGAAAATGTGTTTTAAAGCTGTTTGTACAATCAAGCTTTATCACAGAGATATTTTTCCCAACACGACAAGAGATGATGTGCATATTCTGAAAACAATTAAAGACAAAAATCAAATATAATCCAGCATAATTGTTTCCAGTAAAACCAAGTACATGTCATCTCCTTCCTGTACGGTTACATTAACTGATCTTCTGAAATTAAATACACATGCAGAAGTATGTAAAGCTTTTCTAGCACAGAAAACCTAAAACTGTCTAACTTCAGAAGGCTTTTCTCCACTTCTCCCTCCTCACACCCCTAGACATGTGGCTACTGTGAGAATTGTAACTGAAACACACAGTGAACAGTCCAAACTAGACACTTCCTGAAGCAAATGTACAACCTGTCAAGAAAATTATTGGAATAATACACTATTGGTTAGCTGATTGTAATGTGATGAGCTTTATAACCATGAATAAAGCTTTCGTCCTTGAGTTTTTCAGCCCGTAGTGCTGACACACCCTGAATAACAAGGGATCAGGAATACTGCACAATTGCAATATTGAATTAATTCTTCAGAAACAGGAGTCAGAGACTATACAATATATGGGCAATTTTAAACCAGGAACTCAAGCAAATCTGTACTGCACTGTCATAAAACACTTTAAAAAAGATTATCAACTGCTTGCAGAATGTATCCTGTATATTGCTCTCTGCCATATAGAGAAATAGAGTAACTATTCCATCCTCAATTAAATGAAATCCATTCTGTGATCAAGTGAAATGTGTGCACAAATGCCATCTGCTATCACATACCATGTGCTCAGATAGTTTATAGGAGATTTTACACTAGGATGAAGTTCATTCCTTCCTTTCTACAGCCTTCCAGGTTCAAGTTTTCTTGATGGTCCTTGGAAAAATGAGGAGAAAACCAACATAGCTGAGCGCAGAATAATGAAGGACAAAAGAGAGAAGAAATAGAGACTTTTAATAAAGCAAATTCAGGAAAAAGAGAAGTTAATATAAATGGAAAAGAAATACTTCAATCAGATCATCACCTTGTTCAGTCACACAGTTTCACCTGATTTTGTTTGGTCAGGATTTTTTTGCTGATTATTGCTGTTGTTAGGTTTATGGAAGGGTTTGCTGTATGGGATGTTCTGTGCACTTTGTTTGGGGTATTTTGGTGTGTTTTTTTTGGGGAGGGGTTGTTTGTTTAAGAGCCTAACACTGGGCTCTTCATTTTTTGGGGGCTCAATTAACAAGCAGCAGTTAGTGACAGCTATTCAATAGAATGATGCATGGTCTCCTTCAAGTTTGATAACTCTGCACTACTAAAACCCAGGAACATCGAGTCATACTCTGTAATACCCAAAAAGAGACCAAATATACAGAATGTATAAATTATATCCCATCTTTCAATATTATTTCTCAACAACCCTGCTTAGGTAGGGGTATTTCAGACAAGTACAAAGAAAATGATGCCACTTCTCTAGAATTATATTTATCTCCAGTTTCATGCTTGAAAAAAGTAATTTGACTCAAAATAGTTCAAAGATAATTAAGCAAAGAGTTTCACACACGTCACCTTTACCTAAAAGAAAAAGCGCTAAATGTAAAGGAACTCATAAGAATCAACAGAAGGAGTGAGACATCTCTGACCTAACTGGATCTTATTATAATTACTTACTATGCACTGAGAAAAAAAAGCTCTTCTGAGTAAATAACACTATCGAGGGACTATACTTAAAATAAATAGAGAAGTCTTATATCTGTCATCAAACATTGTATAGCAGAACTGTAAAAAAAAAAAAAAAAAAAAAAAAAGGAAAACTGCTGAGGAACATCCCCTCCATCCCCCATTTTTAGATGTTTTACTGAATATATCAAAACAATACTGGAAAATATGTAAAATAATTATATCAACATATTTTGGTGCATCGAATGTTATATGCTTGTATGTCATAGTTCAATCTGCAATGCCACCCAGTGGCAGCAATTCAATATTTCATACAAACTTATACACTAGCAAAAGAGCTTAATTTATTTTCTAGTATCAGCATCCAAAGATCTTTTTAACCCTGCATTAATTCTTTTTCTTTTAATATCAACAAATATGCTTTTATTGTTAATGGCAGCATCATCTCATTGCTGCTGTTGAGTAAAACTACAAGGCCTGTTTATTCTACTGCAGTATGTTAACACACTAAACACAAAATGTTCCTGTTTTAGTAAACACCTAGCTTGCTGAAAACAAGCACAGGCTGACAGATACTCTGTAATGAAGTATTTTTTCTAATCACTATTACTTACCCAAGCATTAGAAGTAAATATGATCTATCATGCAAAAAAATGGAACAAATAAGTGGAACAAGATCCAAAAACTTGCAAGACATTTGTGAAAGTATCAGTATAGCTGATAGTATAGTGAACTACAGCTACGTCTCACAGTTTTTCTTAGTATTTCTCATATATAGAAGACTTTCATTCTATAATTATTTTTTTCAAATGAAAATGGAAAACAAACGGAAACTACTATAAATGTTTGAAACATATCAGTACATTTGGCTCCATAAAAGGACACAAATTATATTCATGTAGTATTAGTAAGACGACTACTTTTCACTCAAGCAGTGTGAATGGGCAACTACATTTCACAGAAGCACAGACCTTCTGGTCCCAACAGGCTGCACACAGAGCAGTCTTCCATTAACACCATTTTTTTATTTTGAAAAGTGACAAAAACCCACAAATGCACGTAATCAAAGGAATGTACTCTCTACATATTCTTCTGGCTTGCAACAGGAGCTCCATGTTTGAGTGAATGTTCACTACACCTTTCAGCTGTTATGGTATGATCATAGAATAGTTTGGGTTAGAAGTGACTTTCAAAGGAGGCGCTCCTATCCCTCTGATCATTTCTGTGGCCCTTCTCTGGACCCTCTCCAACAGGTCTGTGTCCTTCCTGTACTCAGGACTCCAGAGCTGAACGCAGTACTGCAGGTGAGGCATGGTGTATGTTTTTTAATATGAATAACAGTTCTGCCAAAAAGACAAAATAGAGAGGAAAGGCATGAGGGAAACCCACAACTGAGTAACTTCTAAGCCTCTGAAAAAAAAAAGGCATCAAGTTACATCTGACCAGTGGAAGTCAAGAGTAAGGTTTTCATTCCTTGAAGAACTACATGAGTCTTAGACAAAGTCCTTGTTGGAGACAAGAATCTGCCCCACAGCCACAGACTGCTTTGGACTCTGCTGAGTTTGGATCAGGGCAGAAGAGGTGACTGCAAACAAGACGTTCTTTCTTCCCTCCCAAAGGTCCAGTGGTTTAAAAGAAAGGCCACACAAAGCTCAGTGCAAAGGAATCACCAGGAAATAAGTTATGAAAATAAATTAAGGAAAATAAAAATAGACAAAACTTAGGATGAAGAGTTAGGAATTAAACATATAACAGTGTGGGACTCATTACTAGTTAAAACACATTCCCAGGATGAGAGATGAGAAAGTAGTAACTGTGAAAGTTCAGATTAACTAGGACAGAATAGGTAGGAGTAAGAAAGAAATAGAAGATGAACATGCAAATCACAGTATTTAAAAGGGAACATAAGATCCCAGAATTTCACCATTTGTTACTGTGACCTTATATTTAAGATATTCACTAGAAGACTCCCTTCTAGCACAGATCTAATAAAAAAATGCATTAAATAAATGCTTTAAAATTCTCTCTGCTGCACGTCTGACCATAGCAAATTCCTGGCAACTGCAGTTTGACAGTTAAAGGCAAACTGGAACTGAATGCTAAGTTTTACACAATGGTCACATTACACATTGAAGCTCACTGTAGCCCCCAGGAGCATGACAACCAACACAAGTTGTCCCGCAGTAGCATGTGTTGCCATCCACCTGCTCCAGTAGTAGAAGCCTGCATCAATTCCATGTGCTAATTTCTTCTAGTCATTTTAGTTTACAGCTAGCAGTGAAATTCATAAAAATGGTAAAATATAAAAACAGATGAAATATCAAAGATTAATACTCTAATGCTTAATATGCAAGTTTGTATTAACACTACATAAATACTTCGACTACAGCTGAGTTAATTCAGTTCTACTTAAGGACGAGTACTATTTCTATTTATTATCATACATTCAAAGTACTTTAAAGCTCACATGCTCATCTTACTGCCATGAAATTTGGGATGCCACACAGGCAGAACTCCAAATCTCAGGTCATTTGAGACAAGGACTCCTGAAATCGTTTTCCTGGAAAACAAACAAAAAATTCAATAGCCTTTTTACATCAACCTTCCAGAATCTCCCACTGCATTTTGCACACAGTTGTGAGTAAAATCAGAAATTAGTCATGCTGACAGCGTTCCTAAACATGTGACATTTCAGCTATTGTACTTTCCTCACTCTCACTTTGAGGAAATTGAAACTCTTCACTCAGTGACAAACATTAATTTAATGACATACAAATTACCAAGTTCTTCATTCTGTTCCTCAAGACTTATAATTTGCTCACAATGTGCTGGAAAGCAGAAGTCCTTGGCCTTCTCACACAGTATTAACTTCTCCTCTTTTGTAGTAATTTGAAAAAGCCATGGCCTACACACCACTCACTGCGTCTACAACTCAACATGCATAACATAAAACTCAAGTCGTGAAAGGATGCCCTCAGTTTCATGATGCCAACCTGATGAAGTTTAACCATGACAAGTGCAAGGTCCTATAGCTGAACGGGAGCAATCCCAGGCACAGCCACAAGTTGGGCAGAGAAGAGATTTGGAGCAGCCCTGCAGAGAAGGGCTTGGGGGTGTTGGTTGATGAAAAAATGAACATGAGCTGTCAGTGGGCGCTTGCAGCCCAGAAAGCCAACTGTGTCCTGGGCTGCATCAAAAGGAGTGTGACCAGCAGGTCGAGGGATGTGATCCCGCCCCTCTACTCTGCTCTACTCATGAGACCTCACTTGGAGTATTGTACGCAGTTCTGGTGTCCTCAACAGAAAAAGGACATGGAACTGTTGGAACAAGTCCAAAGGAGGGCCACGAAGCTGATCAGGGGACTGGAGCACCTCCCATACTGAAGACAGGATGAGAAAGTTTGGGCTGTTCAGCCTGGAGAAGAGAAGGCTGCGTGGAGACCTCATAGCAGCCTTCCAGTACCTGAAGGGGCCCTATAGGGATGCTGAGGAGGCACTCTTCATGAGGGACTGTAGTGAGAGGACAAGGGGTAACGGGTTCAAACTTCAACAGGGGAAGTTTAGATGGGATCTGAGAAAGGAATTCTTTACTGTAAGGGTGGTGAGGCAGTGGAATGGGTTGCCCAGGGAAGCTTGTGAATGCTCCATCAGCTGGCGGTGTTCAAGGCTGGGTTGGACAGAGCCTTGGGTGGCATGGTTTAGTGGGAGGTGTCCCTGCCCATGGCAGGGGGGTTGGAACTAGATGATCTTAAGGTCCTTTCCAACCCTAACTATTCTATGATTCTATGATCCTATGCATACATATTAGACAGAAAACACAATGTTCTGGTACAGAACATCCCTGTGTTGTGAAGAAATTGCCCTGAAGTTAGAAAAAACAGTAAAGAGAGAGCGCCAGCTGTATGGCCTAAGAGAAGGCTGAAATAGAGAACAAAACATCTAGAAAACAGGTATATGGGCTTTTGTGATGTGGAAAGTGGAGAAAGAAAATAACACAGGCACACATACCAATCTTCTGTCACACAGGTTACTGAAACTAGCACATAAAATATCTGAATAGACAAGAACTGGCTAGATCCATCTCTCCATTAGCAACTCCGTCATTCAAGAACTTTAACAAGAATCTTTAAACCTCACCTACTGAGAACACATGAATAACTGACTACCCAAGAACCAGAGAGCTTATTTGATCACAGGCAGAGCATCAGATAAAGGGCAAACTAAGAGGCAGTACCTATGCCACACTAACTGCTGCCATCTTTGACACAGCTGTAATACACTCCTAACACACATTCACTGATGTTTGGACTGGAAAGGGGACACCTAAATCAGTCTTCCAGTAAAAAATGTCAAAATACCTAACACAAATGTTACTGTTAGAATTTTCCAGTCCTATGATAGATGCACATACCGTATCACCTCCACTTCATTCACTCCTGCAACACACAGTCCACATACAGCCTCACATTCTCCCCACAATTCACCATAGCAAACACACCTTTCTGACCCACTATTAATACCACGTATTTAACACAAACTAAAGTAACGAGTAACAGTTGGCTCTGTAGACAGGTACATAAATCAGTAGACATACAGAGGTAGAGATAAGTCCACCCAAATTGTATATTACTGTCTCAGATTCATTAAAAAGAATAGAAAAAAAAAGTAATTCATCCACCTACAAAGTCCACACCTGTATTTAGATCTCTTTGTAGGTGGATGAGAGATTTCAGGGGGCATGGCTAAGACTGTAAGCACATCTCCAACATCACTTTGTGCTAACATTCTTCTCAGCAGATTAGTCCATTAATGGACCAGTACCTCAAATGTTACTCATAACACTTAGCAGAAAAAGCATAGCACGGAATAAACAACCCTTAGATCCTCACCTGAACTGTAGGGCAGAGCAAAAAAAAACTCGCTAACTATTGAGGTCTGTGGGAGATACTGATTTCATACATATTTCTATAAATCAGCTGTATTCCAGCACACTCACATGTACCCTGCCATTGTGAACATTACTGCGCG
The DNA here is from genome assembly GCA_017639245.1 of Myiopsitta monachus. Taxonomy (NCBI): domain Eukaryota; kingdom Metazoa; phylum Chordata; class Aves; order Psittaciformes; family Psittacidae; genus Myiopsitta; species Myiopsitta monachus. The sequence continues at coordinate 87,800,222 of CM029918.1, forward strand.
TGCACAAGGCAAGGACAGATTTATCACACAGACTTCCTTACTCATTTAGAAACTCAGTTCAAACTCACAGGGGCAGACCATTCTAATGCAGTGATGTGACAACAGCCTGAGACCTTGGTTCGCCACGGAGCTGGGTGGACACACAGGGACACCAACGACAACGCTGCAGCCGATTGTAAGGAGAGCAACCAAGAGGAAACGCCAGGTCTGCCAACGGCCCGCCGTTCCGACCCAGGACAGGGCACGCCTGCATCGAGGGCCGCGGGGCCTACCCGCGGAGCACCGCATGAAGACCCCCACACCGCCCCGCCCCACTCCTCACCCGCGTCGAGCTCCAGCTGGTAGCAGGCCAGAGGCTCCAGGGACAGCTTGTAGCCCTCGAATTTGGGGTCCAGGAGCAGGCGCTTGGCCTGCAGAGAGCAATGGGCCGCCATGCTCAGCCAACAGCGGGAGCCACGGCGCAGCACCACGGGACCGGGACACGCCGGGACCGCGGGGCATGCCGGGAGCTGTAGTCCCCAGCAGCGCTTCCCGTGGGCACTCGCGCGCGAGTGCGGTTCCGCCTCCTGCCGCCGGGGCTGGCGACGCCGTGCGGTGGCGGGGTGAGCCGGCGGCGGCGGATCGCGGCCTGCTGGGGCCTCGCTCCGTGCCCGCTGCTCCGATTCGGCGGCGGGAGGAGCCCGGGCGGGCGGGCGAGCGAGCGAGGCGCTCGGGGGGGGGAGGAGGGGAGAGGAGAGGCGCGCTGCGGGGAGGCCGCGCCCGCTTCAGCGGCCCGGTGAGCTACCGGCGCCCAGCAGCGGGGCGGCGCGACCCGGCGGGTGCTGTTCTGGTGTTGATTCCCGGGTCTCCTTCCGGTCGTTAGCAGCGGGCTTGGTGCTGCCCGTAACTGTGCGAGTGGCTTTCTTTTTGTTGTGTTAGTGATACGGATGGTGGTGAGCCTCTCTTCTGCTCCGTGTCGTTTGTGAAAAACCGGGACTTCCAACATGAACAAAGATGCCCAGATGAGAGCAACCATTAACCAAAAACTAATAGAAACAGGAGAGCGAGAACGGTAAGCAGGCTTCTGATTCCGTGCCCCATGAAGCTATATAAACCTGCAGTTGAAAACAGTTGTATGGAATTCTTCTTTTAGAAGGGAAGAGGGAAGGTTTTCCTTTGAAGGCCTGTTTTCAGGTGAAATATGTTAACTTTTAAAGTTAGCATACACATGCTAGCAGAGTAGACCTGAGCAGTTAAAGTGACTCAGTAGGCTTCTACCTCTTTTCTGTGGCTGCAGCATCAACGCTGCCTGAAAGAAATACTGTGAATTAGCTCCTGAGCTGCCAACTCCTCTCAGTCCAACATGGTAAACTGAAATTAGTACTCATTCAGGTTAGGGTTCACATGCTGTTCAGCCATTTCTGCTGCTGGTCTGGGAGTTCTATGGTGGGTAGGAATTGTAGACTTAACTTTCACCCTGAAGCATATTTAAGCTGTCAGGAATGTTTGCTGTTCCTAACAAGCTTGTATATTGTCGTAACAGCCTTAAAGAGTTGCTGAGAGCCAAATTAATCGAATGTGGCTGGAAGGATCAGCTGAAGGCACATTGCAAAGGTAACAGTGGTCAAATAACTAATATCCTTTGTAATCAACTGGGGTTCTGGCCAAGTAAAAGTCCCAGAAGAAGGCTTTACTGTGTAACAATTTAAACAAGACATGGGCAAGAGGAAGGTATCCCTGGCAACTGGTTTTGCTTGCAAGAAAGCAGCTTGCCATTTTGGAAAAGATCTTGACACTTCTGATCTGTACCTTCTTAAGTTCAGGAGGAAAGGTCTTGGAATTGATTCCCTACGTATTCATGATAATACAGCTTTTTGTTTTGAGAGAGATGACTTCCTTACCACAGGAGAATAAAAAACAAGAAGAGGAAGGTGGAGCAAATGCAGTGGTACGCAACTTAACAGCTTGAAAGAACTCTGTTTGCACATGGGAGACAAAGTATGTTTGTACTCTTTCCAAGTACAGTTCTTGAAAGTAAGATCATCTACTTAGATGAAACAAAACAAGCTGATGAACCTCTAGATACCCAAATCTTTAGTTCTGAGTTAAGTATTGAGCATTACTACAGTTTACTGATTTGTAAATTATATGAGATTTACAAATGGTATTTCAGCAACCAGGAATACTACCACATGATGAAATTTCATTAAAGCAAGTAACAAATCCCTGGAGCTTTTGCTTTAGTTCTGATTTGGTCTATTGTGCCCAGCTACTGAGTATACCATCACAGAGCTTTTCTTTTTATAGGGCTGAGTGTCTTAAATTGTTTTCAGAGGTGGATTTGCAGAAAGGGCTGAAATGATCCATGCTGGCAGTTGTCTGCCTGATACCACTGCCAGAGGTTCCCCGTTTCAGTTGTACAGGTAGTGGAAGGGATGTTTATCTGCCTTCTCAAATTTATATACTCTGCTGCAGGAAAGTTATGTAAAGTGTTTGGCTTATATGGTGAGGCACTGGAATGGGTTGCCCAGGGAAGTTGTGAATGCTCCATCACTGGCGGTGTTCAGGGCCGGGTTGGAGAGAGCCTTGGGTGGCATGGTTTAGTGGGAGGTGTCCCTGCCCATGGCAGGGGCGTTGGAAGTAGATGATCTTAAGGTCCTTTCCAACCCTAACTGTTCTATGATTCTGTGATTCTATATTAGTACTTTGAACTGTAACTGCAAGCGGAAGTTCATTTGTCCCTATTAAGGGCCTAACAGCCTCCAAAGGAAAAGACAGAGAGGAATTTGGGGGGTGGGTGGGGCAGTTCTGTTGTTGTGATTGTTGGGCTGGGGGTTTTGGGGTGTTTTTTTGGTAGTTTGTTCTAGAGCTTCTTGCTGTTGTGGGTTACAGCCAATAACTGAGCAATCCAGGATTATCTTCAACAGGAAATTAAACCAAGAAAAACAGTTTACTAATAGTTCATGTGAGTCAGCTCAGAAAATGGATTTAGTGTCTTGAACAATCAGTCCTATGGATACAGTTAAAAACATTCACATTTCCACAAAAAAAAAATCAGGTTTATGCTGCTGATTTGAATTTCTTCTCAGCATTGACTTTGCATTTTTAGGTCTTCAAGGTACTATAAGTAGACAATTGTTTAAATGCTGGTATGCATTAATCATACAGTATATCTTAATCTAGCTTTTGCTGTAGACTGCATATCTTCTTTCAGATATGCTTTTATACTTTGCTGAAATATAGAGCTGTTGTTTAAACCAGTTAGGAAGAGTAGTAAGCATTTAATGTCTCTGTGTTCTCTTTTGCTGTATGTTCCAAAGTTTTTTTCCAGTTGCGTCTCTTTCTCCCTATCATGTAAATAACATATTTGGAGAGATACGCGCTACAACACTCCAGCAATACAATGCTTAGATAAGCTTAAACTGTGTTATGTTGGATTCTAAAATATGAGCTGATCAAGATGCATCAGTATTTCCAAGTTCCATCCTTAAACCCACGGTGTGAATGAGAGGCTAAATCCACTGTGCAATGCAGTAGGCACTGAGTTCCATTTAGGTCACATGCTACTTCACATCCTCTGATCACCTACACTTGCAGGTTATGTCTGTTAATCACTGGCATAGGTTTTGTCTTCTAATCAGTGTGTTAAAGACTTAAAATATTCTTGGTCTTCCCCAGATGTCATTAAAGAGAAAGGATTAGAACATGTTACGGTTGATGATTTGGTGGCAGAAATCACTCCCAAAGGCAGAGGTAAGAAAATGTAAACGTGGATGTGTTAGGACATATAAATATACCGTTTTAAATGGGAAAAATATAGATGTAATATATGAAGCTCACGTAGCTTCAGTTACTTTTGGGTATTAACACAATTGCAAGAACAAAAAAAGAATAGAAGTAGCTGTTGTGAAAGGTTGGTATTAGTGTATTTTCCATGTTGTCCTGGTTTTTTTTACGTCTTGCTTTCTTATTTGTGTTTCAGCCTTGGTACCAGACAGCGTAAAGAAAGAACTCTTGCAAAGAATAAGAACCTTCCTTGCCCAGCATGCCAGTCTTTAACTTTGACATTCACCTGGGATAGTGTTTCTTTATTACGTCAGTCATGTCAGGATTGGAATGCAGTTTACATACTTAAGAATGATGAGTTGAAGTTCCTTTGCATTGATTTCTTAAACTTGGTGTTATTTTAATAAAAAATGTTGTGGGTTTGTGGTTCTGAGGCTCTTCTCTGTGTCAGTGCACTGTGATATGGCATCACCTGTTCCTGGCTTTAATAAGCCATAATTTTATATGGTTGTACAGAATTGCTCAGATTTTCAAAAAAAGAAGTGAGGTTAATAAGCATATGCGGTAGAAATACAGAAGGGAGAAAGAAGTCTGTGGAAAATGGGATATGACATACGACTGACCGTATCCTTTCTAATTTTCCCTGAGTAAGTAGCTGGATGGGATGAAGAAGTTAAGACTACATGAAACAGTTGGTGGCATTCCTCCCAGTACTTCTTTTGCTTTAGAGTGAGTGGTCTGTAGTCCACAATTTGGAAGTATTCCTGCAGTAATTCATAAGAGGTTGAATTTTTCGAACAAAGGCAGTTGTATCTCTTCACGTTTACTTCCATTAGAGAGTCACTATTCTGATCCACAACAACTACTGCTTTCTAGCGTTGCCTGTGTTATTGATAATTAAAAATTATGTTGATCTTTAGGGCCTTTTGAAATTTAAATGTAATACAATCATTTGCCAACATAAGTCTCTTTAAATTCTTTTATCGGTATCTGCAACATCAGCCAGGTCTATAAATGGCTGCAAAAATAAAGCTGATGAATAGAATTGGGAAAGGGCCTTTGAATTGAGAACATTCAATTTTTGCCAGCTTCAGCTTGAGGCCTTTAACAGATGATGGAGTGGAGGAGAAGCATAAGCAAGAACTAATTGAGCAGTCAGACACTGTTGTGAGTTGGCCACTGTGAGAAGTTAATTGACTCAATGTAAATCTCTATGCTCCTAATTGCAAGAATACTCTAATAATTGTCACTTAGAGTGGGGCTCAGGAAGCTGTGCTGGCTCCCATGGATCTGTGGATTTCATTCCGGTTGTTGCTGTGAGCACTTCCCCATGGTTCCTCTCGGGGGAACCAGTACCTCATGCATGGGATGTACAGTGTCTGTGCCTCCTGGTTCCTTGGCTGTGGATGAGAAAAATAATGTGCTCTGATTCATAGCAAATCACTGGGTGCTCACTGGAAGGCAGACTGTGGATAGGCTGAGCTCCCCCTGCACAGGGATGTGGCTGAACGGCAGTGCAGGGCTGTTTGTGCCAGGCTGCGAGTGTTCAGCTATCATGTCTGCTCAGACTGAGCTGGGCAACAGATGTGAGAGAAGAGTCCAGCAACAGCCAAAGGTGGTGGTTGTTCCTCTGGCACTAGATAAAATTCAGTCCAAACCGGGAAATACTGAATGTCAGTGAGTGGGACAAGATGTAACCAGTCATGAACACCTTTTGCTTACACAAGAGTAAGTTCCTGCTGGGACTGGAGCATGGCAGGAGCCAGAATTGGGGTCTGTTGCAGGACATATGCCCCTTCTGAGGGCCTGTGCTGTGCTGTTTTAAAACTATCTTCCTGCCAGGTTGAGCACAGTTGCTGTATGTCATTGTCTCTGTTAACTAAAGGTTCAGAAAGAAGAAAATCCTTCCACTTGAAATTTCATCCTACTTTTAAAATACTTACTTGCACTGTGTATGTGTCCTGGTTTAATCCCAGACAACAACTGAGCCCCACACAGCTGCTCACTCTCTTCTCCCCAGTGAGATGTGGGAGAGAACCAGAAAGCTGAAAGCGAGAAAACTCATGAGTTGAGATAAAGACAGTTTAACAGGTAGAGCACAAGCCCTACACACAAGCAAAGCAAAGCAAGGCATTCATTCACCACTTCCCAGTGGGCAGGGAGGTGTTCAGCCATCTCCAGGAAAGCAGGGCTTCATCCACATAACAGTTACTTGGGAAGCTGTCATTCTGAGCATCCCCCCCTCCTTTTTCCTCCAGCTTTTCATGCTGAGCATGACGCCATATGGTATGGGATATCCCCTGGGTCAGCTGGGGTCAGTTCTCCCGGCTGTGTCCTCTCCCATCTCTGTGTGCACCCCCAACCTACTCCCTGGTGGGGTGAGGAGCAAAAAAGGCCTTGACTGTGTTAAGCACTGCTCAGCAGTAGCTAAAGCATCTCTGTGTTATCAACACTGTTCTCAGCACAAATCTAAAACATACTAGCTTCTGTGGAAAAAGCCAACCATACCTCAGTCAACATCAGCACAGTACGTTAATTGAAAGTTTGATTTATGCAACTTCATTTGCAATGAGCGTATTCTGTTTGAATTGCATATATGTATATTTATTCTTAGCTCTTCATTCTATAATCAATTTATCCAACACTAGTAACTGATGGAATACAGAATGTTTCTTCACACAGTGTAGCAGAATATATGCTGGCTGAGTGTATGTTTAATATTTGGCAAGGCTGTAAAATATCTTCTGTATCCTTACTCTTTCAGTCTTAGAGGTCTTTGCTGATGTTCTTTGATATCTTGTACATGACTAAAAGTCTTTGCTTGATGAATGGCTGTAGAGTGTCATGGGCATGCAGTAACTTGCTCCAGAGCTTCCACTTGATTTCCTTCACTGTGGTGGGAGAGGGCCAGACTTGAGGTATTCAGACACTGAAATGTGGAAGGCTTGTTGTCTGATTAGTAAACATTTGAGATTCCATCTAGAACATGACAGTTAAAGTGCAGTTGCTGTAAGTGCAGTGTAGTTCTCCCCTGTGGGCAACTCAAGCTTGGCACAGAATAAAGACTGAATGCTGTATGAATTTCCAGAAGGTTGTGCTGACCAATCTGAAGTTAAAGGTTTGACAAATAGCTCTTTCACATGCTTCCAAAAATAAGTTGTAAAGTTATGCCCAGACTGGCTTAACAGCATACAGAGATCCAGAATGAAGAGCAGAGTGACTGCATTCCAGACACACAGCAGCGGCTCCTCTCCTAAGGTAACACAGGCTGCTGCTGCTCACTGATGTGAACATCCCAACACCACGTTCCCACAGTCAACCACACCAGTGCAGCCCCCACTCAGAAGCTAGGCAAAAAGAATGTTTGACAACATGCAGATCCAAATTACACTGCAGTGGACTGGTCAGAGGCATTGTGATGGATCTTTTAAGAATGTTAGATTTGGGGTGATACCAGAAATGGGAGATGGTTTCTGGAGGAATAAGTAGGACCCCTTATTGGCCTCATATTTCTGTTTTAACTGCAGGTTTTATTCTCAGATGGACAGGGTGGCTTTGTTTTGCAAACTGTTCTCTGAACAACCTCAGTTTCTACTCATTTGGTCAGGCCTTGAAAACAGCCGTTAACATTCAGGATTCAGCCAGCACATTATTGTCCTGTTGAGGTTCTTTTCACACACTGAAATATATGATTATCTGTGCTATTAAAGGTTCTGTAGCTATAGCATGTACAGACACAGATAGATGCATTAACTACTTCTTAAAAAATTCAGCATTTTCAACATCATGAAATGCATCCGTTCCTTACAAAAGCAGACGGCACCCAGAGCTGAGATAGCCAAGAAAAGACAGTTTAGGACTGATACGAATTACCTCAGCTGCAGGCATCTACTTCTTTTAGATGGTAGCACTACATACACACTCTAGTAGCTGATTCAGCTTGGTCTTTTTATAGACAAGCCTGTAAAAAATAGAATCTGTTTGTAAATTGACATTGAAATAATAGGTCACACCTATTATACACCTAATAATACACCTAGGGTAAAATTGGTATTGCTCTTGATGCGGACTAATCCAAATTGTACGTGACAGTGAATTGAAGAGTCCTACTGCTGTCAATGAAAGACAGATAGAAAAAAGTTATCTTAGTCTGTTCCTTTAGTCAGGCAGTGAGGAGTCTGAAAGACACAATGAACTGGAACTGGTTAGATTCTAGTTTGTTTGATAACTATTTCCCCACAAATACTTCTCCACATTGACACAGTCCAGTCAAAAAAAATGTTATAAACCAGTAACATTATCAAGAAATTCTGCTGGGATGTCAAACTTACACTCACATTTTAGATAGTTTTTCAACTGGGGGGGGAGGTTAAGTGGTGGGGTGGGGTTTTTTTGGTGGTTTGTTTGTTGTTTGGGTTGGGGTTTTTTTCTCCTATTTTTCCACATTCTTCTTCATCCTTGTTTACTGCCACAGTATTTCAGAACAGACCTTTATCACTTGGAGAGCAAGTATCTGAAGTCTGTTGTAATCCAGCAAGAGTCCATCAGTGATATTAAAAAGTTACTGACGCCTCTCAGATCTTCTGTCCGGAGGGTCCTTTGTGGTGACAGCTCTGCACTACCTAGCCCATGTCCTCATCTTTTAGTTCACGTAATGGAATATGTTTGATTTTACTTGATTGTGGCACCTTGATAGTTCGGCTTTAACTTAGTGATTGAGCTTTTATTGGAGCAATGGAAAATATCCAATGCTTTTACCTGCTGGCTTTCTTTAAATTTCTAAATATTTGCAATTAAAATCAAAACTGTATTCTACTTGGCCTGTTCTTCTCAAGCTATTCAGTTTCTAAAAGAAACAGCTATGGCTGCAGAGCCTAATTTGTAATGGCTGGAGCCCAAAATGAGGAAAAATTAATTCCTCATAAATAATTTATATTTAACCACTTTAGTGTAATGAATTACTTAATTAGCATTCTGCTTGGAATGAGAAAAAGCCTAATTTTACTTTAGTGTATTTCCCATTTACCATGATGCCTTCCACCTGAACAGTATTGTTCTTAAAAATATTCTTTATGCTTACCTTATAACTAGTGAAGTAATTTAAAAGTAGATCATTAAAAATACCCCTCTCAGAAATCCCTGCTGATTTCTGTTAGTTGGAGTTGCTAGGAAAGCAGTTATCCATTCTTTCAATCATTGATCCTGAGCTAACGTACTGAGTTGCTGCTGCTAAAATCTGTGTCTGGCAGCCTACGGGTCAACACTGACAAGGGCAGAGCAACCTGGCCTCTCCTGTTGGCTGGCTCCCAACAACAGCCTGGGTACAAAGTCAGCACAGCATTGAGTTTTTACATCTGATGCAGAGGGAAAAAACAGTACTTAATTTCCTGGAAGCAATGATACTTACTGAAAAGAAAGTTGATAGAAGATATGGTTGTGATGTGTCAGAACCTCTGCAGGGAGAAAATAGGAAACACAGGGCACTTTTAACAGAGAAAGACACACAGTCATAGGATGACTGGGGTTGGAAACAGCCTTAAAGCTTATCCAGTTCCAACCCCCTGCCACGTGCAGGGACACCTTCCACTAGACAAGGTTGCTCAAAGCTCTTTCTAACCTGTCACTGGAAAAAAAAGTTGCAAGGGGAAAAGGGACATAAAGAGCGGATGGAAATAGAAGTCAGAAAAATTCAAATTTAAAAGAAGATGACACTTGTAAAAGCACAGGCTGCTTAATCACTGGAACAAGCTATGAAGAAATATGGTGGATCCTTCATTTTTCACCACTTTCCAGAATACAAGATGCCTTTCTTGAAGAGCTGCTTTAGTTGAGAGTTACTCAGGCTTTGTGGAAATGCATTATTTGCTTGTGAGTGTTCCCCAGAGCTGGCAGCAGCAGCTCAGTTTATGTAAATGTCCTCTGCTTTCTAACTCCTGTTCCAGAAAATCTCAGCAGCATCTTAAATGCTATTTTCTAACACTTTCCAAGGTGGACCTTCTAGTGAACTTGCCATGAAGAGAAATGCTGCTTCAAACAGTAGCTGTTAGCCCCAGTACAGGTCTAACTGGGTAGAATGCAATTCCTTAGAATCAATGACAGTAGTCAAAGCAGCAGTCAAGCATCACAAAATCTTTTCTGTAACTTGCATTGAAAAATGTGCCTGTCTAGCTAATCTATTTGTTAATTTTTTCATGTGCATTTCACTGAGATAAATTTCTGCCCAAATCCCAGATTCGTTTGGTAATATTTGAGTAGTTCAGATTAAATTTCAAAATACCCATTGATATATTTTTTGCAAGGCAGTGTTTCATCAAATAGTCAATGGGGAGAAGAGGACTTCTTCCTCTGCTGAATGAAGATCAGAAAGACTATCATCTGTGCTTGGTTTTTGCCTACTGACTGCTGCAATGATAAAGATGGCTTAAAATTTTCCTTGCTACCATGAGGTAAAGAGGAAAACTGGATAACAAATTAAAAAAATTATTTATTTCACTTCCTCATTTCCCTTCTTTGACTGCTCTCTCCTCTAAGCTGTATATATGAGATTATGCAGTTATATTCAAAACCAGCTGTTGATTTTTTCCCCCACCAAAACTGGGATATAGATGTCCCAATTCAAATTATACTGAGACAGTGAAGTTCGTCTGAAGCTGGGATTGATTTTAGTCAGATTTTGAGAGCTCAAAACTTCCAACAGCCACTTGGGTTTAGCACATAGGTGCTCAGACAGGAATTTCAGTTTTGAAGTTTCTGAGTCATAACTGCACAACTATAGGTTGGGCAAGGAAGACATTCAGAGCAGCCCTGCAGAGAAGGACTTGGGGGTGTTGGTTGATGAAAAAATGAACATGAGCCAGCAGTGTGCACTCTCAGCCCAGAAAGCCAACCTGTGTCCTGGGCTGCATCAAAAGGAGTGTGACCAGCAGGTCGAGGGAGGTGATCCCTGCCCCTCTACTCTGCTCTTGTGAGACCTCACTTGGAGTATTGTGTGCAGTTCTGGTGTCCTCAACAGAAAAAGGACATGGAACTGTTGGAACAAGTCCAGAGGAGGGCCACGAGGCTGATCAGGGGACTGGAGCACCTCCGGTATGAAGACAGGCTGAGGAAGTTTGGGCTGTTCAGCCTGGAGAAGAGAAGGCTGCGTGGAGACCTCACAGCAGCCTTCCAGTACCTGAAGGGGGCCTATAGGGATGCTGGGGAGGGACTCTCCATTAGGGACTGTAGTGACAGGACAAGAGGTAACAGGTTCAAACTTAAACAGGGGAAGCTTAGATTGGATCTGAGAAAGGAATTCTTTACTGTGAGGGTGGTGAGGCACTGGAATGGGTTGCACAGGAAGTTGTGAATGCTCCATCACTGGCGGTGTTCAAGGCTGGGTTGGACAGAGGCTTGGGTGGCATGGCTTAGTGGGAGGTGTCCCAGCTCATGGCAGGGGGGTTGGAACTAGATGATCTTCAGGTCCTTTCCAACCCTATCTATTCTATGATTCTATAATTCTATAGGTCTTTGTTGCTGCATTGATTTGTTTCACAATGGAGAAAAGGAGTCATGATTAATTTAATTTTTTTTCCTATTAAGTTATTTTCCCAATTTTAGAATAATTCTTCTAGAAATAAGATGATTAAATTGGGTAAAGGGTATGGAAGAAAGAAACAAATACACATTTTACCAATAGATAGAAATTCTTCTAACAAATGACGCAGTATGAAGTAAGATAATTTCATGATTCCCCTCTCCCCTCCAGTGAACTCTAGATAGAAAATCCTTGCTTTCCTAAATGCATTTCCAATCAAAACTTCATGACTATTAATTTCCATCCTACTGCACTCTCACCTGTTTCACTAAATGCAAACCATACACATGCACACCCAAGCATATCCATGTAGATAACTATTTTTGTAAAGCAACATGCTAAATACTCAAGTATTTTGAACTCAAAAATTCTAACACTATGCCTAGGATCTGCCTTCTAATAACTTGAACTTCGAGCTTCCAAAAAGACCAATTGGGATGTGCGGGATGTGCACCTTTTCACAATTTCAAATACAATTTTTTATGTATTATATGCTTGCTAAAAGTCAGGTTTTTTTCTTTTTTCTACAAAGGTCTCTCACCAGGATCACCAGTCTGGAAATTCCCTCTACAGGGCATTTAAAGCCTTAATGTGCATGAGGGAAGGAATTTAAGGTACACTGGCAGAGGCAGTGGAGAGTAGAGCTTCAGCCTGGAAGACATTTAGAGAGAGAGAAGAGGCTGTCATGACTACTTGCCTACTTACTTGGGAAAGGGGCAGATTTTCATACACGCTAGGATACACTAGACTTAGGCAAACTCTTTGGACAACACTTAGACTTGACCAAAACCAGGTGCTCAGTAATGCTACAAAGCAATGGAAAATATGTCTCTCATCTAGGGTTTCAAGACAGTTAATGATGAAATTTCAAGAAGCAAAATATTAATTTGTAGCAGCAGTACAGAAATCTACTTGCGAATTTTAAAGTAAAAGCCTGCAAATCTTCTGTGGTCAAAACTCTCAAAACTCTTTACTTTGGCCAGAATCAAACACTTGTCCAGGGTAAAATCTCTTCTGCAAATGTAAAACTCCGGTTACTCCACAATTCAACAGGACTGTAACTCAGGAAAGGCACTGTTAGATAAAAAAGCTATTTGTAGCTTTAACAAGTGACTGAACAGTGAGAAAGTACACAAGCAAATGAAGCACAGATATTGGAGGAAGAATTTATATTGAAAGAGAGACTGTATCCTTTTATGTTTGGAAATGGAGATACTAAATAGAAACACAAATGTTATCAGATGGCATCTATCCAGTGGCTGTGGAAACATGAAGTGATGGAAACTGCTTTGTATGTAAAGAACTGACAATAGCAAACTTGCAAATTGTCAGGTGATGTCACATGTATGTTTAACCCTAAATATCTGTAAAAGAAAATCATTAATTAAAAAAAAAATTGTAATTCCCTAACAAACTTTATTAGTTTACTGCAGCAGTACTACATGTGCTGTGGCAATGAAATATCTAGGATTTAAGACCATCTCTTTGGCATAAATCAGGTTAAAAACTTAAGAGCTAAGAGTTGATGACATTTTTGACCAGGGAAGTATTTACCCCTGCAAATATTTATTTTGAAATAATGTTTATATTATTCCCAAATTTGAAATTGCATAATTATGTTTTTTATGAAGACAGCTATTCTCCATTTGTGGTTGCCAATTTTCAGGGTTTTTTCCCATTAATGCATTAGACACACACAGGTCTGCTGTGCAGTTAGGGCGATAGTGTGGGCAAGCCACTCTGGCAGTTTTTGTATTAAGTGTGGGTGTTTATATACATACAATCATAGAATCATAGAATAGTTAGGGTTGGAAAGGACCTGAAGATCATCTAGTTCCAACCCCCCTGCCATGGGCAGGGACACCTCCCACTAAGCCATGCCACCCAAGCCTCTGTCCAACCCAGCCTTGAATATTGCCAGCGATGGAGCATTCACAACTTCCCTGTGCAACCCATTCCAGTGCCTCACCACCCTTACAGTAAAGAATTTCTTCCTCATATCCAATCTAAACTTCCCCTGTTGAAGTTTGAACCCGTTACCTCTTGTCCTCTCACTACAGTCCCTAATGAAGAGTCCCTCCCCAGCATCTCTATAGGCCCCCTTCAGATACCGTGGCGTATTCCCTGTTGAGTATATAGACTGTAATGCCAAAGCGAGTGTGTTCTTAAAGGAAATGTCCCTGGCTGTCTTCATAATCTGACCTCTCCCACTGTGCCACGCTTTTTTGTATGAATGCACATGAAGATTATTTTCCAGGCTCTGCTTTGGACAGAAAGCTGCCCTGAAATGTTTAACTCTTTGTTACACAAATGGTTTGAAATGATGCTTAAAATTAAAACCAGCATTGCATATATTGAGTTTCTCTCACTGAATGCAGGTTTTGCAGGCACAAGGATATCAGTCCTGACCTGAGCAAAACTGCAGGAGAGCTGCCCTTCAGCTCAGCCACTGCTGTGCCCTGACTGCTATTGACTCTATTGATCCTGGAGCAGCAGACTAACTCCCTGGCTTATCCTCAGACCTGCTTTCTCACCAGAAAACCATCTGTTGGTCTGGACCATGAGCTGCCACCAGCCTGCCCTGCTGAGGTCCTGGCTGGAGAGGCCCCTGCCCCACCACCACCCATGTCATGCTTGGCTCCTTGTCCCTCTGGCCCCTGCTTCTGGATGAAGAGTTGGGGAACGCAGTTAGAGTGCTGCTGGGACATGAGAAGAGGGAAACCAAGGAATCCTGTTCTGTCTCCCAACAAGAACCACCCTCCTAGCACCCACCTCCTCACTGCCTCAGCCAACAGTACTGGAGACAGCAGTTAGCAGGTTAGCTACACAGCAGGAAGTCTGTAAGGGAAGGCACCTAAGGAGAGCAGAACTGAGCAGAGAAAGAACCGGGTGGTATGATTTGGAGGGGCTTTGTATCAGAGCTGCCTCGAAAGTTGACTAGGCCTCCCAGTGAGCAGGGATTGCACTGTCAAATGCAACACGGCTGGAGGCATACACAGAGCTCTGGAGAAATCACACATTACTGAGCATCTCCCTCTGTCTCTTTTCTGCACATCGTCAGGGAATGAATAAACAGTGCCCGGAGGCCAACCAGTTCACACACAGCCCTTCTTGAGGCATCTGGATGAACAAACGGAGACATTGGCAAGGCCCCAGGACCCACTGCCAGCGGAGGCGACACCCTATCAGAAGCTACTTCGGACAGAGCTTTTTAGGAGCTTCCAAATGTACAGCTCAGCATCTAGCCAACCACAACAGGGCTACCTTTACAACCACATATGTAGCACCCTGACTTTAAATTAAAGACCAGTGCTTTTTTGTCACAGCCCCCCGAGGTGACAAAGACCCCTCTCGAACTCCCTCGGGGCGACGCAGCAGCCGTGCCCCGCGGAGCAGAGCGGGCCGGGGCAGAGGGCGCGGGCTTCTGGCGGGGCTGTCCCCTTGTACAGGCCTCGCCGCCTCCTCAGCAGCCACTCGCGCCGCCACTGCCGGCGCAGCAGCCCCGCCGCGGAACCCATGGGCACGGGAAGAACAGAGAGCGCCCGTCAGCGGCGCGCTAGGAAGGGGCGCGGCCGGAAGAGGCGGGCTCGTCGCCGGGGTGACCGGAGCCCAACATGGCGGCGCGGCACACGGCGGCGCGCGCCCGGCTTTGAATGAGGGGCGGCCGGCCAGGGTGCAGGCTGCGGGAGCGGCCGTCGGCGCCCCGTCCCCCCCCGAGCACCTTCCCACGACGGACAGGTGAGCGGCGGCCCTGCAAGTGCCCGCTTCCGCCTCGCTTCTCCTTTCCGCCTCGCGGCTGGGCAGGGGGCCCGGCCTCGGCCCTTCCCCGCCTTAGGGCAGGCTCTCGCGGTTCTGCCCCGAAGCGCCCGCCCCGTTCACTGTCGTGCTCAGGACGCCGCGTGGCCCCCGCCGCACCTGCGCCCCGCGGGCCTCGCCCGGCGGCAGGCCTGCCCGGGAGCACGGGGCCCGTGGCCGCCCCGTGTCTGCTCGGTGCGGGGCATGGCGGGGCGGGGGAACCTCACGGGCTGGGCAAAGCGACTGGCTTGCAGATCGGCAGCGTCTGGGGACCGGGGGGCTTCGCACCCGCTGGGGAAAGGGAAGGGGAGCACGTCCTGTCAGAGCTGGCGGGTTTAAGCATTTCTGGTGTTTCTCGGGGCTCTGTGGGACCGCGCTTCTTGGGGTTACCTAGTGTGAGGTTTTCCTTTGTTTCTGCTGACTGACAAATGGCATGAAAGTTGCTTAGTACAGTTTTAAAGACTTAAGAATCTCTAACAGGTCACAGAAAACTTAGGTGCTGCCGTCTGGCCTCGGTGCTGCCTCTAAACACTTGAGCCCGGGCTGTTCTGTAGAACGGTGGGGACCTGTTTAATGGGCATGAATTCCAATGTGTCTGCGTTGCACATATAATGTAAACAGCATAGCTTGCTGCTTTGTAGTCCTTCTGGAAGTATTGACATGCTTTGTAGCGATTTCTTTAAGCCATCTTGCACAGCATGTCCTGTAGCGTATCTGGATTGTAAGTAGCGGGTGCCTTGTTGAGACAGCTGATGTTTCAAGATGATTTTATGGTGCTGACAATGGGGGTGTGTTAATTTTTCATCTCTGACTTTCCATGTAGCTACAGATAACTAAAGTCCAGGATGATTAATTATGACTGGAACAGAACTGGGGGCTCTTGAACTGTGGTTCTGTGCCTGAGAACTTCTCAGTGTTGTGATTTAGTGCATTATGTCAAAGACTCTGTGCAAATGTGAACAAAGTTGAAGTGAGTATCATGGGATTGCATGAATTCAATCCTTGTGTTCTGTATGCTGGTTTTCAGAAGCAGTGGTTTATGTAGAATGTCTATGATAAGTCAATGAACATTGACTTTTTATTTTAACTAACATTGCCTTGTAAAAATAGAAGTTAGAATTTCTGACTCAGAACGGAGAGCTTCACGAGTTCACGTGAACAAGGTTGGAGCTATGTTCAGTTTCTTGCAGAGGAAGGGGTGAGATGAGGTGGTATTACTGTAGAAGTATCGTGGGTCTGGGAGTAGCACTGTTTAGAAGTTGTTGAAACTCCCTATGTTCTGTGATGGAGTGCTGGGTGTCTAGGAATAGCTAGATAGTCACCAGCATCATGCGCCAGTTTCTACTGCCTTTAATTAAAGAAGCACACATTCCATCTTGAATTTTGATATCTTCTGCGGCTCCTGATAGTCTTGAAATCTCTTGCTGGATTTGAGCACCTTGGATCACTTAGTTCACAGGCAGAGTAGTCTTTTCCCTGCTACCTGGAGCATTAATGTTGTAACTACAGTATATATTATGGACATCCACGAACTACCTACTTGTAGGTAGACAGGAGGTGCCTCCTAATATTTCCTTTGGATTCTGCTCCTCTAGTCTCATACCATAGTAGCATGGCTTCAGAGTTCAGTCATGTTGCCATTTAACCTGTTTATCAACTAGGTGTTGGAGACATTGGCAAGTTCTTTCCTTCTGCCTTTGTGTTCTAAATGTTATGTCTCTATATAAAGTGATAACAAGCAAGCAAACAAAACCCCAAACAAACACAGAAATCAGTCAGGAAGAGGGGAATGGAGCCTTCTCATTAGGCTACACCACTCATGGTTACTCACTTTGAAACGCAGTAGGTGCTGATTGTGTCTTTCAGTACCTGACTGAATGCTGTTCCTGAATCATTATGCTGACCTTTTTAAAATACAGGAAGTCTTTGTACATCCTGTCATGTACATGATTTGGAGGAGGATTTCTGTGGTTAAAAATAAATGGGTTTTTTAGTTCTGTCTAGTAACCTTCTTCGAATTCCATCTCCCTACAAACCTAGTTGGGCGTCTACAGATGTGGCCACTTCTGTAAAATTTCATGCAAGATGAACTTCTAAGAAATCCTGTCCTTACCAGTGAAACTTTGGACTAGTCTTATGGTACTTGCTAGTGAAGACACACTGGTTGAGCTGTGCTTTTGTGGAGTTTTGGTGCTGGCATATGTAAGCACTTAAGGCTATGTTAGTCTTTTGTACTAGGAAGTGAACTTCTCATTTTGCTTTAGAAGGGTGAGGCTTTTTTCTGTGGCTGCTTATGTAAATATGTAGTTGGCAGGGAACCTTTCAGTTTCAGGCATTATTTTTAGTCTCAGTTTAGATGCCATCCTTTGGCTATTTAGCTAGTTGTGTTTAATGTCAGTTAAAGTCACTGTTACTAAGGTGTCTTCATGTATTCATTGCAGAGTCACAGATGAGCTGATGCTAAAGAATTTAATCAATTCAAAAAGCACTGGTAATTTAAGGCAGAAATTTTGAAGATGGTGACCCCTAAAGAAAAGTACACAGTAACAATCAGTCCTCATTGCAGAGGAACAGAGGAGAGAAGGATAGGTACTCTGTGAGTGTTTTAACATCTTTTTCACTGACAGTAGGAGCTGAGCTCTCTAAGAAAGAACAAGCCTCTAAAGCAATTTTAATGCCACAAAGTGACTTTATTTTAGAATTGGCTTGGTCTTATGAAATACTGTTGAAGTGGCACATTTAGGTATGTACATGCAGGTTAGGTATGAAAGTGGAAGTGCTTCCCCACATGACAACATGCTCGTTGTACAGTGATGGCCAGTAAGAGTCCTGCTTATTGAACCACAGTTAACTGGCTCAGATGGACTGCCTGTGCCACGGATTATTTGAGGGTTTGTGTCAGTGAAGTCAGAGGTGCCAGAGCTCTAATGAGGCCACTGCTGCAAGCTGAAAGCAATTGAAAAGTGTTTCAGTTCAGTAAACTTCTGAACTTTCCCTCTCTTCACTGTATTTCTTTTATGGATCTATAAAATGTTTCCCGGGGTGAGTTGCCTTGTTCTTCTGATCTGGGTCTAATGTGTTTCATATCTTACTGCTGCTGTGCTTTAATCCTTTCTGTGCTCATTTTCCATGTAAGCAACTGCTGTGATTTTTTTTTTACTAATAAAACCAGTATGAGCTACACAAGTCAAACTCCAGCTGAATTTAGTGTCTGTTACAAAACTGTTGCATTGACTGATAGAATCAAATTAATTAGGATTCAGTGTCCTGATTTGTTTTGCTTTCTCTTGTAATGGAACTTAAAAGTTCAGTTGACAGGGAGTCTGATAAATGTAATACATTAGAAGCAATCTCAATAATGGAAGAAGCAAAGTTTCATCGTTATTTTACGAATGGGAAGCTGAGGCATGAGGCGTGTTACGCACAACAGCATATCAGGCTGACAGACAATCTTTAACGGATTTCCTGAATTCTAGTCTAGTGTTTCACCTTTGCCGTCTGTTAAGAAATGGTATAGGACTGTACATGTCTCTGTGCCATCCTGTATCATAGTTGGCTGCCGATGTAATTGTAGTTCCTTTTGGGATTGATTATCAAGGAAAGGCTTAAGAGAAGAAAGGAAAGTAGGATGTGGCCCTGCCATTAAGCATTATGCTGTCAGGTATTTTTTCCCACTCATGAGATAAGGAGCACATGGCTGTGCTTCTTGACAGTGTTTGAGAAAGATGGACAAGAAAAGAATAAACACTTGTTTCATTTAAAGTTTACACAATTGTTTACCATTACACAAGTTTAGTGTAATGGTATCAGGGGAATTAAGTTTGCAGTAAACTCAAGAAATACTAAAGTTCCATGTGTACATATTTTATTCATGTTAGTGTTTCAGAATATAAAATTATTTACCTTTGAGAAAATTAATTAAATTTAAAAACAAAACAAAAAACAAACCAAAACCACAAACCCAAACTAAACAAAC
Source organism: Myiopsitta monachus (assembly GCA_017639245.1). NCBI lineage: Eukaryota > Metazoa > Chordata > Aves > Psittaciformes > Psittacidae > Myiopsitta > Myiopsitta monachus. Next base: position 87,819,331 of record CM029918.1, read on the forward strand.
ATAACTCTAAAGGCATAAAAAAACCCCTCAAAATCTTTAGCTAACCTTTAACTTTTCTTTTTGGGTAGTGCTGTCCTTAGAGCAGCACTGCAAATGCTTCAAGTGCTACTTCAGACACTGGGGAGAATGCTTGACTTGTCTTAATATTAAGCCAATAATTTATTCACAATCCTGTTTTAAACAATTTTTAGCATATTGCTAAAATTAATGCATATATACTGCTTTGTGTATTAATTAGCAGTATAAAAACTGGTTACACTGAGGAAAGTACTCTTTAAAGGTAGATGATTGCTAGTACTACTATGGCTAGCTGACAGCATATTGTTGCCAAAACTCTGGTTGTGCATCATACATACAATCTGTAGTGTCCAGAGCTTAACTTAATTGGGAAAATCACAGTGAAATTTCAGTGAAGAGGCAGGCCAGACAGTACTTACTGTCTTGAGGGGCCTAGCGCTGCCAGAGTTGAAGTGAAATGCAGCTCTAGCACAAATACATGATGTGATTGCGTGTCTCAGAAACTTTCGTGTGACACATAGAAAGTGGAAAGGGACAAGTTACCTGATAGCTATTAAACCCTGCCAAACAGGCATACAAGTGATATTGGAAGAGTAGTCAGTCATGTATAGGAATGATGTGGGACAAAAGGATGGTTAAGTTCTGGTGGCTAGCTTTTGTCAGCAGTGGACTTCACAAGCTTGCAGGACAGATTTCTTGTGGATTCTGTTGGGATTTTTTTTGTTGTTGTTTATATTGAGCCAATAGAGTATACAATTTGGTATATAAAAAATGGGGATGAATTGAAAAACTGAGGTTATGTATATATAACTTGTGGGTGAAGGGATAGAAATAGTTAATGAAATGGATTCTGGTGTTATCCGACCTGGTCCAGCTTAAGCCCTGGAAACAGTGAAAAAAACACCAGGTGCTATTGGCCTGGTCCAGCCTAAGCCTTGGGATCTGTAAAGACAACAATGAAGGGTGAAGATCGGTTAGCAAAACGAAGCAGAGTTTGCAAGATAAAGCAGGATGTGCATTTCAAAGACAGACCAAACGATGTAAATATTTGTAACCCTTAGTAGTTTTGCTGAACTGGGATGATAAGGAAGTGAGAGAGTGGAATGTTACTACTTAGCACTTGGTAGACTATAAAAGGGATAGAGACGAAATAAATGATCTCGTTTGTAACCAGAAACAGGGTCCGTGCCTTATGTCTCCACAATAACTGATTTATATATATGTAACTGATACACAAGTATTGTTTTTAGTTTTGTGCTTAGGTAGTAAACCTCCCAGTCCTCTCAATTCCAAACTCTTGATTTATGCATTCTCCTGTCACCTAGATGTTGTCAAAATTGCTTATTCCAGAAGGTAAGGAAGTGCTTGAGCAGAATATGAAATGCTAGTCTTACCTTTAAAACCTAAACGTGTTTGATGGTGTCTGCTGTTCTTGTTTCTTTGTGGGAAGTTTGACTGTTTCCTGTTAGATCAAGAGCCCATTTAATACCCACTCTTGAATAAGATTCTCTAAATTTTTTAAGTCTTCCATGAAAGGAGATTAAGACAATACTGGTGTTGAAGTAGAAGTGAAATGTGTCATATGAGGCCTTTCTCTTGTGCTAGAGCTTGGTAGAGTGTGGTCTGTAATTTGGTGTTTACTCATTGACCTAAGCCTTCCCTTTTACAGTAAAAGAGCTTTTTTGTTTACTAATGATTTCTCAGCAGAAGTTCCTGATCTGGTCTGTATGTGAAGCAATATTTCCAGGACTATATTTATATAGTGTTTAATACTAGTTACATTATCTAACAAATGAGCACCGATAAAAATAAGCTCCATGAAGCTCACAAATCCCCTTATGTACTTTTTAATAAAATCCTCAGGGCAGTATTGGAGCAGCCTACCTAATGATCCACCTTCCTGACTCTTCCTAACTTAAAGCCTGGAATATAGAAAGTGATTTAAATGCCATAGCATATTTGAAATCAAGCTGTCCTTCCATGGAGTACTCATGGCCTGAGGAAAATGTCACAGGGCTGCCTTCTCTTCTCACCAGGAGGTATGTTAAACTTGCAACAGAAAATGTTGTTACACGTGTAGACATATATAAGAAAAGCTATTTATGAAGCCTAACCTCTTATTCTTTACTCTGAAATGTTCATCTCTGGAAGAGGGAAGGATCCTTGAATTACAGCAGATTATTCTGATTCAGTCTGTACCTGTATAAGGGAATCTGTTGGAATAGTGTGAAATACTGACTATGAATTTTCTAGATTATCAAATGGACACTGAAACCAAGTGAAAATGGCTTCAGCCAGAGATGATTATTTTTTCTTGGCTGGGTTTACCAGCATGATCCAGTCTGGAACAGGAGTACTGATAGATCCAGGGGTTAACTGCTGCGATAGTGCACCCAGGTTGAACAGTCTCTCTTTGCTGATGATTTTTCAGTGACGCTGTTTCTAAAATAAACAGTGTTTGTTCTCATCATGCATTTCCATCAGAATGGAAGCTAGACTTAAACAGCCAATTTTGGATTTTGATTAATTGACTGAATTTATAATTTGTATGTGCAAGACTTGCTCATGCAAATCTGAGCTTCTTTCTGATGATTATTCTGTTCTTGCATTCCTAGTGTTCAGTGCCATTGTCAGTGCATAAAACAGCAGCTGTACAGTCACTGTGTTTGATTGCCCATACTTCCCCTTTTAAAGTATCTCTAACTGTGACTTTGCCTATGATTATGTGCTGTTTCTTTAAAGGCTGTATATATTCAGTACTTGCATTATGTACATCACTGAAATGTCCTGATAGTAGGTAGGTAGTGTCTGTGCTCCAGGTACCTCCTCTCTCTTCTTGCATTGCTGTAGTTTCATAGAATGCTCTTTGCTTATCAGCAGCTAAGAAGTTGACTTTAAGAACCGTGTAATGATGTATAATCCTCTGTATGTAACTTCTTTTCTTTTGCAGGAAGGGTTTCTCACCATGGCCATAACACAGTTTCGACTCTTTAAAATTTGTACTTGCCTGGCAGCAGTGCTTTCTTTCATTAAAAAGTTAATATGCAGGTAAACAAGTGTGATTTAATTTGGTTAACTTGTCTTGTTTAATTACAGGTTCTTGTACTTCTTTCCTTCCCCCAACACTCAGCTGCCACTTTACCCAGTTCTGATTTTACTAATTGCAAAACAAGACAGATAAAGCCTAAGTCAGATTAATACTTTAATCTTCATATTCCTTCAGAATTCAAAAGTTTACGTTGTGCAGTTGTGAGTGTACTTTGTGGTATAATAGCTCTAATGAGTGTTTTCTAAACAGCTGAGAAGGTTTTAAAAATGCCTTTTAAAAATATCCCGTGTCAGAGCAGAATTGTTTTTTGCATTTTTTGTAAGTACTTGACAAGTGATACTTTGTTTTTTAAGAGACTTGATTCAGCAGCACGCATCAAGTCATCATTCAGTAAGCTTTCATTATAAATACGTGATTCTAATCCTGCTTCGTCAAGAAATGGTTAGCCTGAGACTTCAGATTCTTCTGCCTGTTGAAGGTTCTTTCAAAAGTTTGGAGGAGAGTGATTAAAGTTCATAGAAACTTTTTTATTTGTTTTTTTAACTAACAGAACTTATTTTTTGTTTACTCCTGTAAGTCATACGTAGTGTTCTTTTGAGTTGTAGACCCATGAATGTAGTAGTGTAGTACCTAGAAGCATTCAAAATCCCTCAAGAGTTACGTTTATTAGTAGAGTTCAATAGAACAGTAGCAGATTACCTGAGGTGTACCTCAGCACTGCTGTTGTGGGAAGTACTGCTGCTTCTTGCCACTCTTGCAGAATGTTGTTTTACATAAACAAATAGCCATTTAGAGAAATGTATTATTTTGTGTATGTCTACTAGCTTTGCCAGTAAGGTTTAATCATATGCAGAATATGTGGTAGACACAAATTAAATGTTTATTTCCTATTCACCTTACTTATCCCAAGAATAAGAGGCAGCTCTCAACTGGTTGGTAAATTCACTACAGATCTAGTGAAGCTTTAAAAAGATACATTTTAATGCTGCATACAACTGTATAGGTGTCAGCCTTAGTTCTGTGATTTCAGTTCCAAATTAAATTAAGCATACTTGTTGTATAAGTTCAAAAAGAAATCAAAACACTGAGCTGATGATAGCTTCTGTATTATGTAGACCCTTCATCTCTCTGAAGTGTTCAGATAGCTTTAGTAGGTGTAATGACAGTATTTTCCTCAGTTTTTCAACTTCTGAGTGAAACAAATCCTTGAAATTAACAGCCAAGAAACTGCTTGAGAGTAAAAAGAACTTTTCTTCTATGAATAGCATTTAGTTGAGTGAATGAAAATTTAAAATCTTTCACATAAGCAAGTCAGTGGATGAAATCAGTTCAGTCCATTAACTACAGATGTTTCTCCTGTTTAATGTTAGCTGCAAAGCATAGCTTGGACATTCTTTTTCCTGTAATGCTCCCCTGCATGTGAGTGTGCCCAATAATCAGCAAACATGATTTAATTAAACATGCATTTTGATTCAGTGGTTATGAACTTGTGCTTATTTCGATTATTCAGTTTACGTTAGGCTTTCTTTTAAACAAGTGCCTGTAGAGATCATGCATCTTTTTGGTAGCGTAAAGCCCACATGTGGTATTAGTCATCTCTTTAGTTAAAACTTTTAATAAAAGCCTGCCTGAATCCACTGTTTCCAGGAAATAAAAGATATAGAAAGAAATGAAACTTTATTCTGTTTAAAGTCTCTAGGTAGCTTCTCCAGCTGAGAAATCTGGATACTGCTAATTAGTAAAGAGAAACAAAACCCAAGAGCAGCATCTTACTCCCTTTGTAGAAAAAGAAGTGGAGATACATAGCCTTCCACAGCGCTGCCCTGTGTAGCATGTTCTTTCCCATGTTTCCCATGTGTGACAGAAGCTGTTGTCAGTGTAATCATTTTGGCTGGATGAATGTTTGCTATAAACCACTTGCTGGAGTCATCTACATCCTATAAATAGGGAAATACATAAGTATTATAAGTGCTTTAGAGGGGCTTTCAAATCAAGCAGCATAGAAAGTGGTTTGTTGGACACAGCATCTAAGACAAGTAGAAATACTTCTCAGTTTACAGTAGAAATGGTTATCATTGAACAAATGTAGATGAATAGTGCTTGCTTTATAAGTACTGACAATCTAAAAATGGGAACTGTCTATATGCAAATAATGGAGTTCATTTGTCCATTTTCATAGTTTAAAATTGCTTCTCCATTTCCACTGCAGTTTGAAAAGTAAATCGGAGATTATTGTAAACACCACTTTCAATTCGTGATGAAATTCCTTTGTTTAGCAAACTTTTACTGGCAGTAGTTAATACTAAAGTAGCTTAAGGACTGAATGTTTTAGCCATGACTATTTTCAGTAGTGCTGTTCTCAGACTTCCTTTTTGTTTTTTTTAAACTTAGTGCTCATGTTTTCAGAGCTTGGAGGAATCCTACATTTTTCTTTCAGGTCTGGAAGAGGGCGAAAGTTAAGTGGAGACCAAATAACTTTACCAACCACAGTGGATTATTCATCTGTTCCTAAACAGGTAACCACTTAAGCGGTAGGTCACTTTATAAATAATCACTTAACAGAGTGTTTATACCAGTCCTAGAATGTGGTCAGTATATATCTTAGAAAGTTACAATATTATTATATATGCTATATTATATGAAGAATATATGTTGGCAAGATAAAGACAAGTTTTTACTCGCAGATAATATTAACTTGTACTATATACTTCCTCTTCAGCCTGAAGTAGAAGACTGGTCATCATGGGATGAAGATGCACCTACCAGTGTGAAGATTGAAGGTGGTAATGGTAATGTGGCTGCTCAGCAGAATCCTTTGGAACAAATGGAACCTGATTATTTCAAAGATATGACGCCAACTATAAGAAAAACTCAAAAAGTAAGTATTACACTCTCAACTGTGCTTACTGAGGGTTTAACTTCCTTTAAAATAGGCTATAAATAAATTGGCAACATCATCAAGGTGCTACTGGCGATATTAAGCTGTCCTATTGAAATTAGATCAGGTGCTGATATGTAGTCTAAGATGTCTAATTAAAAATACTGACTCTTTGAGACCTTGGTGAATGTGATGCTAGCTCACATTTACATCTTTAGTGTTATAGAAAACTTACGGTTTCATAATCTGAGGGCTCTGGGAAATATAATGTGAGAACTTGCAAGTCAAGTCTGAAAATGGAACTACTGCACTAAGATAACTTGTGCTTATACCCTGCCGTTATTTGAGCAGAGACATTCCGTGTCCTACTGTACTGAAGTTTGAGGTAGCAGCTCTGCTGTTTCAGGAAACAATTCACCAAGTTTTATTAGGGAGGTTGGAATTAGGAAGATAATATTTCAGAATAGCTTGCCCTTCAGATCTCTGTTTTTATTATGGAGATGACAGAGGGGCATATCCACAAGAGCATGGACGCTGTAAATAAATGCTGAATAATCTGGTAATTGCAAGATTCGTTTTTATGTGGAAGTCTTACAGCACTTTGAGTCAATTGGAAACCTTTTTCACAACAAAGGCAGTCAAATACTGACACAGATTGTACCAGAGAGGTTGTTCAGGCTTCACCTCTGAAAGTTTTCAGGATCCAGGTGTATTAGTCTGGAGTACATTCATCAGCCTCTGAGATGACAGTGCTTTGAGGTGGAAGTATTAGCATTTGTACTGTCAGTGGATCTGGGAATCTGCCTCTTTTGGAATTGACAGAGGCATAAAGTAGGCTGAATGAAATAAAGTAATTTCATATCTTGAGTTCCAGACACATAAGGTATACGTGATTTTAGCCACTGTCTTGAATTTGCTAATAAGCCTTTTCGGGGAAGCATTAGTGTGTGTTTTTGAGCCAAATCAGTACAGAGCTTTGCCATTTAATGTGATAGTGAATTACATTGTAGGTATTGAAACTTCTGCACAGGTATGCTACTGAAGTAGCTAAGAGAGCTCCATGTTCCAAAGCAGTATAGCTGTGCAGACAGCACTGTCCTCAAGAGTAGTATTACACAGTGACCTTTCATGGAAACAGGGTTTTATCCAAGGAGTATGTCATGTAGTTAGTAGCTTATATGAGTACTGGGAGATGTGTCTGTTTGATCTGTAATCACAGATTGAGTCACATTCAGTCATGTGACTTAAGAAAAAGCTGGTGGGGAAAGGAGGGAGTATTTGTGTCTTTTGCATTTAGCTTCTCTTCCTTACCAGTTCCTGTGGCTGTACAGCTACCAGATCCTGAGCAAGTTTGAGGCACTGTGTGGTGGTGTACATCTGTATCCTCACAGGCACAGAGGTAGATGATCACCAATGAACCTGTGCAGTACTTTGACTCACCACTTTTCCTTCTTTCCCCCCCCCCCTCAATATTTTCAGATAGTTATTAAAAAACGAGAGCCTTTAAATTTTGGGATACCAGAGGGAAACACGGGATTCTCTAGCAGATTAGCAGCTACACAAGATATTCCTTTTATTCACCAGTCTGTAAGTATCTTCTAAGTATTGATCTCATACTTGACAGTTAAATGACTGTTGTGTAGGAGAATGAATAGTCTGCCTAAGGTCTGCGTTGTGAGAAGAAAGAGCAATAGTTGTGGAGAAATGTAAATTGTTTTAAAATGGAGTATTTGGTTCAAAACAATGAAGTTGTTAACCTAACTTTAACTAATGTATTCTACCGAGAAACTTAACAGAGCAGTAATAAAAAGGCAAGAGGCTTCCAAATACTTGTATAATCTTCTAAAGCAACATACTGTACATTTGGGGTTTTCTTGATTCTACACAGTAAGTTCCTAAAAAAAAAAAAGTAGAAGGCTTTTCTGTTTGTTTCTTTTTCTTTTTGAAAGCCTCTGGGTTACCTTGGACCCATTCTTAACTTTCTGCAGGGAAATCCCTTCCTTTCTGTAGGGATTGTATTCTTACAGTTTCCTGAGGTTTTGTTCTTCAGCCTTTTTAAAAATAGACTGCTTACCCAACAGCCTGGCTATTTAGAGGGAGATGCTCTCCCTCCCTTCCCCTTTGCCTTCTTTAATGGTGCTTCTGCTTTATTTAACGTAGTGCACAGAAGGGTCTTGTCAGAAAGCAGTACCGAAGCTTAGAACCTTAGACAGTCTTTAATGCAGCTAATTCAGGAAAGGAAGTCTAGTGAAGGAAAGCAGCGCTCAAGTGACAGTAGACACACCAACATGTGAATATACATGTTGGTTTGTCCGTGCAGCTGCTAGAAATCTACTTTCTGCTCATTTCACCTGTTCAGCTTATTAGCTGAGAAGTATCATCATATCTCAAATATTTCTGGAAGTCTGAGGCATCAAAGGTGAAAATAAGTGGTTTATCTCATTTTTTCATGTTTTGTTTCAGCCTGAACTGGGGGACTTGGATACTTGGCAAGAAAATACTAATGCGTGGGAAGAAGAGGAAGATGCTGCCTGGCAGGCAGAAGAAGTTCTTAGGTAACTGAAAATAATGTAACACCATGTAACCTTTTCATGCGAAAGAATCAAATGGAGGTTGGTTTGTTGTAACCTTTCTGATAAGGGCTAAGAATTGTTAATCAGTTCTTAATACAAATGATTTTTATGCATCTGAGCTCTACGTAGCTGGTACTGGGCAGAATGCATTTTGGATCTAATTAATTTAGTGGATGAGATAGTAGGGGAAATTGCAAAAAAACATTCTGGTCAACTAGTTATTGTAATATTTGGGAAAGTTTACTTTTCTTAACCAGTAGAATAGGGGAGAAGTCACCAGCACCCTTTTGATCCATTAATGATAGACAATAAATTCAAGCAATTCTAATAGTATCAATCTTCTTCTGCAGCAGCTTCATGTGTGAGAATATGGTTGTAAGGCAAATATTTTTGTGAACTCAATCAGATAGCTGGAGGTGTACACTCTGGTCAACAGCTTGGGTTTGATTTCTTTTTTTAACTTCAGTACCGAGGCTCTTCCACCTCTTCTCTTTCACTAATGGATCACAGGAGTATGAGCTTTGTGATGTGAATGATGTGGCTTGGGGCTGGTTTTGTTCTAAGGATAATACCTTTTCCCATAAAGAGTGTCCGTAGACTCAGTAAGATCTTTAATCTGTGAATTGCAATCTGAGACTTAACCCGTGGTGCATCAGACAAGGAAAAGGAAAGAGTGAAAAATGCTGTTTGTTTTGATTTTTTTAATCTTTAACTGAGAAATGAGCCAACTACTTTTGCTGACTGCAGAAGCTGTGTTGTACTTTACTTAACCCTTGCCACATTCAATTACAGACATTTTCAGGACTCTGAAAAGTATTCAAACTTTCCAAAGCAGGGACTTGTCTTACACAGAGTAGAAGGTAGTTTTCTCACAAGCCCCATTTTTTAAGTGCCATCCTGTTTGGTTGAAGCTGTCCTAACAATTCCAGCCTGGCATCTTTACTATTCGGAGGCTTCAGCTCAAGTGGTTAATTTTCATAGAGTTCTTTTCTGGCCCCACTAAGAATATCAAACTTTACTAGTTTCAGAAGAGATGTGTATGTGTCTTGAATACTTCAAATTCATGGAACAAACATGGTGAGAACTGTAACTCTCTGTATTACGTCCTGCTTGGCCAGCTGTGAATGGCCGCCTCGGTACAACTGATCCTTGTGTAAGCTGTATCCCAGCTGTATGAAGTAAAATTTTGTTTTGTTCATGACACACCAAATTACAGTGTTCTTTTGTAATTGAGGAAAGTGCTGGCTGATTTCTAGCAAGATTGATAGGAAATAACTTCAGGGCTTACAGTTTCTCTTGCAGTAGACATCTGTGGTGTAATTAACATCTGAGATTTAACATAACACTTTAGTATTTGACAGGCCTGGCTCTGCTTCCAACAGACTGTAGTAAGGAAGTGATCTGGAGTTTCCTCTTAATACTAGAAGACTGCATCTTGGTCTTGTAGTCTGCTCTGGGGGCATTCTCTTCACTTCCCAGCACGTTCTGGGCTGGGATACACTGAATTTTCCAGTCAGTGTTGAATCAGTGTAGAAGATGATAAACTGGATTTTCAGTTAATTGAAGTTAGCCAGAACTTGGTTTCTTCTGCAAATTGTAGATGCCTTTCTGTACCTTCAGACTTTCTAATGCCAATGAAGTTGGTTTTTCTCATTGGGAACGGTTAAGCTAAGTGCTGGTGCATTTTAGCTGTGTTGAAGTAAATGACCAAATGGAAGGCATGAATACTTTCCTGATTTGAGCAGTTTGTATTATTCCATCCAAAGGCCGCTGAACTCCTTGCTTTGGAACTCAGAAAAAGTGAGTCCGATATGGCTGCAGTTTGTCTTGTGCTTTTCTTCCACTAAGAAAGGAAGTTTGGAATAGAGCTCAATGTTTTGAATGCTGACCGAGTAAAAGAGCAGTGGAAAGGAAATCACTTTGCAGCAAGCTGCTTGTTTATATTTTTTTGGTGACTTTAGTTCCTTCCGTTTGAGGTGATGTGAATGCCTCTCTCATTTGGATATAACTGAAGTCTAGTAAAACTACTCAGCCAGTAGAGGGCATGGAAACCACTCCTCTGTTCAGAGTTGTTTAGCAACATGCAGTTTTTAGCCGGGAGAAGAAACATGACCTGGTATGACTTCCCTCACTGCAGAATTGCAAATGAGTAGCATTGCTTAGCACCTCATGTAGCTTTTGGAATTCTTTAACATCTGACTGGTGTACATACAGCTTTTCCCCTTCCGCATCATTAAGTGGATGTGCACAGGTAATTTAGATACATTGAAAGTTAACGCTTTACTGCCCTGTTGATTACATTTCTTTATTCTTTTTTAATAAGCAAGTCTTTATCCTTACTGAATCTATGTTAAGTTTCACCTTTTCAAGTTAATGAAGCTTCATATTTGTTTTTACAGTCCTCTTGCAGGCTACTTAGTAAAATTTAAATATCTGATAAACTAAATCCAAAATGGGAGTAACTTCCTTATTCCATTCTAATACTACTTACGCAGTACAGGGGAGAGAGCTACAATGTGCCACTTGGGATATGGATCCAGTTGTTGAGCCTGCTCCACTCATTGATGTGTTGTAGCTGTAGCGGGGAGCAAAATGCGTGGAATTTTGTGTTGGTTTTGCCCTTTGCTATAGTCAGCTCTGTATTTGTGGAAATTGGAAACCTTTTTCCGTAGGCAAATTCTTTGAGCTAGATAATAGTGATGTTCAGGGCTTTATAGCAGTGATGAGGAATAATGCCAAAAGGATGCACAGCTGAAGACTCTTACTTCATTTTCTTAAAGACTGTTGTTTATGCTTGTACTGAACATAAGAGTGCAACACAGATCCTGAGCATGTGAACGGGAGTGTTAGAAGTTATCTCCTCATCTGGTCATGAGGGAAAGTTTGTAGTACTTGCATTCCCAAGAAGGTAACTACTGATGCTTCTGCTGAGGGAAAGGGGAACATAAGTTGGTGTTCTGGACCAGTCAAACTGTTTTGGTCTGAATTTGAAGAAACAGGTTATCTTAATAGTCAAAGCATTACATAGCTGTTTATTCTTTTTCTAAATAGTTCTAGGCCTTACAATAGCCATACACTCTCACTGATTCTCTTAATCTCAATCATTGAGAATTGAGTGGCTTTTAGATTGCAAAAGAACTGAACAATTATTACTGCCTAAGACTAGATTAATCTGGAGAAAAAACAGGACTTCAGCACAATAAAAGAATAACTGTTCTGAGCTTATCTACAGTAAACTGCAGCTCTGTTTGATTAGTTATAACAACCTATTTATTGATGTAATGACATCAATAAATGATTAAAGGTATGACCATGCTAAAAATTGGTTTCCTGTTATTTAGCAATTATGTTTTCTTTACAGACAACAGAAGATAGCAGAAAGGGAAAAAAGAGCAGCAGAGCAGCAGCGGAAGAAAATGGAGAAAGAGGCCCAGAGGCTAATGAAAAAGGAACAAAACAAAATTGGTGTAAAACTGTCCTAACGGAAACCAGGCATCAATGGCAGTGCCAGTGAAGAAGAGAATTTCAGCTCTACAACACACATATTGGTATTGATTTTAAGTATTTCTAGGACTTCAACATGCTGCTTGGTTTCAGTGCATTCTTCAGGTCATCTTGGAATCCAGGATTCTCCCAAAATACCTTGAACTACTAGTTGGTTCTCTTAAAGGAGAAAAAGCCCACAGAAAATCATGCCTTGATGGAATCATGATTCCTGCAATCGTTCTATTCCAGCGCCATTCTTTGCAGCAGAAGTGATTGAGCAGGGTTGTTGATTGAAAGACACGCTTAATGAACAGCTGAAGCCTACAGAAAAGAATGTAAATATTAAGTGGTGGGAAATCTACTGTATTGTCTGTGCTTACCTGAAACATGTAATTAAACAGTTTTAAAGAACCCTTTTTTAGCTGCCTGGTAAAGAATGTCTGCTTTTGCCTTTTTATAAAAGTATTTATAAATACTTCAGCGTTTTCCATGGGTGATCATATTTTGACATATGCAGAAGAAAAGCACTTGTTATAGATGACCTGTGACTCTAAATGTACTCCTGTTAGGTTATGCTCTGGTAGAGCACAAGTGAAACCTGAACATTGAAGTGGCTTTATTGTCACTTTGTCACTTGCAGCTTCTTGTGCTACCTTGCCCATTTACACATGACACAGCAGTGGCATCACCACACAACAGTGGTGCATGCTGCTTCTTCCTTATGCAGGCGGATGTGAACAAAGGGGAGCCATTTCATCACTTACATGTAGTGGTAAATTTGTATTTACAGCAGAAATTCTTCCTACAGTTAGGAGAAGAACCCCTCACACCTTATACTTTTTGCATAGGTGGTATAATTGAACAAAAAGTGTGTCCTGTTAATAAAGCTAGTGTGAAAATTCTCAGTTCTGTTCACAGCACTTCTCAAATTCTATTTTTGTACACTTACTTTATGTATTTCCACTGGAATTCCTCTGGTAAAGTGTTTGGGGTAGATATACAGTAGAAAACAGCTGTGCTTTCAAGAAGAAAGCAAGTTTCACGTCTGCTGGAAGGGAAGGTGTGCATTTGGAGGGGAGTCAGTGTGGCTCTCAAACCCAGCTCAGCTGTGGTGAATGCCTTCTCCATCTTCTGTTGTGTGGATGGTGTTATCCCTGCATTCAGGGGTTGTGTGGAATTCTTACCTGTGACAGATGAGTGAAAACAGCAAGTTCAGTGCCTGAGGCTTGTTCCCTCTGCATACAGGGAGCAGAGAAGTTGTAAAAGAATGCAAAAGGGCAGGGGGCTGTCAAACCAGATCATGCCTGCCTGGAAGAATTGAATTCTTAATTAAGTTTTAGTAGATTCAGACACACGTTTTGCTTGAAAGATAAGTAATGGAGAAAATGACAGTAAGTGACCTTCAGTGGGCTTGGTCACTCACAGAAGAGGTTTTAAATTAGCATGCTTGTCATGTGCTTAAAATCTTGATTAAAGCAGTGATATGACGGCAGTTTTCAGATATGAAATAAGTCCTTGGGGAATGTTACATTTTAAAATGCATTTTTGAGGGCAACAATATGGACTTTTTTGTGCATTTTTCTGCACAAATGTTGTGGCTGGAATAGGATGGATGGCTGCCGCTGAGGCAGACTGAACAGCGGCATGGCAAGTGAGTTTGCTGCTCATGCACACCTCTAAAGCATCTGAGGGTGAATGGGAGATGAGTCTGTCAATAAGCTTTAATAACCCATGTCTGTCCTTTTATTCACACTGATGAAGCGAGGAGGTACAAGTCACAGCTCTCTATTGATGATGGAGGGCAGGGAGACTGCCCTCCGTCAAATAGTAGGCAAATAGTATCTGTTGCCTATTAAAGGTCAAACTTGTTGGAAGCTACATCTCATAATTTACCAATCAGTTTAGTGCTTCCTATTGCTATTTGACAATGTAAAATAGAGGCAAATGAATACTATTTATTAAAATTAAAATGGGCTAGTTAATAAAAAGCTAGAACCAAAGCCCCTGAATGCATCATGAAAGTGTGTTTGTTTTTTGAGCCTTCAGCCATTCAAAAAGCCATCGGGTGCTGCCCCCCTCTCGCCGGTTAGCCGTCCTGCAGCTGCATACTGCTTTGCTGTGCTTCTCTGCACATCCTTGCTGTGCTTGAGCACAGCTGCTTGAGACGTCACCTCATGGACCATGTGCTTACATGATGCCAGTAAGGATATAGTGCTCTAGATACATGTTAAACCCATGCAGTGGTGGTACATTTCATCTTACCTGTGCTGTCTTCTTTCCTCTTTTGTATATCTTGATTTTTGCCCTCAACAAATATGAAAATACTTCTGCTATTTTTTTTCCAGAGCTGCTGCTTCATTATTATCTTACTGGTTTGAGTTCTTGAGGGATCCGCTACACGCGCTGTGTACCTCGGTTTCTTACCCTCCTGCTGCCATAGGCACCTCCTTTTCCTGTCACACTTGGCCTGTTGGCCATGTCCTTTTATTTCTTCACTGAAAGCTAAGACTTGATTGCCTTCACTGCTGTTTCTGGCAATGGAGAATTGACCTGCCAGGAGGACTGAAAATCATCCTTTCCTTGGCTGTGCTATGGTTGGTCGTGTTAGCAATGTCCTGTCTTCATTTGTCTGAAGTGTTCTGGAGCAAAATTCTCACTTGTTCTCCTCAGTGTAGGATGTACATAACTCTTTTCATTTTGGTGTGTTTGTAGAGGGTGTGATTTAGGAGAGAGTTGCTTTAGGGTGAAAGGAGAAACGAGTAATTGGAAGTTAAGAACGGCCTAGAGAGAGGCTGGATGCAAGTAAGGGTGAATTTCAGAGCGGGAGGTGGGCAGTGCCTGAACCTTTGTGTTTTCATCAGCTGGTGGGCATGTTGGGTACCCCTTCAGCTGAATAGTAAAGAAAGGAATTCTTATTCCTGGGCTAGAAAGCAAAATGCATAATGGTGTTATCAGCAGGTGGTACTTCAGCATCCACATCCTCTGTGGATCAGAGAATGAAGGTCACCTGTTGCCGAGCAGTTAAATACCTTATGTGAGCTGAGCAGACCAGAAGACTTTTAAGGGCAGAAGCAACTTTGATGTTATTCTGGTGTTAGCGCCTTATGTCTTCAACAGCACGTTTCAAAACACTACTGCTAAAGGCAGCCTGCCCAAACAATGGGCTGAAATCAGCCTGGAGAAGAGAAGGCTCCAGAGAGATCTTAGAGCAACCTGCCAGTGCTACAGGAAATCTGGAGGGGGACTTTTTACAAGCGCATGTGATAGGACAAGGGGGAATGGCTTTAACCTGACAAAGAGGAGATTGAGATTAAATATTAGGAAAGAGTTCTTCCCTGTGAGGGTGGTGAGGCCCTGGCACAGGTTGCCCTGAGAAGCTGTGGCTGCCCCATCCCTGGCAGTGTTCAAGGCCAGGTTGGACACAGGTGCTTGGAGCAGCCTGGTCTAGTGGAAGGTGTCCCTGCCTGTGGCTGGGGGTTGGAACTGGATGAGCTTTACGGTCCCTTCCAACCCAAACCAAGCTGTGGTGGCATAAAAAGTTTGTCCTACTGTAATTTTAAACCCGAGTGTGGGTTTGTGCTTTGTTCCTCTTGCTGCAGGAGAGAAATCCAAAATTGTAATCAAGTTGGTAACGTGGTATAAAGTACTGCTTTCTTGGCCTTGAGCAGACATGCTCTGAAGCAGGAACACAGCATTTTCTGACCTGTCTTCTAGTCCCAACAGGGGACACCTATAAATGATGAAATTGCACCTGTAACATCTGCATTAACCCCACACACTGGCCCTGATGTCCGTGTAATGACAAAGCTGCTGAAAGCGACCTCTGAGCAATGTGTACTGCAGCAGCTGCACGCCAGGCCTGCGGGAGCCCGGGGAGCCAGGAGAGCACTGGAGAGCAAGTTACTGGCGAAGAAAGCAGGATGCTCCCATGGCATCTCTGTGAGCTCCAGGGGACTGTGTCACATTGAATTGTCTGTTAATTCTCTTCCTTGAAATAATGCTTAAAGAACCCTCTTGAATCTTTGTTGCAAACACAAAGAATGCAGAACCCAGGCATCACAGGGATGTGGAAGGACCCCGAGTTGCCTCTGAAAGCACCAGCGTGCATCGCCCTCGAATGTTGCAAATGCTCCCCACATGCTGGCCAATTCCTCCTCCTCCCTCTGGCTCACTAACAGTTCCCTTCCTCCCAAAGCTGCTGAGCAACACGTGGCACTGTCAGGCTTCCCCAGGCCTCCTCTGCCCTGAGCTGCACAGGGAGATGCTCCACTTGCTTTGCAAAGGGGGAAAACAGGAGGCCGGTGAGGTTACGGCCAGAGGTGTTGCTGGAAGCTGGGGTGGAGCCAGACTAGCCCCACTGTTCATCTGTTGGGTGACGTTGCTCTCCTCTGATCTATGCACAGATCTCATGGTTTGAACATGGTTTGATGGTCACAGCTGCATCTCAGTGTGCCCAGAGAGACTGTTGGCCAAGTTCAACCGGGCCTCATGGAGCTCTGTCAGACGCCAGGAAACTGATCCTCTTCCGAGAGCACAAAAATGGGAAATTGCAAGGTTCCAGAGGGCTGCAATGGGTTTCAGAGCCGGTCCCGTGTGTCTGTGATGCAGTGTGCGTGCAGCAGAGCAGGCGCCTGTGGCCACAGACCCGCTACTGCCTTTTTGTCTGGCTGAGTACTTGGAGCTGTACTTCAGTCCTCAGCCTAACTCTGTGCTCTGTGTCCTGTGTTCACATCTCTATAGTGACTCATGGATGGTGGCGAATGCCCTGTGGGGGTGGTTGCAGCAATGGAAGCAGAGCAACTGGCAACGCAGAGGGAAACCCATCTGGGCTGCTGCACTGTGGCAAGACATCACTGCCCGAGTGCAAAACCTGGTGGTCAAGGTACGCCACGTAGATGCTCATGTACCCAAGAGTCGGGCTACGGAGGAACACCAGAACGACCAACAAGTGGATTGAGCTGCTAGAATTGAAGTGGCTCAGATGGACTTAGATTGGCAACATAAGGGTGAATTATTTTTGGTCCGGTGGGCCCACGACACTTCAGGCCATCAGGGCAGAGATGCAACATACAGATGGGCTCATGATCGAGGGGTGGACTTAACAATGGATACTATTGCCCAGGTTATTCATGACTGTGAAACATGTGCTGCAATTAAGCATTCATTGTTTCGGATTAATAGTCACTTGTCACAATGCTGATTCATTGGCTCTCAAAGTTATTGCTCTTGATCTCACAACCAACCTCATGCCCTATCACTGTGCCTCCTCCTGCTCGGTCTGTGCCAGAGAGCTCAGCTGAAATGTTTTTTTTATATATAGCTTTTCCACAATAAAACACTCACGCATTTGACATTTCCAACATGCTTTACTGAAATTGTGATAATAAAGGTAATTTACACTAAAACAAATAAATAAACAATAAGTTAAAACACAGTACATTTATCCTTAGTATTTTGAAGGGCTTGGAAGACTGTTCCAATACACTAAGACTTAAATCAAAATTAAGATTCAAAGCATATCTATGTCCAGCAGGAGACCAGTAATGAGTGGTGTCCCTCAGGGATCGGTGTTGGGACCAGTCCTGTTTAATATCTTTGTCAGTGACATGGACAGTGGGATTGCACCCTCAGCAAGTTTGCCCATGACACAAAGCTGTGTGGTTCGGTTGATACGCTGGAGGGAAGGAATGTCATTCAGAGGGTCCTTGACACGCTTGTGAGGTGGGCTGATGCCAACCTGATGAAGTTTAACCATGCCAAGTGCAAGGTCCTCCACCTGGGTTGGAGCAATCCCAGGCACAGCTGCAGGTTGGGCAGAGAAGAGATTCAGAGCAGCCCTGTGGAGGAGCTGGGGGTGTTCATTGATGAGAAACTTAACGTGAGCCAGCAGTGCACTCGCAGCCCAGAAAGCCAACGGTATCCTGGGCTGCATCAAGAGGAGCGTGACCAGCAGGTTGAGGGAGGTGATCCTGCCCCTCTACTCTGCTCTCGTGAGACCTCACTTGGAGTACTGTGTGCAGTTCTGGTGTCCTCAACAGAAAAAGGACATGGAACTGTTGGAACAAGTGCAGAGGAGGGCCATGAGGATGATGAGGGGACTGGAGCACCTCCTGTATGAAGATAGGATGAGAAAGTTGGGGCTGTTCAGCCTGGAGAAGAGAAGTCTGTGTGAAGACCTCAGAGCAGCCTTCCAATATCTGAAGGGGGCCTATAGGGGTGCTGGGGAGGGACTCTTCATGAGGGACTGTAGTGATAGGACAAGGGGTAATGGGTTGAAACTTAAACAGGGGAAGTTTAGGTTGGATATGAGGAAGAAATTCTTTCCTGTAAGGGTGGTGAGGCACTGGAATGGGTTGCCCAAGGAAGCTGTGAATGCTCCATCTGTTTCAGGGTTCAAGACCAGGTTGGACAGAGGCTTGGGTGGCATGGCTTAGTGGGAGGTGTCCCTGCCCATGGCAGGGGGGTTGGAACTAGATGATCTTAAGGTTCTTTCCAACCCTAACTATTCTATGATTCTATGATTCTAAACTTATCCTTATAACGAGTTTCAAGACTCCCAACAACGTACATTTTTGGTTACAGTCCAAGTATATGCACAAGACCAGTGAAATGCTCAAGCAATTGCACCATTGAGAAGAGCACTACACAAGACAGGGACGAAGGATGTGCTGGGTGGAAGCTGCTTATGGAGTATGTGTGTTAACCTCTAAACTGAAATGACACTCTGGACAACAGATGGAAAGCGCTAGCATGCTTTCTGGAGCACATGGATGATAGCCTTGTTGGGCTTGAGTCTCAATGTAACATACTTAACACCGTAGTATCACAACCATTTGAGGTGAGTGCTGCCACAAGAAATACCCTTCCTTCTTGTGTGTGTGTTTCGTGCTACCCTTGAGCCAGGTAGTCTGCTCAGTGAACCAGTGAGGGAAGTGACCAAGATCAAGGCTAGCTCAGCAGACAAACGCAGACATATGCAGACATGAGCTGCAAGTCCCCTTGATTTTTCTGGTCATGTTCACTGTGCAGATGCACTGGCACCAAAAAGACACCAGCACAGGGGAAGGACACAGTGCCTGGGAGCAAGAGGATCATCTCTGTAGGCAGCAGCGCTCTTAAAAACACCAGTTAAAAGAGATCTTGTGGAAGTACAGCATTCAGCTATTTTATTTTTTTGAAACAAGGAACATGTTTCTGAAACAATTTATAGTGCAAATCAGATAGTTAATAGCAAAATTATGAACTCTTAAAGAATCTACCATACTTTAAGAACCTATCTTATCCCTATTCCCCTCTGTCTCAGGCAGTTAGCACAAGGGACAGAGCGGACTTTAAATTTTGGTACTGAAGGCTGTACGGCGTAAAGAGCACAGCGCCAGCAGGAGGCAGCCACGAAGCAATGTGCCAATATTGTAAATGGGTTCTATGCCTCCTCTGTGCGTACTGAAAGCCCACATGACAGTTGGTATAACAGGGACTGCTAGAGCCAGAACATCTGTGAGGGGACTGCTGCTCCAGTAGCTCCTCTTGGTGTCTAACTGAGAGGAAGTACGGGCATATCTGAAGGCTTCATCATCATGAGGGTCTATGAAATCAAGTTCTTTCATGAAACGGTTTTCATTAACTCCGCGCTCCACCAATCGGCATGGGGACTCCATGGGAGACAAAAGGATGACAGAGTTTGGATCACTCGGAGTCAAGTCCACTGCGATAGCAGAATCGGTGAAGCTTCCAAGAGAAAACTCATCCAGCTCCTTCAGTGAAGAAGGTGGGCTTAGAGGATAGGCATCTTGAGCACTGAAGATGCTTTGGAAGAACTGCTCCACATCCAAGCTATATGGCACCACGTCAGTTTGGATGGCCTTTTCCACCATCACGTTGACGCTTTTCTCCCCTCCTGGGGGGAAGCTAGTTTTTCAGCCAGAGCATTTTCAAGCATCCCTTTATTCACAGCAGTATTGGATGGAACCGGATCACTCAATGCAGAGGTTCTGGTGGTCAAACTCTCTTCACATGAATCAATCTCATTAGCTGTGTCCTCATTAAGAAGCAGTCCACTATCTTCCACCTCCTCCAGAACTTGCTCCTCGGTGATGAGGCTGTCTGGTATCATGGCTAACGGCTTCCCTTTCGAGTCACACATATACTCCAGGCACTGCTCATCCTGCACAAAGCTGTGCTGAGCCACCTCCATGCTCTGCAGCAAAGATTCCAGTTTCTTGTTTTGAATATTTATGTCTAGGAAATATTTCTGCATTTTTTTGTCTTTCTCAGCCAGGCTGTTTTTCATGGTTTCAATAACAACCTTAAGTTGTTTAATTTCACTTTTTGCTTCCTTTAAGGCCAGCTCTGCCTCCACACGATTACACTCTTCTTCAATCCAGTCTTCCCTCATTCGTCCCAGCTGAGCTTTGAGCTCTTCTATTTCTTTTTCCCTGTAGCAGAATAAAAGTGTTGTGACCCTATTGCTCACTGGCCAGCTAAAGAATCAACATGAGGCCCCCCCATGCTGGAATGGTTGTACTGCAGAGATGCTCCAAGAAGGAAGCAAACTCCTCCATGCCCCATTTGCTGCCATCCCTGAGAGAGCTGCAGAGATGTAGCCAGCTGCCAGCCAGTGTCACCAACCTCACCACGCAGCCAGTAACCACAAGCGGGCACACTGGTTTGTGTAAGAGCTTTACTTTCATTTGGGGAGCAGGGGGACATTTGTAGTCATATTTCACTGAGAGAGGCAGAACAGGAGACTAAGGTCCCATGCTGGCAGGGAAAAACTGCCTTGTATATAAAGGCCTCTCAATGCTTAATCAGACTGGTAAAATATAATCCTTCAAAAATATTCTATAGAGAAAGTTGAAAAAAGGGAAAAGAGACAGCCATATTCATATTAAACTGCATGGTATGTATTCCCTGAGAACACTATGGGACCTGAAACAACTGAACACAACTTCATCAGACTGATCAGATTTCAAATTTCTTAATGCAAACTTTGTGTGGTCAAGAAATGAGTAAAAGCATTTGGGATTCCCACCCTAAATGTTCCTGAATAAATCTTTCTTGCTCTGATTTCAGAAGTGAAATTTACCTTTCTTTGAGTTTGCTCTCAGATTCCTTCAGCTTGGTTTTCAAATGCCGTACTGTGACTTCTTTCTGCTGCAGAGGTGTCAAATACTGCTCTGGACTTTGTGGCTTAATGTTGTGATTGTCACAAGAATTATTGTACCTTCCTGATCGCCTGCAAAGAAAACACACAAACCGTTGCGTAACATCATTCCTACAGTTCTTCCATCCCGGCCAAAAGAAAAGCATCCCATTGACTGACAGAAAATTTGACTCATTTGGGGCTCCTCAGGGTCCACACAGGTGACTCCCTCTGGCAAATCAGAGTACTTGAGGGAACAGCTGATTTGTGGCTATGTGCAAAATCTGCTATTTATCGTACTTGGTTTCGGTGCCATGACATCAAATGAGACATTCAATGCTAAACCACCCAGACATGCCCTCACCCAAAATGGATGGTGTGCCCAAGAGCAGGCAGCCAGGACCTGGCAAGGGTCTCCAGCTGTGGAGACAGACAGGAAAGGCTGAGTTCAGCTCCACATGGGAGTTATGAAGCCCAGCACGCTGAAACCTCAATTCATCCTATTTTGCTTTAGGTGTGCGTCTGACATGCTTGGCTGTTGAATTGCCTCAGAGAGGGAGAGGGAGGGAAACAGCAGCAGTGTGGTGGCAATTTCTTCTCTGCACTATGTGCTGCATTCTCTGGCAGACATCTGTTTTCCTTCCTGTACAGGAAACTGTACTCAGGAGGGTTCCCAAGGCTGGGCAGGGTGAATTTTCACTCAAGTACATAATATTTTCTATACTACCCCCTCCAGTTGTCTCCAAAGTGAAAGGACCCTTCAACAAAAGAATCATTAAATCCCCATGAGAACTGAAGGCATGAATTCCCATGAAGGAGCTTGCCTTGGAGTTAAAACAACTCCAAAGGGCATTGACTAAAAGTAACCTTGAATTTTACAGCACTGAAACAACAAAGCTTTTACAAGGGATGGAGCACCCTGTTGACTGTCAAGCCACCAGCATGAGGAGTCACACTTATGCTGAGGAGCAAGGTGACCTGCTCTGCAGCTGGTACAGCTGACCCCACATTAGAGTGCAGAGAAGATAAGTCATGCGCTGAACACCAGGATGCTGAAATAAACACTTGCCTCATCACTGGGCTGCTGTCGCTTCCTTTGTATGAGCCTGAGTTGCTGCTGCTGACTGAAGAAGCCCTGTAACTCTGATGGATATTAGGAGGACTCAGCTGGTTTTTGCACAGTGTTGGCAAAGGGTCCTTTTTGCGGGAAGCAAGTGGGCTGGCTCCAGGCTTGTAGGATAAGGATCCATTATTCCGACCATAAGAGCCACGACTGGAGGGGAACCAAATAGTCAGAGGATTATCGTGGTTTAACCACAGCCAGAAACCAAGTTTCACAAAGCCACACGCTCCCCCTGCCCCTGGTGGGATGGGGAGGAGAACCAGACAAAAACATAAAACCCATGGGTTGAGATAGGAACAGTCTAATAACTGAAATAAAATGAAGTAAAATATAATAATAATGATAACACCAGTTGTAACGAAAAGGGAGACAAAAAGAGAGAGCTGAATAAAAACCAATAAACACAAGTGATGCTCAATACAGTTGCTCAGCACCCGTTGACAGATACCGAGCCTGACCTGAGCAGCGATAAGTCCCTTTCAGGTGACTTCCCCCAGTTTACATACTGGGCATGAGGTGCTGTGGTATAGAATACCCCTTTGGCTAGTTTCGGTCAGGTGTCCTGGCTCTGCTTCCTTACAGCTTCTTGTGCCCCTCCTCACTGGCAGAACATGAGAGACTGAAAAGTCCTTGTTCAGAGTAAGTGCTACTGAGCAACAACTGAAACATTGGTGTGTTACCAGCATTGTTCTCAGACTGAAGCCAAAACGCAGCATTGTACCAGCTACTAGGGAGAAAATTAGCTCTACCCCAGCAAAAACCAGGGCAAGTATATTGAATTATCCTCACCACACAACCCTTATTTTACAAATGAAGTTGTCTAACCACTAAACCAGACAGATAACTGTGAGTGGCTGAGAAGAAAGTCCTGAAGCCATCAGCCACTGCATGTCCTTTCACTGACTGCAAGGCCCTCAATCTGAACCACGTGATCTAGGGAAACCTCAGCCACCTTCACATTTGTCTGTGGATAGCACAGTTACTCCATCATTCACGTTCCCTGAACTTCTGGCTCCATTAAGTAATGAGAGGCCTGCAGCCTGGATTAGTACCACAAGAACCATGCTGCAGCTTTCCCTGGCCAGGCCTGCAGAGAGATGCTGTCTGTGGAGGTTTGCTGTAAGGCTGCTTTCATGCTCCTCAGCAAGCAGCCTGAGGGATCACAGCATGCAGTGAAAACTGATTTTATTTGTGACACTGTTCTTTTCTGCCTTTGGCATCCTGGGTGTTTCAGCTGTCATCGTCAGCTATTCATTTGCTTAGATATAGTTGAACCCCACTGGGAGTAGGCTGGAATAGTATTAGAATAGACAAAGGAAAGCATAGCCTTTTCTTCCTTCCTTCCTTCCAGTTTCCCTCATACACATATACCTTTCTTTTCCCACTCTTTATTAAAATTCTGTCAACTGTGTGTGCTTGAAAGCAATTGGTATCTGCACTGCCCAACAGCTGCCAAAAGGCTAGGGAACCCTGAGGACAGCTTACTTGGTTCACCTTCCTGCACTACTATGCTGCTGCCTTCTTCCTCCCATGGAAGTTCTAAACTTTAATGAAAGGGCAGGTTTAGAACAAGATTGGAAAAAGGTAAATCCAGACAGCAAATGAGAACGCTGGAACAGAAAAATTTAAATACCACAGAATTATGAAGTAAAGTCTGTTCTTAAAATCGTTTGATTTGGTTTCTTCCCTTCTCTGAAAGTCGAACGGCTTATAAGGAACAGATGGTTGAGTGGCTGCTGCAAACCTTCATGACACTGCTGTGGTTTGTGTGATTTTACAATTATTTTACAATGAAGCACAGGGCGGTGGTTTGTGAAACACTGGAAAGTTTTGTAGTGAGTTAAGTCAAACAGTCAAAAAAAAACCTACTGCAAAGGAGATTGCAAAGGACTCCTTCCGCTTTGTACAGTACAGCATCAACTCTGGTGTGAGGCAGAACTTGTATGGACTGTGGATAACACAGCAATGCATTTGAAGAAGTCTTATGACAGAGGACTTCTGTCCAATTCAGTAGGTCAATATGCTATAATTTAAAGTTATATTTAAATGCACAATAATATACGAAATCTTACATAATATTACTGAAAGTAAGGTGACTTTAGGGCTTTGTATTATGCTTAGTACTGTTTCTTCCCACAGCCAGTAACTTTACTTGTTAGATTTAATCTAGCGAGAGCTCAAGTAAGTTTGTTTTTCTAACAGTCTCACAACACAGATAAGAAACCGCTCATAAAGCATCATTCTGCTGATGTCTGTACACTGGGACACACTGTGATCCTGGAGCTGTCTGTGTAACTCAAGCATACGGGTATCCTGCCGCCAGTCCCTGCCTGCCAGCTCTGCCACAGAGGGCAGGAAACCAGCCCTGTCAACCTGAACTCTTTCCACCTACTCCAAAACCTGTTTCCAACAGGGCTCATGTGGGCAGAGAGCACTGTGCACACCTCAATCTCATCGCTCCCCATTCACAAGCTGCCTGGATTTGCACTCCACACATGACTGGGAGAAGCTCCATTGAAATCTTTATGAAAGGTTCAGTCAGACAGATGCGCATGACATTTTTTAAAGCTTGCATTTAGTTTGAGTTATGTAAAGGTTATGCCAGGATGTTTAAGAAAAAAAACATCAAAGGCAATATTGTCTACTTATTTCCTACAGAAATAAGATCATGATCTGGAAAGCTAGAAGTCGAACTGACAGTTTATTACAAAGAGGAAATAAAGTAACAAAACGAAAAGGTTAACTGGCTAGAAGTACTGCTGTTAACCAACATACACCCAGTTGTTTCCAGTTGGCTCTGTAGTTCCAGTAAGGCTCTGCCTTACCTGATTATATCTCCATATCTGTCATGAATAAACAACACACATAAATACCATCAGGCTGATCTGACATGCTGGCAATCTGTGTGCTCCAAATATAGCATCATTTTTTCTTTCTCATATCACACTTCTCATGAGTGTGGGTGCTGCCCAAGAACATAGCGTTACCCAAATTGTTTAAATCTCACAACATAGGTATTGTATGTATTAACTGCAAGACCTTACACAGCAGTCTATCTTTGCACAAGCAGCACTTGCAATGTTAAGGAAAAATTGCTTCATTTACTTGCGAGAGAAAGAAGATTTCTTGCTTCCAGCAGCAGACAGATGGACTTCAGGCGCTGAAATACTGCCCGTGCTGCCTGAAGAGCTAAAATCAGCTTCACTGCCTGGAAAGGAAAGGGGAAGAGTGAAAACACGATGGAAATTATAACTGAAAGACTGTTCTCAAGGTAACAGTGAAGCACAAGCATCCTTCCTTTGTTTGTCCCATGAGAATTTCAGAAGTCGCATGGATTTTCAAACATTCCTGAGGGCAAGCCCTGGATTTGTTCCAGATTTTCACCATTTCTCCAGAACTGTCACTTCAACAAGAGCTGAAAAAACTTTTGGACACATGCCCTTCATGCAACAGAAGCCATTTTAGGACTTTGGGTAGGAACATTTGTTGTGACAACCTGTGTGCTTTCTCACAGCCATCAACAGATGAATGAGGGCATTCACGTGTCAGCTTTGGGAGCACAGCCATTAGGAGCACACAATTCTAACTAGGTATTTCTCTTGCTTTAAATCATATGCAAATACGCCTTGTTGGGAGGAAAGCTGCTTCTGCTCTGTTTCTGAGATGATGTACACATACATTTATATATGTATATATGTATAGAGACTAACAGGGTATGTGTATATATATATGCACACCTGTGCAGGTTTTCAGGTGTCACAGAAGCATACTAATGTAGTACCAATAGGCTTGAAATAATCCAGTAATCACGGGTGGCTCTCAAGTGCTTCTTGGGTTCTAAGTTATCTATCTGATTACTGACTTTCTACGGATCATAGATTTTATTTCCCAAGCTCCAGCATATACAAGGAAAAATGCTCTCATTTTACTAAGGTCAGTACTAAGTAGATGTAATAAGAAAGCCTTGTCCCTTGGAAAAAACCCACCCTAAGGTTAGGAGTTTTTTCAGTCTGTCACTCAAATGGCATATGCCTCAAGCCATACCCAGGGCTCCTGCTGCAGAGCCACTATAACAGATGGTGACTTTATTTGAGGGGATGGAAACAGCTCTTCAACCTCCTCCACACAGCCAGTCAGGGGGAGCATCTCTGACATGGGGATTTCTGGGTGCTGTCCCATGCACACACACCCCTGGCCAGCACTGCAGACTTAGCACAAATACCAGTTTTGCTCTTTTTTCTACAAGGGGTAGATACAGCTGCAGGTATCATCACTCCGTCCAAGACAGATAAACCTCCTAGTGCACCATCTTGATAGCTTTAAAGAGGATGAGACATCCAGCAACCACCCTTACTATCTGGTAACTCTTAGCAACTGGTCTTAGGGTCAGACGTATTCGGATTTAACTCAGCATTTTCCCAATCTCACCAGGTCTGAGACCAGCCCCATTTCTCTGCGCCTCTGGTTCAGCCTAGCGCAGAATATTCCTTAGCCAAATTTCAAAGTGCACATATGCAAAGCTTAGCTCTTCAAAAGGGCATCCCAGGGACCTGGCTTTATCATCTCTAACGAACTCTATACCCAGGAAAACACCCCTGATAATCAGACCCAAGGCACAGAGCTGTAACCAGATCAAAACCATGCGCAAGTCTGCAAGGGGAGAGAGGGAAAGCAGCAAAGCCACTTTGTTTCACAGAGTATTTATATCATGTCTACAGATGCAGATGTCAGCAACCCTTTCCTTAGGGAAGCAAAATGACCGTGGGACATAGTGTCCAAAACTGCAACAGAATTTTCCTGATACACAGAACATTCCCATCTACAAGACTGAAACACACTCTCAATACTCTCTTGGTACCACACTACTCCCAAATCTACTTTTCCAAACAAGACCCAAACAGGTAAACCCATTACAGAGATGTCATACCTCTGGTGTTCAGACCTCTCAACATTCCTGCCTCTGCAAGATGCCAGAATCTTTCCACAGCCAGGTCCTGCCTGTGGCACAGAGAGTAGGAGCAGTCGTTGAGGCTTATCTCTAGGTAAACAGACCTCATCATAATCAGCCCTGGCTCCTGGAAGCATTTCAAGGAAGCAAGGCTTAGCAGTCGCCTCTCACTGACCTGCCTGCATCACAGAGCATTGCCAGGGCAAGACAGAGAGCTGCACTGCCGTCTGGGTCAGCAGGGCCTGGAAACAGCCACCTCCACCACCGAGCATCCTGAGCGTGAGCTGCACTCGAGACAAGAAACGCACCTGCCGAGCACCGACTCACCTTTCTCGCCACGGATCTGATAACAGCTACACACAAGCTTCACACTGAGCACAGGAGATTACTTATGTTTAAAATTAGGTGTGAGGCTATTTATGGGCTCTTTGAGAACATCTTATAAATTAAAGGGGTCACTGCTAGCAACGGTTCCAAGCGTGTTAGTGATGTTCAAGCCAGCTTTGCATGTGGCAGAGCTCAACAGCAGTGTTACCAGGAGACTTTTAAAATGTTTCCTCCTATTTGGTAGACATCTCTAAGCAAAGGAACGTGACATGTATCCATAAAATACCACTTGAAACACATCCTCCTGGGTAACTGTGACTTCTGTCTTAACAAAGAGGTGGAACTCCTTGCCTAGCAGCAGTGCAGGCAGGAGCCTCTCATCTCTCCTAATGCCATTTTCCAGGATGATGGCTCCTCAAGGACGCCTGTTAACTGTTTTTGTTGCTGTGACAATGTGATTGCGAAAGCTCACACATGTAAGCCCAGCACAGACTGTGTTGGGCTTACATGTTAAACATATTCCATGTTAACCATGAAGAAGGTTGACATTTCTCAAAGTCATTATTTTGACCTAACTGGGCATACACTTGTTCCGCTCTGATCTCAGACTTTCCTGTTAATATGACTGCCTTACCCACCCTTTCCTGCCCATGATGTTGAGCCACTGGATCCAGCAATACCTCATTTGAAAGTCATTCGTTCATTCATTCATTCATTCATTCATTCATATTCTTCCATGCTCCAGGCACTCAGTGTCACAGCATCAACAGCCTGCCAGGGTGACCTGACCTAGGAATATGCTCTGATGGAAATGCTTGTGCTGCATGTATGGTATTCGGCCTTGGGAAGCCAGTTGCCCTGGCCTCCCCCCATCTCACAGTGGGCTCAGTACAGCAGCGTTCCCTCACCCCTGGAGTGGAGCTGTGCACCACTCTGTGCAACGGGAGGCACAAGTCGAGAACAGCCAACAAAGTACTGTAACATTTTCCAGGAATGCTCCTTGCCTGGAATGGATATCTGAGAAGCAGGAGTGAAATCATATAGCATCTGGTGCTGTCTCTGCACTTAACTGCTTGACGGACAACTGCTCCAAGCTAAGAGCTTGCTGCGGACAGCATCATGCTCTGTGCTGCCTTTTACTCTGCTTGCTGCCCTGACAGCACTGCAACAGGCAGACAGAGTCAGCTCCAGCTGAGACACAGGGGAAGAGAAGGGAGCTGCGCCACCCCGTGACAAGGGCTGCAGGGAGCACAGGCAGGCACAAGGCAGGAAGAGGCAGGGAGGGCAGTGAGGTTCTGGCAGATAGGTGCTCACCTGAGCCCTGGGTCAGGGAGCACAGCTCAGGGTGCTAATGCGGTTCTGCTGCAGCATGGGAGTCAGATGGGGAACCTCCTCCTGCTGAAGCCTCAGATTTCCCATCCTGCATGTGATGTCACTGAATTTCAAGGTGGGATTGAGGGAGGGAGAAGGAGCTGCCTGTGCAAGGACAGCTGGCACTGATGGATGTTTACTGCACGTGTTATAAAAAAATTAAAATTTATCTCATTAAGCAGTTTCTAAGCTCATCTAAATAATATAGTCTTGGTAGTAATGTGAACTCCATTAATGCAAATTATAAACACTGCAGATCTCAAAATGAATACCGAATGTGACTTGTGTATGCTGTGAAACCACAATCAATCCAGCTCTTCTCTAAAAACACAGTCACTACAAACTAATTACTGCTATTGGCTGAGAGCCATCATGTATATTCTGCATATCACTATGATCCTGGCTTGTGTTTTTCTAAACTTTTTAATTCATGGATTTGTAGCACAGCCACAAGTGGTTGTTGGAACAATGAGCACTGCAAGTTGGGGCTTTTTCTGTTTTAAGTATTTTAAGAAGATTCTTCATACAGAAATCAGCTTGAACTAATTATTTTTTATGCTTCTGCACACAGTTTGGGCTGTCCTAACACCTTAGAAATGGCTCTCATGATTTTTTTTTTTCTCAGCCTGAAATGACCTTTTGTCAGGGGGAATAGATATTCATGGAGCAGAAGGGGACGGTCTAGGGAACTTGCCTTCCTGTTCAAACAAAAAGGCTCTTTGGAGCAGAGGTGGAAGGATGCTGCTTTGCTACACCAGCCTCAGGGAGGTTCAAATAATACACTGAGAGTTGTATAACATGACACTCAATTTGCATTTGACAGTAAATGCAAATGAAAGTCCACCTATGGACAAGTATCTTCCACAGTCAAGCATGTAGTGTCACCTCAGGAGATTTTTAAACGTACCTGGCAGTGCTATTTGGTCCGTTTGAAGGCAAATGGATAGGCTGGTCAGAAGTAGTTTTAGGAGCTGCAAAATGTCATCTTTGGCAGGGATGACTTAGCAGTACACAAAAAAGGGAGCGAACTCCATCAGAGACTGGGAAAACATCCCAGCCCTCCTGTCACTGTTGGTGGCAGAGGTTTAACAAAGGGCTTTCAGAAGTCTCTCCAATGCATCTAAATCTGGTTCCCATACACACAGAACACAAGTAACTGGGGCACAGCAAGTAAGTGTGCAGGCAAGCGTTCACACCATATATGCAAACGCATGAAATCACATGTTAAACCTGATTCAGCTGAAAGCTTGTACACAGTCACTCTTAATCGAAGGCGTATGGTTTTCATTATAACGCACATGAAATTTTAAATCAGCTTGAAACGTTTTTAGCAGGCAAGAGAAAAACACTGGAAGAAGAAACATATCTGGGAGGTAACTAACTAAACAACCTGGCAGACCCAGGATGAGAAGCAAAATACTTCATAAGCTAAGAAAACATTTACCGTACCACACACCTTGAAATGATTACAAAATGCAGTAAGAGTTCAAGTGTCATTTCAGGTTGCAATTGCTGTCATTTGCTCCTTCTTTTTCTCAATAGCACTGTCCTGGGTTCAGCAGTAGCAGTCATTTTTTCTCCTTAGTAGCTGCTGCAGTGCTGTGGTTTTGACTTTGGGCCTGGGAACAGCGCTGATAACACCGATGTTTTTAGTTGCTGCTCAGTAATGTTCACTCTGACCAAGGACTTTCTGAGCCTCATGGTCAGCCAAGGAGGAGGGGAAGCCGGGAGGAAGCAGAGACAGGACACCTGACCCAAACTGACCGAAGAGGTATTCCATACCACAGTACATTATGCCCACTATATAAAGTGGGGGCAGTTACCTGGAAGGGCTAGATCATTGCTCAGGTCGGGCTGGGTATCAGTGGGCATGTGGTAAGCAGTTGTATTCTCTTCCCTTGTTATTTCCCTTATCATTATTATTATTGGTGGTAGCAGCAGTGGTTTGTGTTATACCTCAGTTACTGGACTGTTCTTATCTCAACCCGTGGCAGTAACATTCTTTCGATTCTCCTCCCCATCCCTCTGGGAGCGGGGGTGGGGGAAGGAAGGAAGGGGAGTGAGATAGTGGCTGCATAGTTCTGAGTTACAGCTGGGCTTAAACCACAACAGTTCTTTTTTGGCGCCCAATATGGTGCACGTAGGGTAGAGATAATGACAGATCTGACCGGAGTGTGTCTAATTGTATTTGTGATAAACATTCACTGTTTCAGATTAATAGTCACTCATCACAATGCTGATTTATTGGCTCTCAAAGTTGTTGCTCTTGATCTCACAGGTTCAGTGTGTCATACCTTAGTTACAGCCAGTATTTGCTGTCTTAGTGTTTATCGGCTGGGGGCCTTGGGCGAAGGTTCTGGTTTCATTGTACTTTATGGTAATGACTTGTAATACAATAGAATCATTGATCAAGAAACTGATCTGGCCTGCATTCCCAGTGTGGTCATCACCTCTATACTTTGGGAAGTATATAATAGAAGTGTTTAGCAATTACATACCTTTTTTCCCCTCCTCGGGTGGTCAGCCTGTGAAGAAGACATACTTTTATGCTCCCAGCTCCCCCACCAGACTGTTTACAGCATCATTTGAGAGTTCTGAAGGTTTTGAATGGCCTTTAGATACCCTTGAGACCTGCCTGCTGGTTGTGATGGAGATCACCATGTTGGCACGCATACAGAGTGTATTTTACCCACGACCATTTCGTCTGATCTCGAGAGCTAAGCAGAGTCAGGTTTGGGCCTTGTCTGGGGTTAGATGATGATATAGGAGGATCAAGAGATTTTCCCTGAGGCTGGATAGTCATGAGTGGCAGGGTGTGTGGGACAAGTATCTAGGCCAGTGGGCCCCTTCAGTACTTTGGAACTTCACCACTGAAAAAGTGTAAAATCCAGAAAAATTAGTAAAACACTTAATTGAGGTGTGTTGTCATTCTGGTCACCAGAGATACCAGAGACGTACAAATAATGGCAATGTGCTGGGGCTTGGCTTATGCTTAGAGAGCCCTGTTCAACACCATCCAGCACCTTCAAAAGTTAAAAAATGTCCCTGGATCTGATTGCAAAGCAACAGACAGCACAGCTACTCCAGCTCCAAGCACAGCAGCTATACCAGCTCCAGGGACAAGTACAGCAGCCACTCAAACTCCAACGAGAACAGACAGTGCAGCTACTCCAGCTCCAAGCACAGCAGCTACACCAGCCCCAGTGACAAGTACAGTAGCTACCCAAACTTCTACTGCAACAGACAGTGCAGCCAATCTAACTCCAAATTCAGCAGCTATACTAGAGGACCAACTCGTACCATTATTGGTTGCCCCTGTATGAAAGGAGAAAAGCAAAAAAGAGGCAAGAAAGATGAAGCAAGATGAAGAAACAATGTACTCACCACCTGGGACAGCATCTGTCCAGGAGTTATTAGTATGTGAATCAGAGGAAGAAGAGGAAGAAGAGGTGACCTCTCCACCCCGGACCTCAACCGAGCCATGGAATATGCGAAACGATTTTACCCATGAACCAGGGGAGCACATCATCACCTGGTTGCTTCGATGCTGGGACAATGGGGCCGATGGTCACCAACTAGAAGGCAGGGAAGCCAAACAGCTGGGATCACTTGCTAGGGAAGGGGGAATTGACAAAGCAATTGTAAGAGAGAAAAAGTCCCTCAGCCTTTGGAAGCGGCTCTTGGCAGCTGTGAAAGAAAGATTTCCATGCAAGGATGATGATATGAGTTGTTCAGCCAGGTGGACTACTCTAGAGAAAGGCATCCAGTCTCTGAGGGAATCAGCCATTGTAGAGATGATCTATCACATCAAGCCGAAAGCTGGAGATGTACCCATAGGTCCAGACGAAGTCGAAAGCACACGACCCATGTGGCAGACATTTATATGGAATGCACCCCCATCGTATGCCCATTCATTGGCAACAGCAACCTGGAATGACATAGTACCACTAACAGTGGATGAAATGATTCATAAACTCCGAGAGTTTGAAGACAATCTCACCCCTTCCATCATACCAGCTGTGGAAAAACTGTCCCAGGACCTCAAACTATTGAGAGACGATCTATCCAGCTCCTCACATGTACCAACTCACATCTCGGCTCTTAACAAAAGGCATCCTACTGCTTGAGAGAGAAGATGTAGAAGGTATATGCCATGGGCCACTCTATGGTTTTACTTGTGGGATCACGGAGAAGACATGATGAAGTGGGATGGAAAAACTACCTCAGCTCTGGAGGAATGGGTGCATGAACTGAGGATGAGAACAGAAGTCAAGGATGATCATCCTATGAAAGCTGCAGCTTCAGGCTCTGGTGAGCAGGTTCCCAGATGGAGTGGAAGAGCTGATTTTACTCCAGCTCCTGTGATAAAGAATAATAATGCCTTTCTACAAGACTTAAGTGTCCAATGTTGTGCTGACTATTAGAGGGGCCCCACCTCCAGCCAGGTGGAGGTAAGGGACAATCGGATTTACTGGACTGCGTGGATCAGATGGCCTGGCACATCAGTCCCACAGAAGTATAAGGCTCTAGTAGATACCGGTGCACAGTGTACTCTGATGCCATCAAGCCGTCAAGGGATGGAACCCATTTCTATTTCTGGAGAGACAGGAGGATCCCAAGAGTTGACTGTACTGGAGGCTGAAATCAGCCTGACTGGAACGAAATGGCAAAAAAACCCCATTGTGACTGGTCCAGAGGCTCCATGTATCCTTGGCATAGATTACCTCAGGTGAGGGTACTTCAAAGACCCAAAAGGGTACCAATGGGCTTTTGATATTGCTGCTTTGGAGACAGAGGAAATTGAGCAGCTGTCCACCTTGCCTGGTCCACCTTCTCTCAGAAGATCCTTCTGTTGTGAGGTTGCTGAAGGTCAAAGAACAGCAAGTGCCAATCGCGACCGCAACAGTGCACTGTCGGCAATATCGCACCAACCGAGACTCCCTGATTCCCATCCATAAGCTGATCCGTACACTGGAGAGCCAAGGAGTGATCAGTAAGACCCACTCACCCTTTAATAGCCCCATATGGCCAGTGCGAAGGTCTAATGGAGAGTGGAGACTAACAGTAGACTATCGTGGCCTGAATGAAGTCACACCACCGTTGAGTGCTGCTGTACCAGACATGCTAGAGCTTCAGTATGAACTGGAGTCAAAGGCAGCCAAGTGGTATGCCATGACTTGATATTGCCAATGCCTTTTTCTCAATTCCTTTGGCAGTAGGAATGCAGGCCACAGTTCACTTTTACTTGGAGGGGCGTCCAGTACACTTGGAACCGATTACGCCAGGAGTGGAAACACAGCTCTACCACCTGCCATGGACTGATCCAGACTGCACTGGAACAGGGGCAAGCTACTGAACACCTGCAATACATTGATGACATTATCATGTGGGGTGATACAAAGGAAGAAGTTTTTGAGAAAGGGAGGAAAATAATCCAAATCCTGCTGACAGCCAGTTTTGCCATAAAAGGGAGTAAGGTCAAGGGACCTGCACAGGAGATTCAATTTTTGGGAATAAAATGGCAAGATGGACGCCGCCAGATCCCCACAGATGTGATCAACAAGATAATAGCAATGTCTCCACCAACTAATAGGAAAGAAACACAAGCTTTCTTGGGTGCTGTGGGGTTCTGGAGGATGCACATCCCGAATTACAGTTTGATTGTAAGCTCTCTCTATTATGTGACCTGGAAGAAAAATGATTTCAAATGGCGCCCTGAGCAACAACAAGCCTTTGAGCAAATTAAATGAGAGATAGCTCATGCAGTAGCCCTTGGACCAGTCCGGACTGGGCCAGATGTTAAAAATGTACTGTACACCGCAGCTGGAGAGAATGGTCCTACCTGGAGCCTCTGGCAGAAAGCTCCAGGGGAGACTCGAGGTCGACCCCTCGGCTTTTGGAGTCGGGGATACAAAGGATCTGAGGCCAGCTACACCCCAACTGAAAAAGAGATACTGGCAGCCTACGAAGGGGTGTGAGCTGCTTCGGAAGTGATTGGCACTGAAGCATAGCTCCTCCTGGCACGCCAGTTGCCTATGCTGGGCTGGATGTTCAAAGGCAGGGTCTCCTCTACACATCATGCAACTGATGCTACATGGAGTAAGTGGGCCGCATTAATTACACAACGAGCTCGAACAGGAAATCCCAGTCGTTCGGGAATTCTAGAAGTCATCATGGACTGGCCAGAGGGCAAAGATTTTGGAATGTCACCAGAGGTGACGTGTGCTGAAGAGGCCCCACCATATAATAAGGACCTCGCTTGGAGTATTGTGTGACAGTTCTGGTGTCCTCAACATAAAAAGGACATGGAACTGTTGGAACAAGTGCAGAGGAGGGCCACGAGGATGATCAGGGGACTGGAGCACCTCCCATATGAAGATAGGCTGAGAAAGTTCGGGGCTGTTGAGCCTGGAGAAGAGAAGGGCTGCGTAGAGACCTCATAGCAGCTTTCCAGTATCTAAAAGGGGCCTATAGGGATGCTGGGGATGGACTCTTCATTAGGGACTGTAGTGAGAGGACAAGGGGTAATGGGTTCAAACTTAAAGAAGGGATGTTTAGATTGGATCTGAGGAAGAAATTCTTACTGTAAGGGTGGTGAGGCACTGGACTGGATTGCCCAGGGAAGTTGTGAATGCTCCATCTGTTTTGGTGTACAAGGCCAGGCTGGACAGAGCATTGGGTGATATGATTTAGTGTGAGGTATTCCTGCCCATGGCAGAGAGGTTGAAACTAGATGATCTTAAGGTCCTTTCCAACCCTAACTGTTCTATGATTCTATGATTCCCTTAGCTTTCTATGCCTAAATATAAACACAGATATATAAAGACAAGGAATATATAGACATATCTGCCCAATACTGATCAAAAAGTGTTTAAAGTACTGACTCTGAGGGTAACAAAAACTTTTAGGTAGCAATTTAGTCACCAAAAAAACCAAGTTCAGAGAATACTGAAGCTATTTATGATTAAAGTCAAACAGAAAATTGTCTGCTTTCTGTTTGTAATGATGCTATAATTTTGAAAACTGACAAATTTCTTTCTTCTTTCAAAAAGGGGGTAAACTCGCCAAAAAAAGCTCCCCACACATTCTAAATATTTCAGATTCAATATTGTCTTTGTTCAGTCTGGAACAAAGGTTTTCTTTAATGTTTTGATTTGGCAGCAAACCCCAAATCAGTTATTTGCATAGCTCCACTTTGAACATTTTGAGATGTCAGGCAAAAAAGAAATAAGGGGTGTAAAGGAAAATAGAAAAAGGAAATAATCTACCAATTCTTGAGTAAACATTGTTCAGAAAACAGTTTAAATCCCAGGATTCTCATTAAAAAGACATTAATAAGCCAGAGGAATTCCAAAAAAGGTCAACAATCATGATAACAGGATTACAGGGCACTGTTCATGAAGGGAGATTAAGGGAATGCAATTTGTGTATTCTAAGATAAAAATGAATACTGGCAACACTGTTTATCATGGGGAGAAGGAATACAGCTGGAAAACTGTAAAGAAAATCAAGCAACAGCAACACAGGATTCTAGCTGTGATTCATGTTATTTTATGAAAAATGACTTGAAATAAAAACTGATGGTTGGTGGGAGTTATGCACAGTAAAATGCAGCTGGAGTAGGTTTAGAATACTTCAACCAGGGAATCAGATATCTATTTTAAACATTGGCATAAATAATCAGATTGTAATTTAAAAGCAGAGCACACACACACACACACAAAATCTCCTAAGGGAAGATTCATAATGGCCTCTTTCGTATGCACAGTATTTCTTTCTGTGGAGGTGAAGTGAGCTGAAACCCACAGAAAACAGCCAGAAGGAGCGGAAAAATTGCTGCAGTAAACCACAAATTGCAAAGCATGTTCTAGCTTGACCTCACACACATTTTAAAACAAATATTTAAGTGTGCAGTGTGTATAGCGTCAGTTTCTCATTTTTGGCTCTCATTCCACTCTGGATTAACAGAGGGCAGAAAAACACCCACTTAATTCATAGAATGTTTGGGTTGGAAGGGGCCTTAAAGTTCCAACCCCCCTGTCATGGCAGGGACACCTTCCACTAGCCCAGGTTGCTCAAAGCCCCATCCAATCTGGCCTTGAACTCTGCCAGGGATGGGGCATACAATTTTATTTTTAACTAAAGATCACAGCTATTGCCATCTTCCATACCTACCTCAACTCTGTCTTCTAAACTCCAGTTCCCTTCTTACGCCAGGCACTCAGCCATCTTTTCCAGATGCAGGAGCATGTCTCCACAATCCCCAGCAGACCTTCCTCTCTATCCAGAGGCATTTGAAGCTAAGAGATGAATTGGCTGGCACAGGTCTCCCCCTGTCCAGCAGCCCGGGCACTCCCTGCCAAAGGCCTATATCCATATTCCCTACTCACTTTGATTTGCAGTTAGAGCTGTGGCTCTGTCACAAATGAGCACAACTCTATGCTTGAGGTTGCAGGTGTGTTGCTGTTATCAAGCATGAATCCCACTTTTTTGATGGGTTTCCCACTTTCTGCACATCTGGAGCAGTACTGGGACAATTAACAGGCCAGAGAGAGAGAGAGAGAAAGGAGTTATGGTGTGCCTGCTGGGAACTCTGCTTCAAGCCCCAACAAAACAGTTACTAAATTAACCAAAGTGGAACAGCTCCCCTGGGAGCAGACTCTCTGCATCCCCTCAGCCTTCCCAGATCTGGATTAGAGTACTCTTCTCCTTTATACTCAAGTCCATCGTCCAAAAGAGGCACAAACAGATCTAAATACAAATTTATTTTCCTTTTACTGAACTAAGTAACAGGGATCTCTTTTATTGTATATTTTTATCAATTTCCTAAGGACATAAAGTTCCTAACTGCACAAGATTTGTGCTCAAGGCCCTGAATTGCAGACAGCCTGTGCCACCAGCCCACGCCTGGACAGGTCACTATCCAGGACATGTAGGATTCAGGCTTTTGCCTTTTATTTGCCAGTTCCTCCTTTGCAACTTCCTGGCTTTAGTTTTGGATCCTCCATTTTTCCTGTGATATCTGGGTGCTTGCTGCAGCCTGAAATCTTTGGAACAAAAAGTGGTATGCATCTCAAGAGGCCATAGCCCAACTACTAATTACTTACAGCTCTCCTAAGCAAGACCTAAAATAATCTTTAGAAAGGCACGTATTATAAATTTAGTGACACAGAATTAAAAGACTGTATTTCCAGGTCACTTTAACAGGAACTTGTAGATTTGGTTTTGATAATATATGAAACACTCCAAAGCTGAAATATTCTTTGTGTCTATCTTGCTTCTTCTTGTTCAAAAGAAATATTTGGTGATTCGAACACGTTTTCCACATCAATTTAAGCGTATTTGTTTAAATTCAGAGTTTAAATCTAAAATACATATAAATTCAAGCTCAAAAAAACCCAGTGCTATGCTAATCATATTTACCAAACTTTCGCATGGTGGCAGGTGCAGAGGCAGGAAGGTGGGTCCTGAGCTCATGAGGGCTGCATGACCATGTCTGACCACAGCTCAGGCCAGGGCAGCAATGGAGACCCTGGGCAGCCATTCTCTGTCAGTCTCCCTCAGAGCAGCGGGCCTGCCTTTCAGTAGAAGTAACTCCTCGAGGTTGACAACCCTTCCTTTAGGTGAGTGACTGCACATTTTGGATCGCTGGCCATGAGCTTTAAGAATCAGCACTGTAGTGACGGATCCATGTGACATCCCGGAGCTGTCACAGTTGATGTTGGTGGAGCTTTGATTAAGCTTGAACAAGTAAGTTTCGTTTAGCCTCAGTTTATTGCTTCTGTGGCATTTAAATTGGTGTATTCAGCAGGAAGTCCATACAGGGGTTGTTACCGAGACACGGAGGAGCAGGTTTTGGTATCCAGCAGTGTTTCTGAGCAGCGGATCGAGTGGATTCTGGGACTGGGTGGTGGAGCCCGGGAGCGAGGGGAGCTGGTCACTGCGAAAGTGAAGGGCCCGTCCCAGCTACCGGAGGGAGGGAGGACAAACGGTTGCTTTCATTTAAGCCGTGTAAGAGAGGGCTGCAGGGAGCACCGATGGCCGCTCCGGGAGACTCCAACCACCTCAGACTGCTCCTCAGAGGGTCACAGGACGCCCTGAAAGTGTTGGTTCAGTCTCTTGTGGGGAGAATCCCGGCGACGGTGGAGCACAGCCGGCAGCATCCTCAATCCCCGTGCGCGTTTTGGTTCGGGCGGAGACGTGACACGATAGTGCCATCCCCATGCGAGAGATGGGCTGGGCTGATCCGGAGGGCGGGGCGGGCGGGCGCAGGACAATCCGGCCGGTCTGTCACAGACCCCGGCCTGGCCATCCTGCTGGGATCTGGAAGAGACCCGAACCTTTGCGGTCGGGCCACCCGCTCCTGCCGAAGTGGCTCTAAGTCCTCACAAGGAAAAAAACATGAAGGTTTGACATACTGGCAGGCACGTAATGGTCTGCCCGGTGGCGGAGTGCGGTGTCCTGGATGCAGAGCGGCAGAACCCCTCAAGTGAGGCTCCTGCAGGATGCCCCTGCCCTACCACAGAACAACCTGTCTCTCAGTATCTACTGCCAAACAGGCCACCTCTTGAAGTGATTAAAGAGCTAGAGAAAGTGCACACTGTAAATTGTATGCAGTCCCCTCAGAACTCTCCAGTCTGGCCAGTCCATAATGCTGATGGCCAGTGGTGTTTAACATCTGATTACAGAAAATGGAATACTAATACTGCACCACTGACTGCTGCTGTCCTGAGCATAACCTCTGTAGTGACAGAAATGCAGGCTGCTGCCCACCCCTGGATGGCCACTCTAGATGTTAAGGATATGGTTTTTTATGGTTACCTTAAGGGAAGAAGACACACCTCCCATTGCTTTCTCTTGGAAGAGGACACAGTACACCTTTAACCTACTCCCCCAAGGTATAAAGAATCCCCCAATATTGCCCACAATGCTTTAGCCAAGCCAATGGAATAGCTGAGGGAACTAATGGCCTGATTAAAAGACATGCAGGTGTTTCATATCACATTTGGGATGTATGACTGCCACAAGCAGTCTTCATTGTCAGTAACTGCTGCAGAAATTATAGGAACCCAAAAATTCAAGTGTTTTGTCCTCCTGGGACACTGACGGGTGACGCCCCCATACCTGATGATCAGAGGGGTCAATTCCCATTGGGAACCCACGTGGGACAACTAGTCATGGTGAAATTGCCCTGTGTTGGTATTGTGCCCATGACTCCGGCAAAACCCAGAGGCCTACATATGCCTGGTGAGTCCTGGACAGGAGTGGGAAGCCCCACTGAATTACCGCCTGATGGATAATCTCTGACTAACCCTAAAGCCCAGTCTCAAAGGTCGGAGGCCTAGTTTTGTTTCCTTACAGAGGAGGGCATGAAGATGTGGATCACCCTCACGCGACAGGAATACTGGCCTGCAACAACCACCAGGACCTGGTCATCAGATATGTCAAAGACAGCTTGGTGTAGCATACAGGGTGTAATTTCACCTTTCTACACCTTTCTCACAGTAACATGGGATGGAATTGGACATTTGCAAGGAGAGTCTGTGCCAACAAGTGGTGGGACTGCACCCCAGGAAGCCAGTGGGAGGTGTGGCAGGAAAACCTCGACACTAAAGAAAGGGTGTATGTGGAATTCTGAATCTGCTGATAGATGACTGTTGTCTTCACATTCCAAAGTTTATATTATGATAAGTTTTATTAAGCATGCAATGATAAGATCAGTAAAATAATTGAGAACTAATGATCCACAACGAGCATTAAGACTCACGGAGGCTGTGCTCTCTTTTAACTTTGGAGGCAAGAGGCCTCGATTTATTGGTTCTGTGACACCAGGTTATATGTTCTTTGACATACCCTTGTTCTTAATTACCCCTCCCCCAGAAAAGGTGCAGTCTTGGAATGTGGGTTACAAAGTACTGCTAAGTAAGGGATAGCAGAAAGACAGACACATTGCACTGAGGTCACCAGTCTTCTCATCGCTCTCACCTTTATGTGATTTCTGCTTTTAAACTGACTCACACCCATTTATTGTAGGGATCAGTCAAGTCAGATTGATACCTCTAAATACAGGTTTTCTGTTGTCTGTCTTTCTTCAAAACAACCCAACAGTGTGACTTTATGCTAGTATACAAAGGATGCCAGCAGCATTTTAAAATGTATTTCAGTGTAAGAGGTAGAAGTACTAATGAGTAGTTACACAGAACAATGAACCTTTGCATACCATAGAATCTATTCAAATTAGTACATTTTGTAACTTGGTTTTTGTACTCTGTACCATTGTTCCTGAACAATGGGGACAACAGTTCTATTATTTCTCGCCACTGCTTGCAGAAACTTGGTATAAAGAATGAACATAAGCCATGCAAATACAAGATAAAGTCTTCTTGGATAAATCTACCAGTAAAACATGTCTTTCCAATATTTTACCAGACTTCCCAAGATAAAACAAGGCCAGTCAATGCATCTTTCTGCATTCAGAAAGGTGAAGTTCTTAAGAGTGAAGTATACTTCCAGAATTATGTCTAAGACAATCCTCTCGCAGTATTTGCACACAGATTCATCTGCTTTTCAAGTGAAACACATACATATATACATACATTTCAGAGTCAGACACTATTATTCCCACATGTCATACTGAAGAGAGGGAGTGAGCTGACAGAAGAGTTATAAAACCATAAAGCCAGATGCCAGTAATACAACCTAAATCAGGGCTTTCATTTAAAATAATCAAAGTGGCTGCCTTTAGCATACAGGTGCATATGGAAGGAGAGTAGCAATCTGGATAAACTTACCTGCAAATTTTACACTAATGGATCAAGTAGCCACTACTCTTGCTTGCACAGGGTGACTCCAAGAATAAGTTCCTGGATATTTTGTATCCTGGGAATCTAATCCTTACACAGTGGACAGTACAAAAAAGTCAGCAGGAAGAGCATCATGTTTTAACAGCTAGACATAATTTGCAGCTAATGCTTGTATTTCTTCTCTGATCTGTTTGGCTTATTTAGCTCTAACTGTAATATTCCCAATTACCCAGGGTCATTTCCCTTGCCTCATTCTTGTTCATTATCATCAGCTCCAACACTGATTGAAAAAACACCAGCACCTACTGAGTACTCATAAGCAATTTAAGGCCAATTGCAGTCTGCCCCACCTGTCTCTCCTAAAACTGCTGATAATTTTAAAGCTTTCAAAGATTAATCTGTGCAGACTTGGACATCCTACCCTGAGGGTCACTTGCTTGTGACTTAACAAATTACCAGGAAGAAGTAGAAAAGATCATACTGGCCACATATGCTGAGTACGATGTTACTTAACATGGCTTAAAGTTAGATGACATTTTAAATTGAATAGTGATTGTTAAAAGTTACTCTTTTTTTATATTTCCATTTTGATAACCTTATTGTAAGTGAAATGTCAGTACATGGACATGAAAGATAGGGCAGAAAAAGCACATATTGTACCTTGTAACTACGTAACTACAGATCTGGGTGATGCCCTATTTAAAGTAAAAGAAGTCCAACAACACAGAATCACAGAACTGCTGGGGGTGGAAGGGACCTCTTGAGACCACCTGGTTCGACTCCCAGCTCAAGCAAGTCTAGGTGATGCAGGCTGGCCAGGACCACGCCCAGCTGAGTTTTGAATGTCTCCATAGATGGTAACTCCACAACTTCTCCAGACAACCAGTGCCACTGTCTGCTTGTATCTGGAATGGTTATTCCTGAACTGAGCTGTGAATGACAGCCGGCCAGTCTTGACAAGGCTTGGAGTTGACCCTAACTGTGGCTCACCTAGGTCTCCTTTAATGCAGTGGTGCTAACATCTCTACTCTGCAGCCTTTTGAAGGTGCAAAATGGACAAGTCTGGGACAGTCTTAATGTTTTATCTTAAGTCTTAATAGTTCCATGTGTAACTTAAGCAATTCCACAGGCTCTAAGAGACAGTTTGACAGCAACCTCAACTGTTCCATGTATGACTATGACACCAAAAGCAAGGAAGCAAAGATCAGAACTTCTGCCAGAAATGTTGAACACAGTCAGCTGATCAGGTGTCCTTCTCAAATGATGCTCACAGGCATTTAAATACATCTCTGTGGTTACCTTAAACATGCAAGCTTTTTAAAAGTTACTGACACAACTCTTGCCCAAGATTCCTTTCTTTATCCACATGTCTTTGGAAGTTTATCAGTACTTTTTAGCTTGCAGATGCAGATTTTGGATTCTAGTGCTAAGCATTCTAAAGGAAGTGAAAAAAACCAAAGAGATGACAAAGACTGACAAAGAAAGCAGTTCCCACTATTCTCAATAAGATGAGGACATGAGCTGCAGGAATTCAGACTGGATCTTTA
The DNA here is from genome assembly GCA_017639245.1 of Myiopsitta monachus. Taxonomy (NCBI): domain Eukaryota; kingdom Metazoa; phylum Chordata; class Aves; order Psittaciformes; family Psittacidae; genus Myiopsitta; species Myiopsitta monachus. Next base: position 87,862,596 of record CM029918.1, read on the forward strand.
CAGGAGGAACACACTAAGAATGTGAACATGTAGAAGCATTTATGCTCCTGTTTATTCAATTACAGAAACTAGGATTCAGTAAGACCAGTTTTAACAAAGCTGTTTGTGCCTTTTTGTGTGGGCATTTTCTGCAACACATTTTCCATTGCTTTTAATATTGCATAAATGAATCACATCCAAAGAAAGAACAACTTCTACAGACCTGAATTTAAAAGGCTTGTAACTTTCTCCTGAGAGGATGTTAGAGATCTTCCTTAATGTTCCTGTTCCCTCCATCCCTTCATGGTAAAGCAGGCACAGATTTTAAGCCAAATTCACCTATACCACTGCTGTGATTCAGATTTAATGCACAGTAAAAGCCATTACCAACTATCCCAAATGAATAATTTCTTCATGGTTATAAATCTTTCAGAGGCTTAGCAAGATGCAGTGATAATTCATTCCAGGATTAAGTATGGTTCATTATGCAGACAACATAAATTATGAGTGATACCCAAATCTAGTTTGTTAACACTTCAAGACAGTGAAGATGACTTAGATCCATAAAGCAATGCCTAAAGCTGTTACTGTTCTGGGTTCAGCTGTAACAGTTATTTTTCTCCTTCTTAGTAGCTGATGCAGTGCTATGTTTTGGCTTTAGTCTGAGAACAATGCTGATAACACCGATGTTTTTAGTTGTTGCTAAGCAATGTTTACTCCGATCAAGGACTTTCCAGTCTCATGCTCTGCCAGGGAGGAGGGCAGGGGAAGCTTGGAGGAAGCAGAGAGGGGGCACCTGACCCAAACTAGCCAAAGGAGTATTCCAAACCACAGCACATCATGCCCAGTATATAAACTGGGCGAAGTCACCCAGAAGGCCCAGATTGCCGCTCGGGTCGGGCTGGGTATCAGTTGGCGGATGGTGAGCAGTTGTATTCTCTTCCCTTGTTATTTCCCTTATCATTATTATTATTGGTGGTAGCAGCAGTGGTTTGTGTATTACCTTAGTTACTGAACTGTTCTTATCTCAACCCATGGCAATTACATTCTTTCGATTCTCCTCCCCATCCCTCCAGGAGCAAGGGGGAAGGAAAAAGGGGGAGAGTGAGCGAGCGGCTGCATGGTTCTGAGTTACCGGCTGGGCTTAAACCACAACAACACTTTGTGGCACCCAGCGTGGGGCCTGAAGTGTTGAGATAACTACAGATCTCACCAGAGTGTGTCTAACTGTATTTGTGATAATGTCGTGGTTTAAGCCTCATCCAGACTAATAACTCACGAAGTTTTACTCACTCACTCACTCCCCTCTTTTTCTTCCCCCAGTCCCGGGGAATGGGGAAGAGAATCGAAAGAATAATGCAGCTCGCACAGGTTGAGATAAGAACAGTTTAGTAACTAAGGTATAACACAAATCACTACTGCTACCACCAGTAATCATACAAGAGAAATACAAGGAAAGAGAATACAACTGCTCACCAAGCCCGACCCAGCCAGTGCACCCCCAGCAGCGAACCCCCCACTCCATCACCCCCACACCCTTCCGGGTCTCTGCCCTCCAGTTTTCACATCCTGGACATGACGTGCTAGTGGTATGGAATAACCTCTTTGGTCAGTTTGGGTCAGGTGTCCTGTCTCTGCTTCCTCCCAGCTCCCCCTCCTCCCTGGCATAGCATGAGACTCAGAAAGTCCTTGGCTAGACAAAACACTACCAAGCAATAACTGAAAACACTGGTGTTATTAGTGCTGTTCCCAGGCCCAAAATCAAAAAAACACAGCGCTGCACCAGCTACCAAGAAGGAGAAAAAATGACTGCTACTGCTGAACCCATGACAGATAAGCATGCATTGTTTCAGGTTAATAGTCACTCATCACAATGCTGATTTATTTGCTCTCAGAGTTGTTGCACTTGGTCTCAGAGTTTCAGCATGTTACACCTTACTTGCAGCCAATATTTGCTGGTTTAGTGTTGATCAGCTGTGGGCCTGGGCTAAGGTTCTTGTTTCACTGTATTTCATGGTAATGACTTGTAATACCATAGAATCATTGATCATGAAACTGGTCTGGCATGCATCCCAGCGTCATCGTTACCTCTATGCTTTGGGAGGCATATAATGGGATATTTTTAGCAATTACACGTCTCTTTTTTCCTCCTCAGAGGGTCAGCCTATGAATGAGACATTCCTTCATACCTTCCGCCCCCCACCAGGCTATTTGCAGCATTTGAGAATTCTAAAGGTTTTGGATGGGCTTTGGCTACCCTTGAAACCTGCCTGCTGCTTTTGCTGGGGATCAGCAAGTTGCTGCAAATACTGTGTGTGGTTTATCCACAGTGATATCACCTCAAGAACACCCTATTTTGTCTCATCTCAGAAGTTAAGCGGGGTCGTGGTCAGGTCTTGTCTATGGTTAAACAATGATCTAAGAGGACCACCAAGAGATTTATCCTGAGGCTGGACAGCCATGAGTGGCAGGGTGTGTGGGACAGTATGGGCAAGTATCTAGGCCAGTGGGCCCCTCCGGTTCATGCAGTAGCCCTTGGATCAGTCTGGACTAGGCCAGATGTGAAAAATGTGCTTTACACCATAGCCGGAAGAATGGTCCTACCTGGAGCCTCTGGCAGAAAGCTCCAGGGAAAACTCGAGGTCAACCCGTCAGCTTTTGGATTCAGGGATACAGAGGATCTAAGGCCACCTATACCCCAACTGAAAAAGAGATACTGGCAGCCTATGAAGTGGTTCGAGCTGCTTCAGAAGTGACTGGCACTGAAGCACTGCTCCTCCTGGCACCCTGGCTGCCTGTGCTGGATGTTCAAAGGCAGGATCTCCTCTACACATCATGCAACCGATGCTACATGGAGTAAGTGGGCCGCATTAATTACACAATGAGCTTGAATAGGAAATCCCAGTCATCCGGGAATTCTAGAAGTCATCATGGACGGGCCAGAGAGCAAAGAATGGAATTTCACCAGAGGAGGAGGCGATGCTGTGCTGAAGAGGCCCCACCATACAATAAACTGTCAGAAAGTGAAAAGCAATATGCCTTGTTTACTGATGGGTCCTGCCGTATTGTGGGAAAGCATTGGAAATGGAAGGCAGTTGTATGGAGTGCCCTTCGATAAGTTGCAGAAACTGCTGAAGGGGAGGGTGAATTGAAACAGTTTGCAGAGGTGAAAGCCATGCAGCTGGCCTTGGACATTGCCGAACGAGAAAAGTGGCCAGTACTTTATCTCTATACTGACTCATGGATGGTGGCAAATGCCCTGTGGGGGTGGTTGCAGCAATGGAAGCAGAGCAACTGGCAACGCAGAGGTAAACCCATCTGGGCTGCTGCACTGTGGCAAGATATCGCTGCCCAGGTGCAGAACCTGGGGGTCAAAGTATGCCACATAAGTGCTCAGGTACCCAAGCATGAAAGAAACAGGGGAGTGAGCGAGTGGCTGTGTGGTTCTGAGTTACTGTGGGCTTAAACCACTACAGTTAGAGAAAAAAAAATAAAAGCTATGTTGCATTTCATACTTTGAAGTGTAGAAAAGAAAGATGAAGTGCTGTTGCATAAGTAGCAGAAAAGTACTGGAACTTGCAAGCAGCCTAAAAATGTCCTAGGGTTCATTCCCAGTTCTATCCCATTCTGACATTTCCTCAATTATCTAAATATTTGTGTGAGTGTTACTTCTGAGATTCAGATTGTTCCAGGAAAACAATCCAGGAAAGAGATAAATTTATTTCAGCAAAATGGCAGGCGTCTTGAAGGAGTACGCTGATTGATGTACTTGTCTGCAAAAATGTAGTACAGGACACAGTCTGTAAAAGACAGCGGTAGGCCGCTTTTCTGTCTCTCATATCTCATATCATATACTCCTGCTATGTAGTCATTATCAGAAGATGTTTCAGATAAATATGAAGTAGAGATTATCTCCATAAATCAGTAAGGGCTTTTGGTATAAAGATACTATGCACCACTCCTTTTGTGCCAGTTTGAAGTATCCAGTTATGTGCAGAACTAGGTCATACACAAGGACACATTGCTGCTACTCTCCTCCCATGTCCCACTTCCCTTCTACTGCTCCCCTGCTGCTCCCTGTGTGTTTTGCTACATGACGCTGCCTCCTCTTTTCACAAGGGCTAGATATTCCTGACTGAGTCACCTGAAATTCATGTGAAAGTAGGTCATGGGGAAGGCACTGGATCCACCTGAAGCCAAGAGATGGCAATGGGAGAGAGTTACATTAACCCCTATGGCCAAAAGTGAGGAAAATTAACCCCAGCTGTCCCCTGGCATGCTTTCCATTTCAGGAATGTCCCTCACATGTGTCAGCACTTACACTATGATGCAGTTTTTGGCAAGTTTCCACTAAAAAAGTTATGACATATTTAGCACGAGGAACTTAGAAGTACTCTGTAAATCAGACCTGGTTCCTGCTCTGAGAGTTCTGATGGATCTCAAGAGCAATAGGCTCGAAATCAATAAATAGTTTTTCCAACCCTAGAGATCAATCGACGTAGAGGTACCAACAGTTACTGGATGGCCCACTTAGAAGAATACCTAAATACCTAAACTAAGTCCATTCAAAACTTGAAATAATACTGTCAACTAAAATGAAGACAATTTCTGATTATTACTACAAAAGGCTAATAACTTGATATTATAGGTGTCGAGATTTAAGCCCCTCAATAACTCACGCAGTCCCTCTCTCACTCACTCCCCCCTCTTTCTTCCCCCAGTCCCGGGGGGATGGGGAGGAGAATCAAAAGAATGCAACTCCCAAAGCTTGAGATAAGAACAGTTTAGTAACTAAGGTATAACACAAATCACTACTGCTACCACCAGTAATAATACAAGAGAAATACAAGGAAAGAGAATACAACTGCTCACCACCCAGCCCAACCAAGCAGAGCACCCCCGCAGTGCACCCCCCAACCCTTCCAGTTCTCTGCCCTCCAGTTTTTACATCCTGGGCATGATGTGCTGTGGTGTGGAATAACCTGTTTGGTCAGTTTGGGTCAGGTGTCCTGTCTCTGCTTCCTCCCAACTCCCCTCCTCCCTGGCATAGCACAAGACTCAGAAAGTCCTTGGCCAGGCCAAAACATTACCAAGCAGTAACTGAAAACACTGGTGTTATCAGCTCTGCTCCCAGGCCCAAAGTCAAAAACATAGCAATGCACCAGCTACCAAGAAGGAGAAAAAATGACTGCTACTGCTGAACCCATGACAGTAGGTCAATTTAAGTGCAATAACTGAACCAAATAATTTATTGAACTGTGCATAACTTTTCCATTTGTATAGGACTCTTCAGTAGAAAAAAACCTTTCAAAATCCATGTCATGGGTTCAGCAGCACCAGCCATTTTTCTCCTTCTTGGTAGCTGGTGCAGCACTGTGTTTTTAATTTCGTGCCTGGGAACTGTGCTGATAACACCAGTGTTTTCAGATACTGCTTGGCAATGTTTTAGTCTGGCCAAGGACTTTGAGTTTCATGCTATGCCAGGGAGGAGGGAAGCCGGGAGGAAGCAGAGGCAGGACACCTGACCCAAACTGACCAAAGAGGTTATTCCATACCACAGCACGTCACTGTCCAGGATGTGAAGACAGAGGGCAGAGACCTGGAAGGGTGTGGTGGTGGACTGCAGGTGCACGGCATGGTCAGGTTTTTGGTATTGGGGGGTTCACTGTTGGGGGGTGCACCGGCTGGGTCGGGCTTGGTGAGCAGTTGTATTCTCTTTCTTTGTATTTCTCTTGTATTATTACTGGTGGTAGCAGTAGTGATTTGTGTTATACCTTAGTTTCTAAACTGTTCTTATCTCAACCTGTGCAAGCTGCATTATTCTTTCGATTCTCTTCCCCATTCCCCGGGACTGGGGGAAGAAAGAGGGGAGTGAGTGAGTGAGTGAGTGAGTGAAACTGTGTGTGTGTGTGGGGGGGGGGGGGGCTTAAACCACGACAATCCATACTCCACATTTTGGTAAGCTATGTCCATATTAACTTACAAAATGGTTGTGGTAGCCATGGCTGCAAATGTGGCTGTAACATACCAATATTCACTGCATTCTGCCTGCATTAGATTCTTTGCTTTTAATGAAACAAACTTTGAAAAAATATTATCTATCCTCCATTATGCAGAGCAATGGGAGGCTGGGGACACTCAAGTAACATGGTGCTATAAAATGAGCTGAACTTGCAGGGACAGTGGTAAGTCAGATTTAATCAGCCCTTTCAGTGACCAAGCCATGAAGATTTTTGTTTCTAAATTGAATGTGGTGCTGGAAAATCTTTACAAGTACCTGAGTAAGTTGCTTCCAGAGCTAAAATGACTCTGGAAACAGTATGGCCAGGAGATGCCTGAACTCATAGACCATGTGAGTTCTGCAGCTGGCACTGTACAGGGTAAAAGCCCTATCTGTTTCCATGATTAATTAAATAACAGCACAAATATCCTGACCATTTGTAATCAAGAGCTGTCACACACAAAATCATTTTATATCTACTCATTAAAATTACAGCAGCCAATAACACATCAGGATATTTAGTCTTGGATGCGTGACAAGCAGGTGCTGACAGGGTTGGCAGTCTGAGGTGGCCCATTAGCCTGAGGCAATGGGTGACATGCTCTTGATTCAGCCAATGCAGCGTGGATCTAAATCTGCCTAACTCCAACATGTATGCAGCCCACAGTCTTGCCTTGGTCTGACATGTCGTATTTCCAGAGCTATCACAGCCTGGCAGCACAAACTTTAGGCAGGAACCAACAGTAAATCTAACAACATCAGAAGACTGTAATTCTTTGCTTTGACGGTAAGAGTCATTTATCTTTGGCCAGTGAAATAGGTGTACAATTACCATGAAACAGGATAAAATCGGTTTCAGTTACCTGGTGTTACCATTGAGCCTTTTAAAAGAAAGTGAAGACATCAGTTAATTGTATTTTCATGAAAAAGCTAATACCAACACTGTTTCCAAACCTTGCAGGTGGCTCCATAGAAAGAACTCAACTATTTTTTTTTATTTACTATCAGCATTAGTGGTATCAAAGGCATCACAACACCATGTATGCAGACACCTGCAGATGTACTAGTAAATTAGGAAGTGTAATTAAAGAAATGAAAGGCACTATATTGTACTCACCAGGCTTTACAAGGCTTGTCTTTGTCTCCTTCTTAGATCGACCCGGCTGTGGGTTCCCTTCGCTCATTGTCCCTGGACTGAATTTCTTCCTACAGAAGTCTCCATCACTACCAGTGGAAAAACTGATAGGACTGTTCCCAGCATCAGAAGGAGTCTTCACTGGAGATACTGACTGGCTACTGGGACAGCCAGTGTCATCTGAAGGGAAAAGGGGAAACATCAACATTTCTAACTAGGAAGTATGTGAATGTCAGCAGAAAATGAAACAAACAAAAAAGTGTTTGCACTACAACTGTTTGCAGTCATTTACCTGATATGTATAACTTTGGTTCTGAAACCTGGTGAGACGCTATTAGTTTCTCCCATTTTGTAAAGAAGTCTTGAATACCTCATGGCAGAGAGTCTGACAAAATACAAATTCAGGGGCTACATAATAAAAACTCAGATCTAAGATAAATTCTTTGTTGTAGCTAGGTTAGGGAGTATTCTGAAATGAGGAAATGCATGTAAGACGCTAGAATGGCTTGTGTAGTGTACACTGGCTGAAGAGCTAGCATGGCCCATGGAGGCCATGGACTCTCCTTCAAAATCTGTTCTTGTATGAGCAAGAGAACAACCTAGAGTCCATGTGCACAAAGTCAGGATTTTAATTTATCTGGAATTAATAAATGTTTCTCAAAATTGTTTTTCCTCTTAAAGATATTGTGATCACGGAGCTTTTCCTTCTTGACAAGTGGCTGTGAGGCACCTAGCTCTGAAGAAGGCGTGTTATACACAGACTGCTTTTGTTTAAGACCAAATTCCTCTGAGGGCATACCATCGGTCTGTGGCATCAGCAGCCACCTCAAGAACAGACCCATGTTCCTGACCTCCAGGAATACAAACACTCCAGCTCTTAACAATGAAATGCAAAGTAAGACGTCTGAGTCCACATGAAATCCACATATCAAGCACCCCCTGCATCTAATCACATCTCCTGTAATCACAGCTCCCTTAAAAGTCATGGTGATTTTAGAGATACACGACAAAAATGGCCTACTCTGACACAAGGAAGACTTGAATATTTACTCCCCTGGAGAAACGTAATTGTTTGTTCTTTCCCAGGACAAAATGAAAGCTGCCATCTTAATTATGCAACTGCATCCTGCTCCCGGTGCAGGCTCTTTATCTAACATGAAACTCAAAGAAGTACCAGCAACTGAGCCAAAAAGATTTGCATGACCATATTGCACTTATCGCTTCCACCCTATTCATAATTCAGGTCAAGCCTGATCTTGCAATGAGCTTTGCATGGGCAGATTGCTCAAAAAGTCAGTATATGACTGCGCATTTATGAGGCAAAAGGGGCACCCTGTAGCTACCTAACTCCCTCCCTGCCCACCTCTCCCCCTCAGGAAAAAGCAGCTGTTAACTACTGCTCCCTCAGTATAGTAAAACACCTCACCTTTCATGCGAACAAGTTTTCCTGGCCAGCTCTTTGCTCCAATGTTGTTCTCCTCTGCATTCTGCCTCCAATACAGAGCAAGGTACCTGTAGGTGCTGACCACTCAATTCATGTTCTACGCCTTAGCATGTATCAGCAGCCAGCAGCCTGAGGTGTTCCTGTCCAGGTCCTGCAAAATGCCAGCCATGATGCCAAGCTGTGGGCCAGCCCTGCCTACTGCCAGGATTATCTCCCAAGGCACAAAGGGAGTATTAGGTGCAAAGCAAAGCACTTAATACAGCTTCATTGTATTTCATTCCTTCACATCAGCTCAATTAAACATACAAGCATTTCCTTTTGCTATCTTGCTGCTGCCTTCTACAACTCAGAATTGGTCCCTAGGAAAATGAAAAGGAATATGGCTAATAAGGTTTTCATTCAGTCCATCCCCATATTCTTCCTGACTAAAGCAGGATTGCTCCACATGATTTTAGTTTACTTTTTATCCTTTCCATTCCCATTAACATTACTGTATAAATGAATACAAATAAAAGAGAAGGCAGGAAGTTTCTTCCGGGTTCAGCACCCATTTCCTTTTCTCAAGGCTTCAGTCTCTTTTGCAGGCCGAATGAATGCCACCTACAGGGCAATGGATCAGCATGTTGAGTGAGCTTCTGAACTGCATTTCAGCAGCTCCTTTAGCTATGTCCAAATCGTCTGCTCTTCAGAAGCACACAAACATTTATAATTACAAATATATTGTGAAAAGTGAAGGTTCACACAGTTTATTTTTAATTGTGACCATTCCATTTAGTTCTTTCTCTATGTGGCACTATTTTCAAAACTTTGCATTAAAAAAAACAACTCAAAACTATGTACTTCATCTCTCCACAAGTAAAATCACTGCAATACCTACACAGGTTCTGCAGCCCCCATAGACGTGTTTTATAGGGGAGACTTTATATAAAAATAACACCCAAAGCTAGAGATGCTACCTGGCAGAACATCAGGAGCTGATAAAACCTTTGAATAATGAAACAACTAAACTTCAGTGTTAAGAATTAAGGCAGTAAAAACCCCAAATACATAAAGCAAACGAATAAAGAAATGAGGTAGCTAAAGAAAACATACAAAATAGCATTAAAATTTAAGTATTCTAATTACCACACTGCCACCATTACCTCCGATAATCACACTGTTGACACCATGATCACATATTGTTACGTCTACACATTCTCATTTTACCCTTAAGGACATCAGCTTTCATTGCAACGGGGCATTTATTAAAGGAAGAAATGAGCCTGGCACAAAGAAGAATAGCTCTTCTCTACTTATACCCCTTGTGATCTTTCAATACACCAATAAGCAGGTGAGGATTCCCTCTCCAAATGAAGTAAATTTGTGATTTTATTGTACTCCTTCTCTTCTGATAGTTTGTTATATTTTCTGGGTAACGTGTAACTTCTACTCCGACCTAGTATTAGCCAGAAACATGAACAAAATTAGAACTGTCCAAATTAGGCCAAGGTGAGGAGAGACATTCTTCTGTGCCAGAATGTTTACAGGCATACTACAGGCAGGAACAGCTGCATATAAATGCTGGTGCTCCCCACCAAAGGCAAGCAAAGTTCTGCTATAGTCTGGGAGATCCACCTCACATCTGACCTCCAACTCACCATTCTGGCACAAGAAGATGTCCTGAGGTGGTATCCAGCAGCCCAGTGAGAGCCAAATTGCCTGCACTTACTTTCGTTCTTCCCTGCTACCAAAGCCTTAACAGGCTATTTAATTGTATTTAACACTGTAGGTGAGCCCTCCACAGGAGAGAAACAGACTTCCTTATGGACCCTGACTGCACACCAAACTGATGCTCCCTCTGTCCTGCAGGCAGCCTGACAATACGTTCCGCTCACTGCAGCAGTGAACACCTCTGCTGCTCGTCTGCAAGAGGAAGGGTGCAGTGTGGTTTCAGCATTACCCACAGACCTGCCCGCTACTCCAAAACCCCACTGACAACTCTGATGGAAGGAGGTAAAGACCTCCAACTGCCCAGAAACGGGCAGACATAATGGGTCTATCTCCAAAGGAGGAAGGTAATAGGAGCAGATAAGCCCATAATGGTATTCACTTTCTGCTGATATGAATATATAAAGACATGACAGCAAGTAGTTTTCAGCAAGGTCAGTTATGGATTCAGTCCTATTACTCAGCATGACTTTTGCCCCAGTAAGGATTTCAGGTCTAGACTCCTCAGGAATACAGAGGGACCTGATTTACCTTCTCAGGCACATGAGCATTAGGAAGACAGAAGAGAGAAAGCTAGCAAATACTGCTGTGAAAGTATTTCACAGCACAAGATCACTTCTGATATTGCCTATATTATTTAGTTGCACAAGAGGGAAAAACAAATTTATAACATAAGACTTTCATTGTTTACTTAGCAATATTCATGGTGTCTTTTTTCACAGCGGCCTCCTAAGAGTGCTCTGGGATTACTTTCCCTTTGAACATCAGCTGGATTTCATCACTGAAACTCCATGTCCAACCCTTCTCCCAGATCAGGCATGCCTGCCAAGTTTCAAAGCCAAGCACGGGATATAGTGTCTTCTCTAACAAACAATCAGGGAGGCTGCTCAGAGTACTCTGACATTTGCATGCACTAACTTTCAAAGAGTAAAGTCAAAGTATAAACAGCAGCATTAAAGATAATAATATTCTAACAATTGACAAAAATAGTGTTCCAGACTTTGAGGCCATACATTGTGATGTAATTTTCTCTGGTTTTCTGGGCACTTTAGGAGTTAGAAATTTCACTGGAATATGCCTTAGAACCTTCTTTAGAAAAATGCTGCCTTTTCCTAAACTGAATATATAACCAGCTTACGTAATGCACCAAATAATTAATGATGTTCTGAGGATCCACTGACTTATTTCTACTTTCACTCCTAGCTGCCAGATCTAGTTATGCACTTATATGAGTCTGAACTGTCCATCCCCTATCCGTCTTTGCTTCACTGTCCCACTTTCATCTCTTAAGGTTCCCTTGACCAATGTTCAGGCTGTATGCATTTTGAATTTCCACTAAGGCAAAAATAGTCTCCTGACTTCTGTCTGATTCCCTTTCGATTCATCCCAGGCTCTGTTAGTCTGGGTAGCCATGACTCTGCGAGGATGGTGCACTGTGAGCAGCCTGTTGATGGTGAGGGTACCACTAAGGGTATTTCAGAATTTTTTAGGTTAATCTCTCAATCTGTTTGTCTGCTCCACATTTTTTGACAGCCTACAAGCTTTTGTTTTCTTTTGTCTTTTAGCATAGGGGTGTTTTATGCATTAATGAGAGTTCCTGACAGGCACCAAAGGGAATGCATCACCTAGATTCCACCTGTGAAGCTCATTCTGTATTAACTGGAGAGAAAGAGGCTCCTCTGGAGGAGGAGAGTCTAATTCAGGCTTACTCATCCCACTACTCTGAGTCACTGTCTGGAGGATCTTCCCTCTCTCCATTGACTAGTGCAACCAGTCTTCTGACTGGCAGCTGAACCAGTGTTGGTGTAAAGGCTCACAATCCAGTCACAAAACAGCGAGGAGACTCAGAGCACCATTCTGGAGCACCTGGGCAACATGGTAAAAGCAGCAGGATAAAACATAGTAGTATAAAATGAGTAGTACATACAGAAAGACAGAGGTGGAACATATTCAGATCAACGCCATGAGGCTCACAACAGGTAGGAGTCTAACAAATATCTCATCACAACACGGAATGGTTCTCTAGAGGCACCCTCACTTGCCTACATCATTTTGCCACCCACAAATAACTAGAAGATTAGTCATTTGCTACTAACAATCTGTCAGCTGTAAACCTGCAAAGTCACACAGGCTGTTGACAAAAAATAGTTAACAACTTCACTAAAAGTAGAGCCCTAAAATGCTACTGGTTTTGGTCCATCTGATCAATTATAAACTCATTTTACAGATATTTTTAATAACTGTTGAGGTTCGTATTTAATAAAATTCATCAGAATATCATGCGGTTGTGAGGCACGTGTCTTACCAGAAGTCAAGCACACTAAAGCAGAGTAGAAAAGCCCCCAAAACTATAGCCCTGACAGAAAAAATAGAGAAGGCCTACTTACATGAAATTCTGCTAAGCAAATTAATTCCACATTTAAACTCTGTATCTCTGCAGACAAAACTTGAATTAAGTACTCCATTTTTTTTGCCTGACAAAGAAGACAGGCTAGCAGCTCCATCGCTCCTTGAAGTCACCTTGAGAGGCTGTCCCAACTCTTGTCCTTGCAGATTTTCTATACTCGGATAGACAAAGCCATGGCTGACGTGATGTAGTACTGGAAACAGTCCTTCTGCACAAAGCTGGCTGGATGAAGTGATCTCCAGAGATCCTGTACAACCTACACACATAGGATCTTTCTTTTCCTTGACATTTTCTAAATACTCCACAGCTGGGAACCACTCTGGTTTTCCCAGTTCAAGCTGGAACTATTGATTTTAATGTTCTAGTTATAAAATCTAACCCACTAGTGACATAACTATTTCCCACAGACCTGCAGGCTCCCCCAAAACCCCACTGACACCTCTGATGGGAGGAGGTGAAGACCTCTCCACCTGCCCAGAAATGGGCTGAAATACGGGATCTGTCTCCAAAGTAGGCAGTGGGATAACAGGAGCATGTAAGATTAAACATCTTCAACTCCTTTTGATTGTTGCTGTGGTTCCTATCATTAATATACAGGTAACTTTTACACCTGTTCCTCGCCAGCCACTTTGACCTTGCTTACATCACACCCACAGGCTGAACACTAACGGTCACTAATAAAAATTTAGCATGGAAACTGCTCACTGATCACTCACAGCATGGCATAAATGGTGACAGGCTCAAATAATGTGTAAAAGGGGAGAGGAAGGTGAGAGAAGGTGGACTGACCTGCTCCTACAGCTTGGGCAAGTAGTTAATCACAGAATCACAGAATAGTTTGAGTTTGAAAGGACCTTAAGACAATCTAGTTCTAACCCCATGGTCAGGGACACCTTCCAGTAGACCAGGTTGCTCCAAGCCCCCATCAAGGCTGACGTTCAGTGCTGCCATGGATGGGCATTCACCACTTCCTTGGGAAAATTTCTTATTCCTTGTTCCTTATTTCCCATAAACATGTCCTTAAAGGTATCCACTCTTGACATCTTGACAATACAATAGATAAGTTGCACTGAAGCAGCAAATTTTAATGGACTTTGGCAGTAAATCTAATAATCTTCCTTCTATTTGAACATTTCAGTAACAGGCAGAACTGATGTGAGTTCTGGGAAAGCATCTGAAAAAATGACTGTATTGTGGCTTACTGGCTTTGTCATTACATTTATAGCACCACTAATGGTAGAAGTATTATGGAACAAAAGCATAAAGGCTTACTAGTAAAAACATCAATAAAAATAGTACTGTTACTAGGAGAGAACTGTGGTCAGCAATAACACAGCTCCTAGAGTTTTGATATCACATCACACCACAGGTAACATTTGGACAAGGGGTTTAAGATGACAGAGGACTGAATATCTATTTGAAAATTATAAAGAAAACTTTTAACTAAAGGTGAGGATAGGAAAGGGTCTGAAAAAGAGACAAAGAAGAGTTGGATGTTTGATAGGGTTTTTTAAGCATTATAGTAGACCTCACTAACCTTTTCTGAGGACAGTAGCTGGAAGTGGAACCAGTGCTGCTGCCTCTGGTGGGAAAGCCTTGACTACATCCAGTCTAAGAAAGATTACCCATTTAATATTAACTCTACATGAAATACATGTGTATAAACAGATGGGTTTCTACGTGTGTTTTTATATGTTTAATTCCATTGTGCATTAAAGGAAGAAATTATACATTATCCAATTTTAAAGGTAGCATTTTTGGAAATAAAAATCTTCAGTAGACCACATAGAAATTTGTACCTGTTCCTCAAATGGTACAACATATTACATCCCCTTGCTCTCATATAGCTCTGCCTCCATGGCTGACAGCATGACTATGACCTTCGCAGCTTTGACATCACCTCACAATGTTGTACTGTTTACCTTCTAATGGAAGGAAACCATATATATTCTAGCCATTGCTGTTGTACTCCTGTTTTTCTGTTCTTGTTAACTTCCCCCAGGCCCAGACTGGCACTCAGCATTACCTCACATGGAACCCACTCACTGTATCTGGTGATACATACACATCGAAACACTATTCCAGAATTTCAAGGACATATATTAAGCCTTTAAGTGTAGGGTTAAAACCTGTCATGTAGAATTTCTTTTAAAATGTCAAGATTCTCTCTTAGCACAAAATAAACCAAAGACTTCTGATTGAAGTTTCAGTCCTGCTACAAGTTGTGATGTTTTTCAATACGCATAAGAACAGAAAATTCTATGAAAAGCACTTTATAACAAAAGCATTAGATTACACATTGGTGGCAAAGAAAATATGCATAGTAGTTTAGAATTCAGGCCGTTGCACACAGCAAACTGCGACAAACAGGGTGGTAGAAAGGGTGAGGTACTGAGTGTTCTCAGGACACCATGCAAAATGTGCCAGAGAGAACAGGAACTCTTCTACTGGCTCAGGAGGCTCAGGTCAGGCTTTAAAGGTTCACAGCGCTGACAGATAAATAAAAAGGTGACAACAAGCATTCAAAAGGTCAAATATTTTGGCTTCCAGATGTTGTTGTGTGGCATAGAAACAAAAAGACTGTTTCTTAGTAAGAGGGAATAAATAGTGAAGTTTAAAAGGAAGCAGGAAAAGGCCAAAAGCTGAGGAACCAGCAGGCTTCGCTCTTTAGTACCTAGGTACTTTGCTCATTTCCATCTTTGGAACAGATCTTGAGCCACAGAAATAGAACTAGTGGTTAACAATATGAAGCAATAATAAATTATTGCATGTAAGCCAGCCCAGCAGGATATTCTCCAGGGAAGCAGCAGTGAGAAAAGGAAGCATGTCACAGTGTCCCCTATGCAAAGGCCATCCGTACATTTTTGCAAGCAGATTTTGTTTCAGCGCTTTTGTAAATTAGTATTGCAGTGATCCTGAGCTGCCTTAAACAGAGCACTGCAAGCAAATGCGCTGGAGAACACCTCCACTTTGTACCTTTGAAATAATAGCAAAAATACCCCATAAAATCACAGCATAAAGGACTGCAGGAAAGAGAAGCTAACTTTCAGTATCACATACTTGAGCACTTTTAAGCATCTCTCTGATTCAGTAACTCAGACTGAAAAAGAGCAACAAACAAACCAGAAAGGAACTATTTAAATGAAATATTTTTTCTTGTAACAAGTAACAAGAATGAGAGAGCCCATGGTTTCTGTATAATAACACATACGTTATACATACCTATATATACACAGAAGTAATAGGAGTAATTATTTTCAGTAATCTATACTAACTCTCTGGCCTCATTCTGTTGACTTGATAAAATACTGAAAATTTATTTTCCTCTATGTTTTTCTATTCAGAAATACATGTTTAAATACACACACTTTAATAGTGTAGCCTCCAAGGCTAGACGGTCACAGCGCAACCTGCTTCAATGCTCTAGCAAAGAAATTATTTACCACAGTTCCAGAATATACAGCTTTTTGTTCGATAACACCCTTAAAACCTGTCTCTTCTTATCTGTGACTACCAATACAAGTTGTGCATTCACACGGACTTCCGTAAACCTGCCTAAAGCCCACATGCTTTTTTTGACATAGGTGTTGCGAACTCAGCCCCAGCATCTATCACCAGCCACACAGAAGAACAAGACTTCTAAAAAGGCATTGCACCAGAAAAGAACAAGATACGGAATAAGCACTGACCCTGGATCTTGAAAATTGAAACGAAAAGCAAAAAAAGAAGCTTCAACTCCTATTTTGGAAAACTTTGCCGTATTAAGTCACAATCATCCATGTGCACAGACACTACTGGTTTTCAATAGCCCATAGTACTATGCAGTCCAGTTAAAGAGGTGATTTGCAGGTAGGCCCAAGAGGAACTGTTTGCTGTGGGTATATAAAACAGGTTCCCTGGCTCACAAAGTCTTTTGCTGAACCGAATATTAAATGCAAAGTTGTTTCCTGCAAAGCTGCATCTCAGTTAACAAAGTACTGCTGCATTACCTACAGAAATTCAGGCAGCTGGCTTCTGAAGAAAAGCTGGAGGAAACCTTGAGCATCATTATGAAGGTAGCTTGTAACAAATCTTCATAAGGAGAAATTTAAAAGCTGAGCTATTCATCAGCATAAACTAGGAAAAAAGTAGATGCCAAACTAACTCCCTTTTACAACGAAAACCTAAACAGGCTGTTCCTGAGCTTGGCATGTCCAGGCTGCCTCTGATCCAAATACACAGCTGGCTTGATATCAAAAGGACATGTACATAGAAATCAAGGATAACACCCTGCCCTAAGTATTTTATTTCTTTTGAGTCAAACACTGCAACTGGACTTACCAAAGGCAGCCCAGCAGCTACTCTGCCACAGGCCCACAAGCGGATGGTTTGCTCTCAATGCTTAACTCATGCTCTCCACCTGACTGAGAAGGTAAGTAAGTGCACAGAACCACTCGAAGCCAAGCACAGCTGATGAGGAAAACAAGCGTGACACACACAAATGCTCAGGAGCAGCTCCGCCAGAAGCTGCTGAGAGCGTTTGTTCATGGTTTGACATCACACAAGCTCTGTGGCCGACATCCAAGCCAAAGGAGGGCAGCGGCTGCAGGAAGAGAAGTGCTCCTGTATCAAATGACAAACAGGACCCCAGATGCACCAGGATTTTAAGGAAGGATTGCGCACGGTGAATACTGATACAAAGGTTCAGCTTGCCTACACAACATCCAGAGAGCATCCGGGTTCACTTGGCAGAAAAAAAGGCTATTAAAACCACGTTTTGTCAAGAATATCAGGTAAGATTAACAGCCTCACTGTGTTTCATACAAACTTACAAAGCAAAATGGAGACAGCCAGTTGCAAATAACTGACTGACAGGGTCAAGTGAGTTTCCGACCCAGTCACCCAAGACAAAGGGAGCTGATCGCATGAATTACTTCAGCCAGAAATAACTTCTTCAAAAGAAACTAAGCAATAAACCTAAGTGTCTCTTGTCTGTTGCCAAGTGGTATTTTTTGCACTGCCACAGTTCCCAAAGGCTCCCTCCACCTAAATGAACTTTAACGATACCTAGAAGGCCTTGCTGCTCTCACTTAGAGAAAAGAACTCTATGCCTTCAGTTATGCATTGTGACCAATGTAAGCACACAGGGAAAACGGGCAACCTCATAAACCCTAGGGAATCAAGTGGGAAATACATGTTTAAATGGAGGAGGGGAAAGAAATCTACTGATCATAACCACTTAGTGTCAATGATAATGGAAGAAAGGCAGAGAGCAACTTGTCAAGTGAAGGGTAAAGAGGAAAGGAATTATTCCAGGTGTCAATTCACACAATCTTATCAAGAACCTTTTGGAGTTTAATGCTCCAAAGAACTTACAAAAAAGACATTTATCCAAATGCTGATGAGCTTTTTCATACTGCCATCGCACTGTCATTCGTATTATCCATCTGCTCCCCTCTTCCAAATGTATTACTTGCTAATTTTAAACACACTTTCTGCACATGCCATTTCTCCGTTAAGATGAAGCACTAGGAGAAGCAGGTGAGTGGCTGCTTCATACCCCTCCCCATGCAGCTCTTTGCCATCCCCTCCCCAGAAACAGGAACCAGCAGCCACCTGCTGCCACTGGGAATTTCAATCTGAATTATACATATTATGATAAAGAAAGATCTTCATAAGGAAGATAGGGAAAAGACATTACAGACAGAGGAGAGATCAATTCAATGATTTTTGCCATCATACCTACACTACAGTGAAAAAATCCATCAAACTGATCGATCAACAAGACCCCATGTACTAGGATGGAGCACAGGGCCTTGGCTGATCCTTGGCTGTGAAAGGTCTGAAGACTCAGCAGTCAAACTGGGTAGTATGGGTGCTGCAGGCAGCAGAGCACTCAGCATGGGAGAGAAAAGCAAACCGTATCAATGCAGTATTCATGGAAGAATAGAAGATGAATACAGGAAATACAAACAGGAGCATTTGCAATAGCACTGCTCTCCTGAAACCTCTGTGATAGGTGCCTTAAAACCCTCCAGCGAGGAGATCAGCCACACCCAGAGCAAATACAAAGCTCTGCTGGGCCTCCAGGCAACACACATAGTGCAATGTAACAGCAAGGGTATCCCTGGGCAGCTCTGTGCTGAAGGGATCTGAAGAACACAATACAGACCCAAAAGATACGAGAAAGAATGCCAGTAACGAGGATGAAAGGCTTGTCAACACACAGTGGAAAAAAGTCAGGATAAGAAGCAGCCATTTGGGAGAGATCATAAAAATAATGCATTTCTAGAAAGCTTCAAAAGATTTTACTTGTTTGTAACAACAAACTCAAGCAAGGTAAGGCGGAGGAATTCCAAAGGCATGGGAAAAAGACTTCACTGGTCCTACAGTACTGTGTTGTTTGCTTAACATTTTGCATTGTTCATTAAACAATAACCAAATAGATCATTCCACTGAGCCTGAATTGCAAAATCTGCCCAAGCTAGACTCTAACATGGATAGTGTGTTTCTCATCTAGGAAAACTGATTGTTCTTGTACATAGTGTTAAATACACTGCTTTTCATTAAAGGAATTGAAACCAATAATCTGATCCACTGTAGTAAAGACAAAGATAAATATGACTGTTTATGGCTGTTCTCAGGAAAACCTTTGGTACCTGAAATACCTTCTGAATAAGCAAAAAGGAAGTTTAGGAACTTACTCTGATATTAACTATTACAAAAATAATTCATTTAGATTTTTAGTTAGACTGAGAATATTAGGCTCTCCAAAAAAACTATTAAAACAAAATGTTTAGTCTCCAAAATATGTTTAAAGGTATCACATGCATATCAAACCCAAGGTGCTCATGCTGTGACCTTCCGTGTTGTTACCCACACGCATCATGTCCTACATGGTGGACAGTTAAAAGACTGCTCACCACTAGTAGGAATCTTGAGTCATTCACTGCTAGTCGAGGCATTTGAATTGTGCTGAAGTCTACACAGGACAAATGTGTAACATAAAAAATCTGGTTTCAAGCTGTCCCTGATCTAAAGGGTTATACTTATGTTGAAGAGCAAATGACACTTTTGTGGTCTACAATTGGAAAGTGGTAATTTACTTTTGATGTATCACCCAGAGATTGCCCTCTCTGTAGAGAAGACATGCCCAGCTCTGGCGACAGGCTTGCCAGGAGAAGCCTGAATGCTCAAATAAACAAAACTCAATTCGCTTTGACAGTGAAAACTTCACCTACATACTTAGTTCCAATTAATGCACAATCACTATCACAAAACCAAAAGGAACTGCAGAAATTGAGCTACATCTGATACCTGTATTAGCAACTCACCTGTTTTACACACTGACTCGGGCTTTTCATATGCCTCAACCCCATGCTGCAGTTTTTAAGGCAAATCTCTTTAAAGCAACTATTTTGCCGCAGTAAAACCACCAACTTTTTACCAGTAGATAGCAGAACTCAAAATGGAAACATCTGGTGTTGCTTATGAGCATGTATTAAAAGCACAGATACTGGAAAAATCAATGGTTTCCCTTCTTCATCTGCAAAGTAGGATGCTCATCAGGGATCAGTACGAGACTGACACACAGATGCTGCATCCAGGGGTGACAGCGAACCCTCGGGGGCCGGAGTGCGGGGTGGGCACTGAGGCCGGAAGGTTAGGGGAGGATCCCTCTGCGGTACCTGAGCAGAAGCTGTTGCTGCTGACGGTCCTGCGGGACCCCCCGGAGGAACTGGGCGGGTTGAATTCCCGGCTTTCCTCTTCCGAAAAGGGCGACTCGGAAGCGGGGGATATCTTCTGCTGAGGGCGGAGGACCAGGCGGGGGATGCGGCTGCGGGACACCTCCTTCTCCAGCTGCGTCTTCTGCTCCTGCTTGGGAAGGGACACTCTGGGATGCACCCGCCTCCTTCCACCATCCAGGCAGGCTCCGGACGAGCGGGGGGGCCGGGGTTTGCCTGCCCCTGCCGCTCGTCCGCCCCCGCAGCCGCCCGGTCCCCGCAGCCATCCCCGTCTCCTCACCTTGCTGCTCTCCCGCAGAGGCCCCATTGCTCCTCAGTCACGTCGCAGCCGGGAACGGGCACCTGGCATGGGCGAGAAGGGATGCGCTCAGCCGGGGCCGCTGCCGCTGCGGCGCTGGCGGGTGGTGGAGCCCGGCCCGGCCCCACCGCTCCCCGCCCCGACACGTGGTGCCGCCGCTGCCGCCCGCCCCGAGGTGCGGGAGCGGGGCCGCGGGTATCCCAGTGGGCAGCAGCACCGCTCCGGAGCCTCCCAGAGCTGGCAGAGCCGGGCGGGACGCTGCCCTGGGTGCAGGAGGGCGTGGGCAGCGCGACCATGTTCATAGGGGAAGTGCTGGGTTGGAGATTTCTGGGTGAGGCATGGAGCAGACACATAACGGGGTAGATGTAACCGGTACAAATACGATGGGTGCATAGCTGTACAAGTAGCAAAATGTGTCAGATGTTCTCTGCTCCTTATTATTCAACACCATCTTTTGATGGAAAATGTAGAGATGGAAAACTGTATTTGCTTCTCAGTGCATGGCATAGTGTATTTAATTGTTGTAGCATCTCTCTTACCTCTCACTGTGATAATTGGTGTTGACCCCCCTATTGATTAATGCACATGTGTTAACCTTCTTCATCTGCTCCCCAGAGTGGCTGTACTTAAAAGGCACGCATTTATTATCAGGGCTACGATCTGAGCTGTGTGCATATTCACACAATGGGTGAGAAGGATTTCTTTTCCACAAAAACGATGAAGAAATTCGCAGCGTGAAGCTCATTTGGGGTTCCACATAAATGTCTTCATGTAGGACTTAATGAGCTTGCAGAAATGGTACTTTCAGCGGTAGTATTTTTGGGCAAAGGCTTCATTTGCATGTATGCTTCCTGCAAAGGGCCTCAATTCCTGTGGGGAACTTCTGTTTGCTATTAGAGAGTAAATACTAAATACTGTCTCACAAATAATTAAGAGCAAATGTGTCCTTTATGTGCAGTACAGAGAGCATACCATCAGTAGCAGGAAAGGTGATGCATTCATCTGGTCCTCGAAGAAGAAAGAGGACACTGGTTAGTACTAACACACTGATTGTTGCATATCCAAAGAGGTATAATTGCTAATTTATTAAGCTGGCATCAGGACTATGTCCATTACTTATGTAGAGGCTCCAAGCTATGCTCTGCCAAAAAGATGATCCCATCCTCCCTGGTGGTGTAAGACATCTATAATTCAGAGAAGTGAGGCAGTTACTGAAAAAAAATAGCACAGAATCCCCACATTAAAGGTTCTCTGTGCTCATAAGATACCCTCTAATCACTGGAATATACCTTCCTGTGGCATGGAACAGCGGGAAGGATCCTGGGTCCTGCTCCAAGACTCTCTCCATGGAAAACTGCAAATCGCTTACTTTAACCACAGGAATTTTTCTCTTCCTCTCTGCAGGGACCGGGCACCAGAGCCCATGGGCCTCTCCTGCGAGCCACACGTGTGAGGTGAACATTTCCCACATATGCTTGCTGTCATACCTGTAGAATGAGTAAGGAGAAGCTGTGCAGCAGCACTGCCATTGCCATAGTAACTCTGCTCCGGAGCGGATGGTGATGATTCAGTTGCTGGAGCCTGCTTTATCTTTTTTCCATTTCAAGCTTAAATCTTTGCCTTGTTCAGACAAGATACGAAAAGTGAAGGCTTCAGGCTGCCTCAGGATTCATAATGGGATGTGATTTCCTTTGATCTCCTCTTTGCATAGAGATTTATAGCCTTATCATAAATCATGAAACATTAACTTTCAGGCAAACATTCCCCTCCCCCCCAATCCATGTATATCAAATAAATATTGAGGAATTAAGTCACTTTTCAGCTTATTAAAATATTTTTACTGTGCACTGGTTAATCGTCAGTATAGGGAGAAGCACATACTTGACACAATCCCATGATACCTCTCCTGATAATCCTCCTGGTGCCTTTTACAAACCAGCACTATTGCTGCATTACCTATAGAGCTAAGTTTTCATAACCAGTATGTAACTCTGACCATACCTGTGTTTGCTGTGGAAAGGAAAAATGTTGTACATCGATAAGGGCCTCAGAAACCCTACAGAACACAGTATCTTCCTAGGCTCTTCTTACTCTGCTCCCTCCTAACAAAGAACAGCTCTCCAGGAAGCTGCAGCAGGATGCAGACTCAGCGCAAGTGCTGGGCTCTGGGAGCTGGCAGGGAAAGCTGGGCTCTGGGCCAGGCCCTTGGGTTAGACCTTTTGCTTTCCTGAACAGGGAGCAAGGTACGTGAGGCAGTCTTCTTCCAGGCTTTGCTACTCTGATCTTCACTCAGATGGAGCACTCTTCCAGAAGCAGTTGCAAGGAGAGGGAATGGGGTGAATTATAGTTGGTCATTGAGCACATTTTGCTGTTGCCTCTTCTCCTATTTTGCTGCTGCTTCTGGACCTTTTCAGTGTGAGGGAGAATGGGGTTCTTATTTACAGAGTGTTGCTAGCGAGCAGTTAGCTGTGTCCTTTAGCGGAGACACAAGGAGCACTTGGTGCATTGCTGCTTCCTACTGCAACTGACCTACCAAAGGAAAAGCTTCAGCTGATGTTTTTGCAAAGCTTTCTGTGGAATTCATTTTCCTAAATTGATTTGCTCCATCTGATAGTGCGTTGTTTCTAGACACCTGCAAATGCTGTTTTCCGGTTTGCTTTCTTGCAGTCCAGTATTTTTGCTCATGAGCTGTCAGAATAACGAGAGTAGAACAGTCCAGTAAAGGTCGCAGCACTGCAGTTAAGTACCCAAATACCTCTGGTCAGAATTAGCACCTCAGAAGAACAAGCAAAACCAATACTGTACCCAGGAGAATGGCTTAGAGCTCAGTAGTACATACTGGGGTACCTTTGCACCCTTCAGCACAAGAGATTTATTCATGCTGCCAGCTTCAACTGAGATGTTCTCCGTGGTGCAGCCTTGTATATGGCCTTTCTGATTCCATGAATTTTCCTTCTTTTCTGTGCAGTAGTTCTGCTTCAGCAGGAAGGCTTCCTCTCCTCACTCACTTTACTTTTGGCCAGTCCCTGACAGTGGATGAACGCAGCACTTCCAGGAAGTCAGAGGCTGCAGTCTGCAGGTGGCAAAAGCAGTGCAGCCTGTACTTTTTGTTTCTTTTTCTCCTTGGTGTAATAACTAAGAGTCTGAACAATGATTCCTGCCTGATGTGAATTCCTACTGAACAGCCATGTCATGCACCTCAGCTTTCTTTATGCTGTGATCATCTGATAGTGTTGTGTATACTTGCAAAATTTGGCTTTGTGGAGCAGTAGGGTGCTTCTGCACTCAGTTTATCACCTGGTCCAAAACCAGGCTGGCTTGTTGCACAGACCAGGACACTTTCACGTTTTTATAACACTGAAAGCACTTGTGGACATTTGGGATGAAACTCAAGAGGTGTTTCGTGACCTTATGTAGGGTTGGATGGCTTTCTGTCAAAGTTATTTTAGTTTGGAGAGTTTTGGTGCCTACATCTGTCTAAATTCAATTTCAGGTAGTTGAATTTTTCCTTTTAGGTTTGGCACTGTGCTTTCACGGGCTAACAGACTGCAGACAATGCCTTATACTGCTTCAGGACCATAAGCCAGGTTTGGGTTTTCAACTGTGTCCCCCTCTGAGGTCACAGGAATGCTGAAAGGGGCAGAGTGCAGAGCTGGGTCCTGTAATCCTGATGCTGTGTGATCTCATTAATGCAGACACATAGCTGATAACGCTTCTGTCTGTGACCTAGAGAGCATCATGCACTTTGCCAGCTGAGGCCTATGATGCCTTGACCTTTTTTTCCTACCCAAAGCATAAGAATTGTGTTGAAATCAGGTTTTCAGAGTTTGGAGATGGGGAAATGTTAGGAAGATTGTGAAAGCACATGAAGCTGGGGAAAATTAAGGAAACACTGCAAATTGTCAATATTAACAACAAATGACTTGGAAATCATCTTTAAACCTCTGCTTTGTAAACAAGTGATTAACATGTAGGTGAGCAAGCGCAGTGAAAAGTGTTGCCAAGTATACATTCAGTTTGCAATTGTGTGTACCAGTATATTAGTAGAGATAGGACAGATAGAAATGGTGGAGAAAAATAGAACGTGGAGAATTAGAAGATTACAATTCTACATTTAAAATGTCAGACTCAAAAGGCTTTTGCATAAATATTATAAATGAAAAATCAGCATAAATCAGAGAAAATAAAAAGGTGAAACAAATAGATATTCATTGAATATCATATACTTATGATTTTATGCTTAAGAATGCTACTTGTATATTTCTTATTTTTCATTGGTGGTGGAAAATTGACATTTTTCTGCTTTAGAAACCAGGTGTGCAGGAGAATTAAAATCCAAATGCAAAGAAACATCTGCTCATGGGTCAGTCCCCAATATCAATACAGGCTGGGGGATGAATG
The DNA here is from genome assembly GCA_017639245.1 of Myiopsitta monachus. Taxonomy (NCBI): domain Eukaryota; kingdom Metazoa; phylum Chordata; class Aves; order Psittaciformes; family Psittacidae; genus Myiopsitta; species Myiopsitta monachus. The sequence continues at coordinate 87,887,692 of CM029918.1, forward strand.
GAGTGAGAGAAGCCCTGAAAAGGACTTGAGAATATTGATGGATTAAAAGCTGGACCAGAGCTGGCAGTGTACACTTGCAGCCCAGAAAGCCAATCATAAGCTGGGCTGCATCAAAAGGAATGTGGCCAGCAGGTCAAGTGAGGTGATTCTTCCCCACTGCTCTGCTCTTGTGAGACCCACCTGCAGCGCTGCATTCAGCTCTGATGCACTCAACACAAGAGGAATGCGGAGCTGTTGGAACTAGCCCAAAGGAGGCCAGGAAGATGCTCAGAGCAGCTCGGCTCTGGAGACTGGCTGAGAGAGCTGAGGCTATTCAGCCTGTAGAAGAGAAGGCTCTGGGAAGACCTTAGAGCAGCTTCCAGTGCCTAAAGGGGGCTACAAGAATTCTGGAGAGGGGCTTTATACAAGGGCATGTAGTGACAGGAGAAGGGGGAATGGCTTTAAACTGGCAGAGGGGAGATTGAAATGAGATCTTATCATTATCCCTGTGAGTGTGGTGAGGCACTTAACAGACTGCCTGCAGAACCTGTGGCTGTCCCATCCTTGGCAGTGTCCAAGGCCAGGCTGGACGGGGCTTGGAGCAACCTGCTCTAGTGGAAGGTGTCGCTGCCCATGGCAGGGGGTTGGAACTGCATGAACTTTAAGGTTCCTTCCAATGATTCTATGATTCAGTTATTTCTGATACAATGATTCTGACTGGCCTTAGTTCAAATGAGTTCTAATTCCCCAAACAGAATAACACCCTCTAGTTTGCTTGTCAAATGTGTTGATCCCGTTTTTCTATTCAGATGGATTGTATAACATATCAGCAGATCGCACGGCAACATTTCACAAATGCTAAAAAGAACACCAGCTGGAGCTAAGCATTTTCATACATTAAAGGTCTTCAGGGAATTACCTGAAAAATTCTCTTGCCATATTTATAAAATACTGGAAAATAAGACAAAGATGAGAAGATGATGAATATCATTATTATATATATACAAGAGCAAAAGGGAAGCATTGCTAAATGTCGATCTTGGGCAAAAAAAGAGAATAATTAATTTGAGATTCTGACAACACAAATCAGAGGTTAAAAATAAAACTGATAGCTATCAGGCTGTCTTTAGAGGAAGAATATCCTATCAGAAAGACTCATTAGGTAGAATGAACAGTAACATTAAAAAAATACAGCCAAATTCAAAGAAAAACTTCTGGGACAAATAATATAGCTCTGCCAACAGGATAGGAAACTGTTTTGGAAAGCAGTTATGAGAAAAAATACTTTGGACCCATATTAGTGAATGTCTCAATGGGAGTTCTTAGACCATGACTGTGGTTAAGAGAACTGATGCTGAAGAAGCGGAATGTTTAGCTGAAATAGAAGAGTGATCTTGCCTGCGTACACAGTGTAAGGTGTCTGCTGGAACAGTGTGTTCAGTTCTAGTGGGGAAGAGTTCAAGGGAGATATTGTTTTCATCAAGACATTTATTTAATCTGACTTCTGATAAGAATTGTGTGATCTGTTTGTACTGGACAGATCCCTGTCAGTACTACTCAGTGAAATGCAAACCAGACAGCAACCTGAAGCACTGCACACCCTCAGATGTTTGTATAGCAGCCTATGTACTTAGAAAGGACTTGCCTGACTTCGGGCATCTGAAGTTACTGCATGGAATTACAAGACATATAGAGGCAGCGTAATGGCAAGCAGGCACATCCATGCCTGTGCCTGCTCTGGAGATGGAGGTGTGAGGAAGGATCTGTATCCAGTGAATGCCTGGATTTAAGCTTTCCTCACCAAGGGGTCCCAGAGCTCTGCCAAAACCCATGACCCAGCTCTGCATCCAAACAATTTGCAAAATATAGGAAATGTGGGAATCTGCTTTTAAAACACAGTGTAAACACATTAAAAAATCTACCTAGAAACAACTACTAAACTGCCTGACTATCACAGGCACTCCCATCAAAGGCTAGTATTTTGTAAATGAGTAGTCTGAGTGGCACAGAAATACCCTGTGAGTTTTAGACTATAGCTGTGCCTGAGCTCCAGTAGAACAAAACCCGGTATTCTTATGTAGATCCAATTTATCAAATTCATAACATGGTTGTACACGGGACACATATTTTTGTAATCTCTGAGAAGATTGCCCAAGGAGGTGGTAAATGCTCCATCCCTGGCAGTGTTCAAGGCCAGGCTGGACAGAGCCTTTAGGCAACATGGTTTAGTGGGAGGTGTTCCTGCCCATGGCAGAGGGGTTGGAACTTAATGATCTTAAGGTCCTTTCCAACCCTAACTACTCTATGATTCTATGATTCTAACTTGATCCAGTGTCAGAGTTTAGGAGCAGACTTGTTATGAGTCCTGGAATTCAACCATCTGAGTTGAGTAACTGTAGCTTACTGTACCATATGGCTTTTTTTACATAATGTAAACTCTATGTGCAGTAGAGCTTAGGAAGTGGCTGTGGTGAGGTCCTGAAAAAGCTGATGGCATGCAGCTATTTCTCCTAGCTGATCCCTGGTGTAGTCAGTAACTTTGATTGCTTTAGGGTTTTGTGTGACATTGTCAAAACATGAATACTCAAGGAAGACAGATTGTTCAGAGATGGGCTTGTACCTAATGACTCCTACCTAGTTTTGAAAGATTCTTTGCTTTGGAGCAAGTGTTCTCCACTTTTATCTTGGCTCAGTGGACATCAGCCAACCACCATTTAAACTGGAGGATACAGGTGTGGTGGATTTGACAGAGACTTGATTCTTCATATTAAATGAGGATAAGTGAGAAAGTAGCAGGGGTGTTCAGTGATTAATTATTTCTGAATGCTGCATCTCCTGGCTTTTCAAGAGAATAATCTTCTTTTTTTTGCCTTATTTTCCTCAGTACCTTATGCATGTTTGCATGGTATATAGCGCTTGCAGTGCAGAGCAGGGAGAAAAGGCATTTTATTGGGAATATGGACTGAACTGACACTCAGAGAGGGATAGCTGACATTATTAGCTTTTTCTGGAAACAAGTATCTGTTGATGAATACAGCACTTGTGAAGGGAGTTTTATGACCCCAAATGGGTGTCTGAGAAGTGTCTTCCCATTTCTATTGCACACCTAGCTGGGTCTCTCTGTTCTGAGGAGTAGAAGATTTATTTCTGAGGTACTTTTATTCTGTTCTTACCCGGCAGGTAGAGTGGAGTCTGATTTCAAATGCTCTTCAGTGTGGGAAAGAAAAAGGATGCAGTGACACCTGTGTATCAGAAAGTTTCTTGGGAACTGAAGCACACCCTTGCAGAGATCTTTAGGTGAGCTTCAGTTTGGTTGATGACATTTAATATGGCTAAGAGGATAAGCTCTCACTGACCTGGAATCTACACTGTTCTTATGAGCATTCCCCTTTGAATCAAAGTAATGCCTTGCCAATTCACACATGCTTCTGGCAAAATGTAATGATTGGAACGAGGACAGATTTAATCAGTTTATGGGAACACTTGCAGAGGAGCAAAAGGCAAAATAAGAGACTGTCATGGTGCAGAAGGAGATGATGTCTAGAATGTCTGCACAGGCTCTGTTGTATGAGCCTGAGAGCACAGCATGTGCTGTAGCCAAGTGAGATGTGATATAGGAGGTGATGATCCCTGGAGGCAGACACAAGGTAATGGGGAAAGGTTATCTAGGGTGCAGATGTGATCCAAGGCACTGCTGGCCAGAATAATATGATTTCCCATGCTCACTATATGAAGCATGAATCCATCTGAACTATCACTGAAATAAGAAAGCCAGCATAAATGGTATACAATTGCTAATGTCAGCAGCTATTTGACTCAGGGGGAGAGCAGAAACTGTGTTAGCAGAGCACTATAATTTGAATTCAGGATAACTGAATTCAATTTTAACCACATTTCACAAGTAACAGCAATGAAGAATGGTCAACACAGAGGGTTTTTACCTCGTGTCCTTTTAAAGGACAGAAATATGAACAATACTTCCCTCCAGAAAGCAGACTTCAAAAGAATCTTAATAAGTCTTTTATCTTCATCAACTTATTAAGTACTGTATCAGTCATTCTGGGCTTGCTTTAATAATAAATTTTGGATATGCATAGATTTATTCAGTACTGAGGTTCTGTGTTGAGTAAGTAGAAATTTATATATGAGTATTCATATATAAATCAGTTCATGAAAACATGAATAGCACTGAAGAGGAACAGTAACATGTTTTTTATTTGTTCAGGAGATGATATAGTGTTTATATTTTGGTCTTGTCCTTCTGTCAGCTTCACGGTATTAATATATATATGGCGAGGATCACATCATAGTTACTCTCATGCTGCCGTCCTTTCTCCTTTCTGCTTTATTGATGTTCTTGGCTAGACACGTACGCAGCAGGGCCCTCCACATAGGCTTTCTCTGAGAACATTCAGAGCCTGAACCACAAGCAAGGACAAAGCCTTTTGGTCTGTTTATGTTTCATGTTTATGTTTATGTTATTGCAATGTGGTCTTGAACAGGGCCTTGAAATGCTACTCCACATAAACAATAGATGATACTAGGAGTAAATTATAAAGCTTAAAGCCTTCAACTTCAGAAAGATTGTTGGGGTGCCAGCTGAGCTATAAAATCTTCAAGTAATCAACAGATTGTGTAGTCCTTGATGACTTTTTAATCACTGGCATTAGGATTTTGGAGAAGTGTATACTTGGTTCAAGTGTGTGGTTCCTGACAGGTACATTTCTGCTTGGTAACATCCCCCAAATGAATTATTTATGTTGTTACCATCCTCTCATTCCCTCTCAATAAGATAATTGAGCTATCTGGGGCAATTAAAAGGTAAATGACATTTTTTGTCTAGGCATCTACTTTCAGACAATGGTAGTGTCATATTTTCCACAACTGTCTGTAAATAACAGTGACACTGGTTTGATAAAAAAGCTTGTGAAGTTGAGAACACTGAATATGCAAAGGGCAGGAGTACTCCACTTCCACAGAGGATGTGTGTTTGTAGAGCTGCCGGAAAAAGTTGCTTACAAATGTTAAAAAGAGAAAATGAGATTTAAAATCTTCATTTTACATCTGAGTTGATAATTTTATTTACACTGTAAGTTTGTAATTTTTTTTCATTTTTCTCTAAAAGCAGACAAGATAAACAAGAAAATATTTTCTATTGATACTGAATTGTTGACCATGTCAAATATGCTGTTGATTTATAGTCTGGTTATTTAGCTGAAGGAAATGCATCCACTTGGAGCCATGGATTTACATTATGGGTAACAGTTAAAGACTACATGCAATCATAGAATCATAGAATAATTAGGGTTGGAAAGGACCTTAAGGTCATCTAGTTGCAACACCCCTGCCACGGGCAGGGACACCTCATACTAAACCATGTCACCCAAAGCTCTGTCCAACCTGCCCTTGAACACTACCTGGGATGGAGCATTCACAACTTCCTTGGGCAACCCATTCCAGTGCCTCACCTTACCTTTTTGTCCAGACTCAGCTGCATTTCGCAGACACTGCTTGCTCTCCCTTCAGCTGTAGCCTGGCACGATGCACAACTGCTGAGATATGTGCTGGCTCATGCTGTGTTGTTCCAAGCTTGCTGGAGGCACTCAGCCAACAATCCCCAGCTGCACATGTCTGACACCCAGTCGCCTGGCTCAGTTTAACTACTAATTGCACCAAGTGCCTCCTAGAATGTGGGGGGAGCAGGGGCGCAGCAGGGCAGAGTCCCCTGGCATTTCCTCCCAGCCACCCCATAATAAACTAGCAGTGGGAACTGAAAAAAAGAAAGCTGCATTGTAAGCCTGTAACCTGCAGGCAGGGCAGGGATCAATGTAAGTCGTGATGTAGAGGAAGCCTGTCAGAACTGATTCCATGTCCCATTCCCTGCAGGAGGTGCCCTGGGTCCCGTGCTGCCTGGCACAGCAGGATGTCAGCATCCCCTGCTGCAGCAAAGAGCACGTACTGGCCAAGATTCATTTCAGGAAAGACTATAGGATTGGATCAAATATTTCTGAAATACGATTTAATCCCACAGTCCTTCTATATCCATAACTGCCAGCATAGCTGAAAGTTTGCATCCTGTGCTGCAGTTCCTACCTGAAGTAAATGCTAAGCTTTGAAAATAATCTACTGAGGAATTCTTCTAGGTGCTAAGAGTAACTTAAATGAATACAAGTGTTGTTCAACCACTGGTGATAGGAATTTCAGAAGATTTAAAATCCTCATCAGTAAGACCATCTGTTATTAAAAAATAGCTTTTTAGACATGTGCTCTCCTGGTTTCTTTTATATGTTGCTTATTAATTGAAATGTCAGATGATCAGTGGGCCTTCTAACTGATGTGGGAGGTAACCAATGCAGATTCAACCTCTTAGGTTCAAAGTTGTTCATTTTCTTTGTAGAAGTACATTTAAGTACAATAAATGATAGAGTCCCTTTCTTATTCCATATACCTCTTAATTTTTTGGCATTTTATTGGATTTATATAATCTAGTTATTTTATAAGTATGAGAAACTACCATTACTGTTTACTGTGGGTTTGAACAGAGTTTATGGTAGTCAAGAGCACCCACTCAACCCATTTAAAGCACTGGTATTAAATCTTCATGGAATGCAGGTTTAACCCACATCAGCACGTGATCCCAGAAGCGCACGAGCCTGATGCAATGACTCCCATTCAGTTTGTCAGCAGCTCTGCACTGGCCAGTCTGCAGGCCCTGGACTCAATCCAGCATTAAAACTATATCACTGCTGGAATATAACTGAAAAATAAACTCTGCATAAACAATACTCAAGTAATATCCAGTGTTCATTTTAATGGTATCAGTAGAGTTAAAAGAAACCTACTTGTAGCCTAGGCTCCAGAGCGAGCTTGTGACAGAATGAAACATTGCCTGCTGAAACCTACTGTAAGCAAATGCCACAGGCTGTGCCAAACAATTATATTAGTTTCACTGTAAACATAACACTGAATAGAAAGAAAGGACTTGTATGCTCTGTCACCATTGTTTTTAAATGGTACCTCCATGAAGAAGGCAGGCAATCATCTGGCTAAAAAGTCATAAAACCATAATCTGTTTGTACAAGTATCCAATGCAGAGAGAAGTTTTAGGGACTTGGTTTATCTTATAAGGAAAAAATGGATCTGAATATCTCATTTGCTTCCTAATATTGTTTAGGAATATTTATAAACCCTGTTGTTGTTTCAGAATTTCATTTTCATGGCGTTTTAAACTCTGGTTGGTTACTCTGATCCTGTATGCATGCAGACTCTTTTTCCACTTTTGATTTAGAAACGCTATGGTGTAATGCATCTGCTATTTGCAACAAAGCAGCAAAAAAGGGGTTAGTGTTTAGTTCATGCCTAGAACATCGTAATATTTGTAACTCTATAAATGGATTTCTGTGGACACCACTGAAGTGATGAGGTTATACACACTTAAAATGTCAGGTGAGGGATACATATGTCAAAACTTACTATTTCTGAGGTGGTCTTGCCAAAGGATACTAAGTTTTGTATGTTTGTCTAAGAAAAAACAGGCTGTCAGCTGATCTGAGATGGCATTCTCCTGGCTCAGGGCCCTGGATGCAATTTCTTATCAAATCCAGGGCTTTTTCAAACACACTGTGTCTGTAACCTGACCTCAACCTCCAGAGAAACTCCCTTCTCCACCACAGCAGATGAAACTGGGCTTGAGTGGAGAATACAGAGCTTGAACACGAGGGCGATTTATCTTTAGAGTTTGTCAGAACGCATGGCCAACAGTTTTGATTTCAGAGCTGACTTCAACTTTTCCTTTAAGGAAGCATTTGTTTTTCCCAGCTAGGAATCTTCACTCAGTTTGAGCAACGCTTCATCAGGAGCACAAATCTCTCTAGGGTTTTATATAGATATATATTTCAAAAGTTTGAAAGTTGATTTATGTGTTGCCTCAAATGTCATATATTGGATTGCATCTTTCCGTTGTACCTCACTAAACTTGTTTTTCAGTCTATGGGTCAGAAATATCCTATGTCACTAGTCCCAGAGTCTAATCCCACCAAAAGTTACTGAATGTGGCTTTTTTTTTTTAACTTTGCTTTACATAGCAAATCATTCATACGTTTCAGGATTCACTTATTTATCGTCTCCCAAGTACTGTACAATTTCTCATCTCTTGTCTACTTCAGTGTGTAAGAAACATTAGTTCAGAAATCTGAAGTCTGTTTTAATCTAAGGTATAACTTTAGGGATTTTGGAAGTAAATTGGTTTTTGTGCTTTGTAGGGTGGAAACAGCCACTGACAAGGGTTCACTTTCAATGATAGGCAACTGATGGCATCAGCAGAGGTGTTATTTCTTACTTCTCCAGTTAGAATCTCTCACATTCTGTAGACATAGTGAAAGTAATTACATCTCTTCCTGGATTCATATTGTAATGTGTCACAAATGCTGTTCATGCTCCCTGTCTTTTCCCCAGTTCTTAGAGATGCCATTTCTGGTTCTTCTAAATGATCATTTCTTCAGCTTTTATTGAAGCCCTTGTGAGCTTTCTCCAGCTCCTTGTTAGAAGTCACTATTCACTTCCCAATAAGACTAGAAAACATATATGAACAGTATGAAATCATACTTGGAATTTTTTTCCATTCAAAAAATGCTTTTAGGTTAAAGAGTCAGATCTCATTTAATATTTAAAATAGTGGCAATATTAGATAAATTTGAATTCACTTTATTCTAGGGAATGAAGAAATTAAGTGGTAGCTTTTTCTGTAGAGCAGTCAGAAAGATTGCATGGCAGGTGATGTAATGTTTCTAATAATAGGACTTTTTATCATCTTCCTGCAGGTTCTGGATCTTGGCAAATATCATCATAATAATCATAAATGCAATTGAAATGTTATAAGTGGCACAATTCTTTTGCTTCAGATAGGGATGTTGGAGCAGTGTGACAGAAGCCTTGATTCTGGTGGTGATGATGTGCATGTGCATAACCTGGAGCTGTATAAAGGCATGTGTCTATCTGGAGACTGCTCAAACTTTCCTGTTCCTGCATACAATAAACCAGGTTCCTTCTTAAAGTCAGTGTGTCTGTGTTGGCTTTCTCCTTTGCCAATATATCAAATGATATTGTTCTCTGTAAATGGCAATCAATTTTTTTCTAGTACTAAGCGCTTCAACTACACCTATGTTGTTTCTGTCATAGGACACATGTCTAACTTGCTCTTAGAAGTCTCCAGCGATGGTTTCTGTTATCTCCCCAACTAAATTATTCTTCCACTCTTAATTATGTTTACTAAGTGTTTGGTGTGAATTTTCTGTGCTATAAGTGTTGAACTCATTGTTTCTTGTCCTGTACACCATAGCCATGAAGGATAAAGGGCCCTTTTTGGCTTTGTGTCAACTTTTTATGCACTTGAATAGTGCCCTCTGCTCGTACTTTATACTAGCTTTTGTTTGAAGGTCTTGACTTATAGTCCCATCACACCTATAAACAGCTCTGTGTTTTTTAATATTCATATGACAGTGGAGTTAGATTGTGTTTCAGAGCAGTCCTGCTCCTTTCCTGCACAACTACTGCCTATCAAGTTCTTCCTCATTCTGTGCATCTCATTATTTCTTCATTAATTTTCATTTATCCTTTTTAGAAAATCAACCTATTATACTAAGATCATACAATTTGTTCAAAGCACTGACAGTCCTGTTCAGCTTGGAGTTGTCTGAACATTAATAATATATTCCTTATTTCATCATGCAGGCTATTAAGGGAATTGATTGCCAGACCCAGGGCGGATGGATCCCTGAGGACTCTTATTGACATACATGCTGCCATTTTCACAGTGAACCATTGATAACTGTCCTCCTAATGTCATCTTGTAACTGGTTTTGCACCCAGTCAATGGTATTTTCACCACTATTATGTGTCCTAGCTTGCTTTGAGAATGCAGTGTCAGTACAGTGTCAGGAGTACTAGAAACAAAATATATGACTTCAGCTGTTTCTGTCTTACCCAAAGACCTGTCATCCCATCACAAAGGAATTTATATTGGCTTGACATAATTTATTCTTAAGTAATCCATATTGGCTTTTAGTCATCTCCTGTTCCTCCAGATACTTACAGATACTATGTAAAAAAATGATCATTTTGGTTAGGACTGTGAGGAAATAGAGATGAGACCAGCACTGTGGCTGGCTCCCAGATGAATGTTGCTGGATATTATCGGAATAAAATCTACTTCTGTAGGCTCTACACCCCAGCTGCCCTTCGGACTGCAGCAGAGACCATTGCTGCCCAAGAGGTTAGTAACAAGGCTGTATCTGTGCCAGCCAGCCCTTGTGCGGGGACTTGATTCCTGGCATGTTCCATCAATGCTGGTTTGCAGCTTCAATCTTTTTAACCTCTTGCCTGCCTTTTCAAGGCTGAGATCTTTCACAATTGTCACCTGTGGTAAGCACTTGATTGGCAAGTGAACTTTTTAGTGAAGTGAAACTTGGCATCATCATTTGTTCATGCCACTGAATGGCAGAGTAACAGCTGAGTTTTCTCTTATTATTGAAGTACTCCAAATGTCCCTTGCTAGTTGCATCGCTTTTTTTTTTGTTTCCGGTTGTATTAGAGTAATAAGTTTGCAATTAAAATCTGTCTTCTGGTAGCCCTTTTAGAGCAAATTTCCACTGAAGTATTGGCTGAAGTGTTTATATTCACTAAAACTTGTGACAGCTTAACATGTATATTGATGTCACTACATATTAAAACATAATGCCTGATCTATTTTTTTTATCAGAAAGTGGCCATCTTGAAGATGAGAACAAATACCATAAACCTATATATATATTATGTGTGTATCTCTATATGATAAATGTATTTATCAACAAAGTGTGTTTTCTTTTTAAATAATATATTCATCAAAATTAATTTCATTAAGCTATCTAATTATAGAATTGATTTTACCTCTTAAAAGAAAGAAAATTGGTTTTGGTGCTAGGTGGTAAATATATAGCAGCATTGAAATGACAAAATAATTTGTAACTGTGCATAGTAATAGAAATTATGTCCACTAATATTACTCCAGATAAACAGAATTTTCTATGGAATTATATAGAAGTCCTTCCTCTGTATCAAAACCAGGAAATAGACTGTCTTTAGAAGGAATGTCTTCAGGAATATCCTCATCCTATATGAGAAATGCAGTAAATAATGCTAAAGTAGAATACATTAATATAAGGGAAAAAGTAATAAGCTAAAATATCATACTGAAAGAAGGCCTTCAAAATTAAACAGGTATAAAAGTGGTGCTGTACTGTCAGCGTTTACTTGGAAATTTTTGGGGTAAATAATTTTTTTTCCTTTGTTTTCAAATTCATGTTTGTTATAATGCAAACACTTAAGCTAATGATAACCTCAGGAAGGCCACTGGAGCTCAGGCTAGGGGGCTGTGTGACAGTGTCCCTCCTGCCACTGGCCAGCACTGTATGCATGAGAAAGAGGCAGGGTTATACATGCAGTGATATGTTTGCAATTATTCTCTCAGCCTGTGGCAATTTGTAGGTCAAGGGCTTTCCACAGCAGAGGTGAAGGTTTAATTCATTCACTTGCCCTGTTGGTTTCTGCAGCCATCTCTAAATTCTGCAAGCCACCACCTTCTGCAGAACTGCATTCCATTGCTGATTAGATGTGGGATCACATCACTACTTTCCATCACATTTTTCCTCTCTGGTCAGTGCTTTTTCCTGTGACCAGCTGCTCATTCCTCAATTGCACAAATCTGTCTGGGGTGGAAGAGGCTACTCTCCTGTCCTTAATACCTTCCTTCCCTTACCTACTGCTTCCCCCATACCTCTAGCACAGAAAAGGTGGGAAATGGGATGTTGCTGGCATGTTCCCTGGCTGCTCCATGGAAGCCAGATGCAGCACTGCCAGCCAGGGCAGCCTGGGGGAATGATGTCAGCATGTCCTATAAACTCAGGCATGAGGGGTGGAAAAAGAACCCTAGGAAGGTTGTAGCTGCTATTCCATTCCCAAAGCTGAGTAACACCTGTCTTGTTCCATCCTCAGATGATTGAACTGAAGAATTATATGCATTGTCTCCGGTTAAAAGTCTGCTCTGGCAACTTGAGACAGACAGGTGAGCCAAGTTCATAGATTCATAGAATCATAGAATTGTTAGGGTTGGAAAGGACCTTAAGATCATCTAGTTCCAACCCCCCTGCCATGGGCAGGGACAACTCCCACTAAACCATGCCACCCAAGGCTCTGTCCAACCTGGCCTTGAACACCGCCAGCGATGGAGCATTCACAACTTCCCTGGGAAGCCCATTCCAGTACCTCACCACCCTCACAGTAAAAAATTTCTTCCTTATATCCAATCTAAACTTCCCCTGTTTAAGCTTGAACCCGTTACCCCTTGTCCTATCAACACAGTTCCTCCCCAGGGAGGGTCCCTCCCCAGCATCCCTATAGGCCCCCTTCAGATACTAGAAGGTTGCTCTGAGGTCTCCATGCAGCCTTCTCTTCTCCAGGCTGAACAGCCCCAACTTTCTCAGCCTATCTTCATACGGGAGGTGCTTCATTCCCCTGATCATCCTCGTGGCTCTCTTCTGGACTTGTTCCAACAGTTCTATATACTTTTTATGCTGAGGACACCAGAACTGCACGCAATACTCCAAGGGAGGTCTCATGAGTAGAGCAGAGTAGAGAGGCAGGATCACCTCCCTCGACCTGCTGGTCGTGCTTCTTTTGATGCATCCCAGGACACAGTTGGCTTTCTGGGCTGCGAGTGCACACACTGAAGCTGGCTCATGTTCATTTCCTCATCGACCAACACCCCGAAGCCCTTCTCCGCAGGGCTGCTCTCAATCTCTTTCCTGCCCAACCTGTAGATGTGCCTGGGATTGCTCCCATTCAGCTGTAGGACCTTGCACTTGCCATGGTTCAACTTCATCAGGTTGGCATCAGCCCACCTCACAATCATCTCAAGGTCCCTCTGGATGGCATCCTTTCCCTCCAATGTATCAACCGAACCACACAGCTTGGTGTCATTGGCAAACTTGTTGAGGGTGCACTCAATCCCACTGTCCATGTCACCGACAAAGATGTTGAACAAGACCGGTCCCAACACTGATCCCTGAGGGACACCACTCGTTACTGGTCTCCAGCTGGACATTGAGCCATTGAGCACAACTCATTGTGTGTGGCTATCCAGCCAGTTCTTTATCCACCGAGTGGTCCACCTATCAACTTGATGTCTCTCCAACTTAGAGACATGGATGTCATGTGGGACAGTGTCCATTTAAAAACTCACATGCATTTAAAAATAATTAAGGCTAATTTTGAAAGTAATGAAGAAAATAAATCTGGTCAACTTAGGAAAAAAGTTTTCCAGAAATGATATAATAAGTTAATTATGTGTAGAAAAAAAAGGATTTTGCAGTTCATTTGTGGCAAGGAGCTCCCTTATTTGCCTTCAGTGGTCACAGGAAGGTGTTTCTGTTGTTAAGACTGGAGAACAGAGGTGAATGTACATGTGGGAGCTCCTGGAAATAATGAAAGCATGGGAGAAGGGACCTCATAAATACGGAGTTACACACTTTTCATGAATTCTTATTAGCCTGGGTATTTTGTATGCCTGGATGCAAATGCCATCTTTCCTGGTTTTATGTTTAATTATTGCTGCTGGTTTTCACTTTCTGAGGTCAGAGGATCATAACATCGTTTATAAAAGTAGGAACAACATACTAATGTGCTAGCATTTTTCTTTTCTTGCATCTGAAAATATAAACATTCTAATTTAAAAGGTGAGATGGTTCACTACTTTATTGAAATATGTCCTATTTCAGAAAACTTCTGTTTCCAAATTCCAGGCTGCAGGCTAAGAAAACCAGTAAATTTGTTGTTTAGAACTTTGATGGATTATTTGATGGATAACGAATTGACTGGAAGATCACATCCAAAGAGTTGCGATCAATGGCTCAATGTCTAAATGGAGATCAGTGACTAGTGCTGTCTCTTCAGGGTCCACACTGGAACTGGTACTGTTCCGTATCTTTATTAATGGCATATATGTATTTGGGATTGAGTGCACCCTCAGCATGTTTATAGGTGACACAAAGCTGAGTGGTGCAGCTCATATGCTGGAGGGAAGTGATGCCGTCCAGAGGGACTTTGGCAGACTTGAGTAGAGGGCCTTTGAAGTTCAAGTAGGACAAGTGCAAGGTACTTCACCTTCGTTGTGGCAATCCCCAGTATCAATATAGACTTGGGATGGAAGTCAGCCCTGTGGAGAAGGACTTGAGGGTGCTCGTGGATGTAAAATTGGACATGAGCTGGCAATGTGTACTTGCAACTCAGAAAGCAGCTGTATCCTGATCTGCATCACAAGAAACGTGAACAGCAGGTTGAAAGAGGTGATTGTCCTGCTGTACTCTGCTCCTGTGGGATCCCACCACAGTACTGCATTCAGCACAAGAAAAATGTGGATGTGCTGGAATGGGTGCAGAAGAGGGCCACAGAGGTGCTCAGAGGGCTGGAGCACCTCTCCTATAAAGCCTGGAGAAGAGAAAGCTCTGGAGATACCTTACTGTGGCATTTCAATAAAGAAGGCTTACAAGAAAGATGGAGAGAGACTTTTGCCAAGGCCTATAATTACAGGAAAAGGCAACAGTTTTAAACTTAAAGAGGGTGGCTTTAGGTTGGACATAAGAAAGGAACTTTTTATGGTGAGGGTGGCCAGACACTTGACCAGGTTGCTCTGAGAAGCTGTTGATGCCCCATCCTTGGCAGTGTTCAAGGCCAGGCTGGATGGGGCTTGGAGCAACCTGGTCCAGTGGAAGGTGTCCCTCCCTGTGGCAGAGGGTTGGAACTCGATGAGCTCTAAGGACTCTTCCAATCCAAACCATTCTATGGTTCTGTGATTTTTTACAGAACTTTTAAATGGGTGCATGGGTGAGATAGATGCAGAAATTCAAGCTTAAGATGAGAGCTTGTGAAATCTTTTCCAAGTTACGGATGAATCTGCCTCAACAAAATTCCAGCTCTGAAGAGGTCTACCTGGGTATATAATTTACTTGTAATACGCCATTTTAAAGGGATATAGTGGGCAGCAGGAAGTCTGAATTCGTAAGGGAATGAAGTAAAGAGATGGGATAACAGAAAAGCAGAATAACTTTAATGGACTTTGGTTTGCATGTCGAGCAACACAAAAGTACACAACGAACTGTCTGGCAGACTGTGTTCTCCAGCACCCTCTCCTGGCTAGCTCAAGAGTGGCATTACAGCCTTGAAAAGTGTCCCCTTTTGGGGAAGGTGAAGATGGCAGATTGCAGCTACATTTTTAATGGAAAGGCAAAGTGGGAATGAAATGGATGAGAGAAACAAAATCATTTTCCTCTTTCCCAGAAACCCTAAACCCACCTACAGGATTCAAGAGGGGTTAAAATTGTCAGAATTATTATTCATGGCCAGTTGATAAGGCCATGCAGGAAATTAAATAATACAATTGCATTATCATGTAGAAGCAGGCCCAGAATAGCCACATGCAGAATACTGTGAAGCCTCAGTGCTGGTGCTGCAAAGGAAAACGCAATCTGGAAGGTACAGACAAGTCCACCTCCCTGTGCCTTCCCCAGCAGTGAAGCTGTAGCTTCCAGTCACTAACCACGATGTTTCCCATGGGACACAGCACAGGGCTTTTAGCTGTAATTGTGGAAGGAGGGGAATGGTAAAACAGAACCCATGTACTGCCAAAAAGTGGTTTCTTGCCTTACATGAATAATTTCTACATCTACTGATGTAGAAGTATGCACATCAGAGAGAGAAAGAACACTTTCTATACAGGTAACTATTGGCTTCAGTTGCACGTATACTCCTAAAGTGCAGTAATTGTATTATCCATTTCATTTGGTGCATATGAATGCCAAGATGTCATGAAATAAAAGACAAAGCTCTTAAGATCTAAGAAAATGTTGACAAATTCTATATTGTAAAAATGTATCAGAGAACTGAATGTTAAATGTTTTTAATGACTTGAAGGTATTTTGTAAGGAGGTTTATACTTAAAGATGTATATAATACATAAGATTAAATTAATCTTATATATATTAAATATGTAATTAAATCCATATGTAGAAGATTGTATATAAAAGAAATAAAAGGTTTAAATGAATATGAAGAAGTGAGATTTTCAAGGCTTTTGACAGCCATTTTCTCATAAAAGCAAGAGTAAGCAAAACGTAAGGCATTAGTTTATAAGAAATTTACTGTCTTTGATCAGCGAGTATTTAACATTCTTAGAATATTGGTCTGAATAATAACACATAAAAATTCAACCATTCTGGTTACTGAAATGACACCTAGTAATTTCAGCCAGATATTGCAGATCACACCTTTCCCATCTGACTCCATATAATGATGCTTATATTTGTTCCACAGCCTGCTGACTTCAACTGGGCTACAGGCATGGGAATGACTGCACCAGGAAGAATCACACTCCAATGCCAGGGAGGTATTTCCAGGGAAGTACCATTTATGCTTGGAAAAGGAAAATGCCCAGTGCCAATTTAGCTCTACTCAGCTTCAGAAAGAATGTAATAGCAACAAGGGTAATGGGCTTCGAGTCATCATCTGAGTAGAGAGGCCTCTTAATGATCATCACAGCGGGTGAGGGGCTGCTGTGGTTGTATGTATAGCTTCTCCTCTAGCTTCTCCTGGCTCCTAGCCACCAACATTGAAAATTAATTTAGTTGACTCTTTTGCAAATATAACTCAGTTCTTTACATGGCTCCTGGTACATATATTTTACATTGTACGTTAGATGCTATGGGAGAAGAAGGGCAAAGCAGGTGGGCCCTGTTTCTGAGAAATAGTTTGGTTTTTTTTTAATGAGCAGTGTGTAAACTGTAATTGCAGTTTTATCATTTTATTAGGCAGTATTGCAATCATTTTGTCTTGAAACAGATTTAGCAGCTTTGGTTGCAACTGCTGAACTGAAACGTTGAAACTGAAGTGGTCTGCATAACTTGTCAGATCTTAATATCAATAGTAAGTCCTGTAAGCACATATGTTCTTACTCATGCCTATAGGTAAATCTCTCTATATGCATATCAAATACAAAGATAATCCCAGCTGCTGTAAGAAAATGAACTTTTTTCAGAATCATTAAATCAGTTCTCCACTCAGAGTAATTATAGTCACACACCAATGTCCCCATACACATTAATTTGACACAAAATCACACCCCTTGTGCTAAATGAACAATGGGAAATAAGAGGTTTCTCCTAATGCACATCTATTTCAACGGTTAGAGAAGCTGTTACTATGTGAATAGGACTAAAAATTCCTTGTAACTCACTTATCAACTGTCTTTCAGTTTGTCAGGTATTTTTAGGGTTTTAGAAAAATCACAGTTTGTGCAATTGTGCTGGGGAAAAGAAAGTCCCTTAAAGATTCACTTACATGTTAGGGAGTAAGTGCAACTGTCCAATGCTTTGATTACAGAACAGTCTCAAGGGACCAAACTGGTAGCAACAACTGCTTTGTAAGAAGCATGACAGAGTTGCTTAAACTGGATAACTTGGAGAACAGGGTGAACCTTGCTCTGACAAGAGATGCTCAACATACCTGTCTTCATGGGCTTCATCAGTGATCCTGACCTATCTGAGCTGATGATTCTTGGTGGGCAAACCCACTGTTCATTCTTTTAATAGACTGTGATGTTTTCTATGAATTGTGCTAGAAATTTTTGCTGATCAAAATAAATGTAAATTTACATCTACATGAAGAAAAGTGTACAGTTAGTGGCAATGAAATTGATAATCTGGAGTGCTGCAAAAATTCCTGCAGTAGTTAACATTTCTTTGCCAAAGGCTTCCATACTGAGATAGCTGGTAATTACTTTCATTCTATTCGACACTTAAAAATTGTAGTGATTTCATTGAATTAATATAAAGCATTAGATATCAAGTTTTATTTTAAGTTTGAGGTATTTTTAAATAATAATCACATCTGTTACACCTTGATTCTAAATCCCACATCTGTATTCGTACCAATTGCACTAGTGCCTTTCAAAATACTGCAGAAATGTAGGTCAGAAAAAAATGCAGTACTGCTCTCAATCTTACAGAAATTAATGGCATTATAGGAGTTTCCAGGCTATCAGTTTTGAAATAAATTCACTGAAGTAGCACTATTTGAGTGACCCAGTCACCATAGCACACACAACTTGAATTAACTATTATTATTTAGGTTCAAAGTTAATCTCATTGATAACATTGTCAGCTCTATTCTTATTGAGATATAATGATAAATGATCTTCCAAATCTTAGTATTCAACAGAACTTACTTGTATTAATGCAAATTTTTTCTAACTTTGTAGATAATTTTTAAAGGATTTAAAATCAGCTGCTCTGCTTGTAGGCAAAGAAGAAGGCAACATGAGGCAGAAAACCTTTCAAATGCATACAGAGGAATTTACTGCTTTCTGAGTAAGTCACAGCATGCAATTTTGGTGAAAATGTACTAGAAGCAGTGCATTGCTAACAATCAATAGTGGGTTAGATTTGGACATTGTTTGCAATTGTAAGTAGTATTTATAAAAAAAAAACAAGAGAGATCCTGATCCAAAATGTATGAAATTATTTAATTTAGGAAGAAGAAATCTGATAAGTGGTATTTCACACGCACCCATGTGTCTGAATGAATGCTTCTTCAGTACCTAGTGTGAGATATTGGCTAGCCTTTTCACTTGTGTATTTGAATGGGGAAGGGAAAGTGGAAACATAGAAAATGACACATGGATGTAGAAAATAGTCATAGATTCATAGAATGGTCTGAGTTGGAAAGGACCTTAAGATCATCTAATTCCAACCCCCTTACCATGGGCAGGGACATGTCCCACCAGACCAGGTTGCTTGAGGCCCTGTCCAACCTGGCCTTGAACACTTCCAGGGATGGAACATTCACAACTTCCTTGGGCAGCCTGTGCCAGTGCCTCACCACCCTCACAGTAAAGAACTTCCTCCTTATATCTAACCTGATTCTACCCTGTTTAAATTTGAAACCATTACCCCTTGTCCTCCTGCTTCTTTGTTTATGCTTCACATTTAAATTCTCTCACACAACTGTATTCCTTACACCATTATGGAGAGCACCTGTCCTGGTTTCAGCTGGGATAGAGTTAGTTTTCTTACTTGTAACTAGTACAGTGCTGTGTTTTGGCTTTAGTCTTGAGAATAATGTTGACCATGACAGCACCTTAGATAAATGATTGTGTGTTTAGGAGAGAGGGCCAAAATCTAGTTCCTCAGGCACTCAACTACATGACCTCTCTCCCAGATTTTCTGAAATTTGCTGTAAGAAAGCATCCTTTCAATAAGAGTAATCCTCCATTTCTCTTGGCTTGCATGTGCACATCCATCTGAGATCTCATAGTGCACAGGTAATCAATGTCTAGGACAGTTTTGCAACCCATGGTCTAGATCACTGGCGCTGAGGACAGACTTACTGAAATATGTCCTCCTCCCATCCCCTCACATAGAGCTGATGGCCCAAATGATTGAGTACATGGGCTAGGATGCGGTGGTACCTCCTCATTACCTCAGCTGAGAGATTGTCCCACAGCCACGGAAAGGACAACACTTGAGGGCTTTGATGATTCTCAGCTGGATGTCTCCCAAGCCCATTTGCTAAAACCATTCAATCAGTTACAAAATATTAATTAGAGCTGTGAAAAAAAAGGCTGTCTGAAGAAATAGACTTTAATTTCCAATATTATTTTCCAAACTCTTTGTTTTCTCGAAGGAGATGAAAAACTAAGGGTCTGATTCTTTCCTTGATCGCAGAACTGAAGAAATTTGTCACATAGTCTAAGAACTTTTCACAGAGGCGCTTAGAGTCTGCTGGTGGATAGTTGGAGCAGTTTGAGTCAATTTTCCTCTTCCATGCTAATGTTTATTTGAAGCAATTTTGCTGCATTCATTGGGAATACTCAAAATCTTCATAGACACAAATGGAAGGAAAATAATTTCTTTTGCCATTTTCTGAATCCATGGCATACACAAATGACACACGGTATTTATTAATTGATCAGCTTTATATGTATTCAGCACATCTTAGAAAAAAAGCAATTATAATTAATTCTTTCATAAAAGCGGTCTATTCAGTATGATAATTCCATGAGAAATAGCTGGCTCTGAAGCAAATAACCAGCATTTATAATCTCAAAGCCCATTATCATCAGGGAATTACCTTTTTAAACACCTTTGGTCCAAAAGTATATATTATGTTGCCAGTGATCTTGACGTTATGCATAGCAATTTAATTAAGTTTATGGTAAATTTCTCCTTTGTTAGCTTACACAGTTTATATGACAAATAAAGTGAATTTATTTTTGCAATATAAAAACTTTAATAAAATCAATGAAATTATGTCTCTCAGTGTCTCAGAGATACTTCACAGTTATTTGTATCACTTATAATTTGTTTTTATTGCAGGCTAATTTCTTTCCTTGTGGACAGATCAGAAACTAGCGAATTTCTGAAAAACTCCATAAGCTTCAACCCTAATGCTATATGTACTTGTAAAAGCACAAGATTCACTCCAAGGAAGTCACCATGGTTCTACTCTAGATACATTTTTAAGGCTGTGCCAGGTGCAGTGGAAAGTTTTAATTTCTCAACCTGACATCTTTCTCTTTTCCATAGTCAGCATAGGCTGAGAAATAAGAGTATAGCGTTTTCTTACTGTCAAGACTGTTTGCAGAGCTGATAGATGTTCAAAATTATTGTCATGTTCCTTCTTCACATGTGATGAAGCAAATTATCTGTACACTAAAATTGATCTTTAAATGATCCTAAGAGAAGAAAGGACTCAAGCACAAAGTTTCTATAATGCAGTAAGTTGTGTTGAGTTAATTAAGCTATAGTGATGAACTACGTGCTTATTTTTATGAAGCATGTGGTCTCTTGTGTTAATTTAACTGTTTTTCAATACAGGTTAAAATGACTTGAGTTACATCACCCTTGTGACTGACTAGGAAAGTTCAGCCACTAATTCAGTGATAAATTAGATCACTCGCTTCAGTCCATAGATGGCAGTTGCCTTTTTGCATGGAGTATTTTGTTTGTATTTATTTCCCTTGAATAAATCAAGGTACTTTAGAAGCTCTATTTTAAATTTGACCTTTCTGAAGAGTGAGGGTAATTTGTGCTTATACACGGATACTTTATTTACTTAATGTCTATAGAGATTTAAAATCTTATCATGATCTTGAGTGTATAAAGATGGCACAAAATTCCGAGCTTTATAAAGTTTGCTAGAACATGACCAGTGTTTCAGTGTATACCAGACTGATAGCTGATCATGAGTCTTCTCATGCAGGAGATGGTTCTAAGGTGAACTAACACATCAGCAAGCAACCGTACATCAGCAGCTTTGCAGCAATTGGCTTTGGAATTGTTTTCTTCTCTCAAATGAATGAGGAATTACTTTTTATCTATAAAGGGTAAGCTATCTCAAATTGCCTCGTACTTTTTAGGGGATAAGAGAGCACATGGACTATTACTCTGGAAAAAACGATGTGTGGTAACATATTCTGTGCACTGAAGCCCCATGTGTGAAAATGATGGAAGAGCTGAGCAGTATCACAGACTTCCCTGAGGATTAGTGACTGGGAAAGAGTAAACTACTGTGTATTATTAGGGGAACATAAATCACGTAAGCATGGCAGATCAAATGGAGCACCTTATCCTTCTTAATCCCTAATTATTGATAAAAGTATTTTTTCTTGAGGGATTCTGAGAATCACAACTTTAATCAAATAAAGATGAAAAGCCTCATTTCATATAATCTCAATGTAGGTAAGAGAACCTACAGAGAAACTTCTCTTAAGTCTTTTGAACAACTAAGATATTACATGTGGTTTCGCAACAAAACTGAAAACAATGAAGAACTGAGAGAATGTTCGAGACATAGATTTCACAGATGCTAACATACACTGTTATCCATTCTTTATGAATACAGAACCAAAAAATTGTTCATACAGAAACTCCATATGAACTGTTTGTATGAGCCAGCTAATTCCAGTAAATGTCAAATGAGACTGTGTGTATCTATGCAAGAGTAAAAGCTGTCATTCAAGGTAATGTACTTCCTTTATTTATGCTAACTTCAGCAGAGCTAACTGTGGAGTAAAGCAGAATTCGAGTGTGGCTCAGTGATGCATATGGCCATGGGCATCCTTGGCATGGGGGACTTAAAATATAAATGAGAATTTCAGCTGTTATTTTCCTGTGAAGATAGCACAGAAAAGGAAACCAGCTATTTCTGAGTGTGAGCTTATGACAGCAAAAACTAGGGCACCTGTCTGTGATGTTGTTTCCTATGCTTTATTCAAAATCATTAGCTCTCCCCATAAAAATTCACTGCTTTTCCTTCCCTCCCTGTAGTGTATTTACTACAATATCAAGGTAGAAAGTAAGAGCAATGAACTTCAATATATGCTCACAACATATCAAGTCAGAAAGAATTGCATATACCACATGCTGCTCTTCTAAACTGCACACTAAGCACCATGAAGACCTCAGAATCAAAGCCAAAAAGATTTGCTACTGTTTATGAGCCCACATCTCCAAAGGAAAACATGCTGCATTGGCAGTTAGGCAATGTTACCAGTTAAGCAAACTTAATTTACCCATTTACACATTTTGATCTCTCAAGGTACTCTGACTTCAACACTTATGTTAAATACTGAGATTTTATAAAAGAAAAGGGTAAAAATATCTTACATCAAATATGTATATAAGCTAGACCAGACTAGGCTAGATTAGACTAGACTAGTTCAGTTGGAAGCAACCTAGAGTGATCATCTAGTCCAAATGGTCTGATCGGTTCAGGGCTGACCAAAAGTTAAAGCATGTTGTTAAGGGCATTGTCCAAATGCCTCTAAAACACTGACAGGTTTAGGACATCAACCACCTCTGTACAAAGCCTGTTCCAATATTTGACTACCTTCTCAGTAAAGAAATGTTTCCCTTTCGCACTTCAGAAAGTGGCAAAATTAAAAAGGATAAACTTTTATATGCCAGACATTTCCACTAAAGTTTCATCTTCCTGCAAAATTACAAGGCTAAGTAATAATCCTTAAAAAATATATATGGGAAGTGCAATCAGATTCATAACTATTGTTTGTCTGTCAGAGACTATCTAACCGGATTGCAGAGCAGATCGAGGCTGTTCTTCACTCACACTGAAATGCTGCCTATACTGATCAAGGTTATTAAAATCAGTTAATATGAAATGCTCTTTAAAAGGCCAAAAGGTATCCAAAATAGTATTTTAAAGATTATTGTGACAGTCAAAGATTAAGGTTTCTGTGTTACTGTCTGAGATGAAACATGCTGATTTCTTGATTGCTGCATTATTTTGAAGCTATGAACATGAAGGATTTCCAAAATTATTTCCCTCCCACAAACATTATTTTCTTAATCTTTTTAATACCGATTCCTGGAATGTATCCTGTTGATTTGATTCAGGAAAGCAAGCAGAGCTTAAGCCAGCAATGTCAGTACAGTAGGAATTATAAATCTCCTTCACACTTCAAACAAGAAAAGACTTGCCTTTTGAGAAGAGATAACACAGCAACAGCTGTGTTCTTCTTAGAGAACCCTGTCTTGGACACACTGGTGAAAGATAGCTTCCTTTTTTATCTAGATGCAAAGAATGAAGCAGTTTAAATGCACTTAGCATGCAGTTGTTGTGCCCCTTCCAAAACAGAAAACAGAGTGACATTCACTGAGTCCTTAGTTGTAGAACTGCACCTTTTCTCTAGGCAGAATGCTAATGGAAAACCTGTTACTTCATGCAGCTCCTGTTACTTTGTTGAGCAATGATTTGATCTGACCAAGCGCTTCTAGCCAAATATCCTGTTAATAAAATCAGACCTGCTGTGCTACACCCTTTCAGAGCAAATGTGGACAAAACCCAGTAATAGTTAAGGGCATGAATAAATGAAGCTGAAGGATATAAAATCTTTGGCCATGGTAGCGTTTGTGACCCTTCTAAGAAATTCTTGTACAAAGCATATTCAAGCAATGAAAATAAAATCTGAGTGTTGACTAATTGCACCCCTTTCTTAACATGCTCATATCAGTTACAGTGAGCTTGTCTCAAAGACAGCGTGAATCAGACATGTCAGTACTGTTCTGGAGTACTATATGCCTTCTGTGGAGGACGTATATTGTTTAAAATGGAAAAGATTGATAAACAGGAGCAAGGAGATGGACTGTAGCCAAGGAAAACACAGTGGAAAATTAAGAACACTTTCTTTACATGAAGTCCGTGATAAGATTTGAGTAATTTAATTCTGCGTGGCATAAATCAGAGTAACCTGGTTTGGACAGTGCCATCTGTCCCACAGCAAGGGCCACAGCTGGGACTGTGAAAAAATGCATCTTTTTAATGAATCTACTCACATGCTTTGAATATTGTAAGTTGAAAGAAAGTTGGTTATCTGGACATTAAAATCCATTAGTTTTGACCCTTTTTTTCACTCTTTAATAAATATTCACAAACTTCCAGTAAGGAAAAACAAAACAAAACAAAACAAGGAAGAGTGAAAAGTATCAGTAATAAAATCGTAGGATAGCAATGAAGTTAATTGTTATCTTACCCACTAGAGACACTTCTAAAGGACCCCCACGGATGTTTCTTGCCTACAAGCTAGGCAGCCCTTTTGTGGTGTTTTCATCTTGTTTTCTTTGTCTTAGGAGTGCTTTTCTGCACTGCTTATGAGTTTGACTTCTTTATTACCTTTGTTTATATGCTTCTCATTCATGTCCTTCTTCTCTGGCTACTTTCCAGCCAGACAACAACTTCCCATGGCCCATTTATCTTTCTAATAAGCCTCCTTCTCAAAACTCCTAGGGCCCATGTATGAAGAACTCACTGGCCCCTGTGGAAGTAGCTGTTGTCTTTAGTTCCTTCTTGACTTATACATTTGATCTTGTCCTTCCATGATGTCTTTGAACTATTTTATTAATTCCAGAGGGAAAATAATATCACCGCAAATCCAGATTTCTTCTTAAATTTAGAATAGGTGTTCTCCTGTTATCAAGAAAGAATGTGGAATCTCTTAAAGTGCACTGTTAAAACCAGGTAACTGCTAACTAACACTTGATCACAAGAACCTAACCATAACATAAATATCATTATTTTTTTAAAACCTACAGCAGATTCTGAAGCAATCACTGTGAAATATCATGGCAGAAGAATGACTGCACTCCTACAGGAAAAAGATGGTTTATTCTAGTGACATCAGTATCAAAATATGTCTATTTAGGGAAAGGGATTAACACTTTTAATCTGCTTGAATATTCATAGAATCAAGAATGGTTTGGTTTGGAAAGGACCTTGAAAGTACCTCTAGTCCACACCCCTTGCCATGGAAGTTGACATCGTATAAAGATGTTTCTGTAGGAATTAATGTTAGAATAATAGAACGTTTAGGATTGGAAAGGACTGTAAGATCATCTAATTACACACACACACACACACACACACACACCCACCCACCCCACCATGGGCAGGGACATGTACCACTAAACCAGGTTGCTCGAGGCCCTGTCCAACCTGGCCATGAACACTGCCAGGGATGGAGCATTCACAGCTTCCTTGGGCAACCCATTCCATTGCCTCACCACTCTCACAGTAAAGAATTTCTTCCTTATATCTAACCTAATCTCCCCGTTTTATTTTGAACCCATTATCCCGTGTCCTATCACTACAGTCCCTAATGAAGAGTCCCTCCTTAGCATCGTTGTAGGTGTCCTTCAGATTATGGAAACCGCTTGTGAGGCCCCCATGCAGCCTGTAGGCTGAACAACCCCAATTTTCAAAGCTTGTCAATGTACTCGCAGAGTAATTACTTAGGGTTATTTTCTTGGTCAGTGCAGGTGAGACTGCTTTGCGTTGTTTTTATCTACCTGCATTCATTCAGTCAGTGCAATTTCTAGCTTTTGCTGTGCCAAAACCCTTTCACCGCTGCCGCTCTGCCTGCTGGGAACCGCGGCTTTGGCGGGGGCCGCAGCAGGGGCTTTGCCACCCCGGCTGCAGCACCGCGGACAGCACCGGGCGGCAGCGCTGGCCCGCTTATCCCAGGGGCTGCTCCCCTCCTCCGGGCAGCGGGAGCGCGGGCGGCCCGCCCCAGCCGGGCAATGCCCAGCGGCCTTCGTTAAATCCATTGTGTCTCTGAAGTGCGGATGATGTATGCATGCCACGGCCATTAGTCCTAATGGGATGTAAACCCGACTCCGGTCTTACGGGAATTGTGCTTATGGAAGGAGCATGATTGATGATAATGGGAAATGGACTCACCCGTAGACAATACTAAATAGACGAGCTGAGAGTCATTTGCACCTCTCTCACTGAAGGCTTTGAAACAGCAGAAGGCTAGCACAATATATCTAGGTATTTGTCCACTCAGCCTTGCATTAGATAAATTTGATCTACAGCATAACCTGTTTCACTTAGGCGAGTCAGAGTGTGCTAACTTCATAAAACTTGTGCTCAAAGGTAGATGATATGAATTGAGAAAATGAAAACATATAAAGAAAACATCATTTACATCTTGTCAGTCAAATGACAACTGTTCTGATGGTAAAGTAACAAAATTCAACCAAGTTAATAAAACCAGATAACCTTTCTGAATCTTCTTGAGTGGTTCCAGTGCTGCTCTGTTGTTTAGTAGATGGATTAAAAGACTGATATTTTCTCAAAAGCTTTGCTGTTATTGCAAATGTACCTCTGGCCATGGAGCATACCCATGAGATCTCATGATTTCCCTGCTTACTAGATTTTGACCCTTGATGGAAGATCTGAACTCCAATGTTCATCGCCGTCATACAGCACTTTCAGAGCAATGTGAGGCCTTCCACCGGTAATAAAGTATTATACAGCAAAAGTTCAAACAACAAGGCAGTTCTTCAAAATGTGTGCAGGCAAGACAGCTCAATGGAAAAGGTCCAAGGTCAGGCTGGACAGGACTTTGAGCAAGCTGGTCTAGTGGAAGGTGTCTAGGTGACTATGGCAGGGGTTTTGTAACTAGATGGTTTTAAGGTCCTTTCCAACCCTAATCATTCTATGATTCTTTGATACATGTTTTTTAAGTGTAAGTATCTGAATATATGGTAGTCCTGGTTGTGAAGAAATGGTCTTGACTCAACAGGGTTAATGTAGCTATTTGGGATTATTATTGTAGTGTTGACAACCGTGTTAAATAGGCTTTAATACATAGTGTTGTAGCAGCTTCTCTAATTTTGAAAGAATAAATGCTTTTTAAATAATCAGACGTACTTATGCACTAGTGCAGCTTTTCAAGTGCTGTTCATAAAAAGAAATCATCATATGACCTGCTTCTCTGTTCAATATGTTAGCTAAAATGTTTTTTGGCACAACAACTAGAGAGAGGCGGCTCCTTGCCATATGCCTCTCTCTCATACCTGAAGCCATCAGCTGCTCAACTCCCCTCTCTTTCTCCCTCACTGTAGCCCTGGAATACAAAATACTTGATAAATGTACATTGTGCTTGTACATTAATTATAACAGTTTTCCCATTCCAATATTAAATTGAATAGATATGAAGTTCTCAAAAAAATTGATCCTGTATATAGACTTTTAGATAGAAAAGGGATAATTCGCAATTCTACTTTAAGAGGTATGTGTGTTTAAAGGATCAGTTTTAATCCTTTGAGCTTCACACAGTTCCAGGATGCACTGATGCTGATATTCATAAACACAGCAATGATGTGGCATTTTAACAAGCCCAGATCTGAGCACAAACTGAAAAATACTGTTTTTTCTGCTGTGTTTATGAAGGATGCAGAAGGTATTAGGATCAAAGACATCACAGGTACCCTACCAAAACTCTTGTTGCAGCTGTGGAGGTGGCAGAGTATGCTGTGAAGCAGACATGACATCTCCATAGTAACAGAAAGGCAAGTCTGATGATTCAGTACTGAACATACACTCTTCCCATTGCTATGCAACCTCTCGCCTCAGGATTTTTTATGTGTGGTCTCCATATAGACCCTTCCTTTTGCCCTAAAATATCTGAAAATACAGAGATTACAGAGCAATCCTGTACTGCTGGACAAGCCTGAATAAACAATAGAAAATTTTATGTCAGAATGCTCAGCCGTCACAAATGTAAAAGCTATAAACGTATTGCTGAAGAAATTATGGAGTAAATCCTACACTTATTGAAAAAAGAGTTAAGTGATATTCCATGCTTGAGATTACATGATTTAGATTCTCTCTGCTCCATCCCCACTCAGGGAGCTCAGCTATAAATCTTTCGGTTGCTTAATGAAAGGAGGTGGGTTAGACTGTGTGTTACCCACAACCACCTCTGTGAAACACTGACAAATATGTTGGTTTTCTTCACCAAATAGGAAAGCAAAAATGGATTAAAATTAAATTACCTGAAAATATTGATGGAGAAAGGGTATTTTCTTAACAATATCTAAAAGCCTTCAATAGTTTGGAACCTGGTTACTGGTGGATATGTCTGTGCTGGTCTTTGCCAGTAGACCTGAGCCTTCTGTAGAAGCAGAAATGAAGAAATCATAGCAGATTTCTCCACTTCCTTCCAAGTTAACTGGTACCCAGATTAATGTATTAGTGTAAAGATATATTACTGTACAACTCTTATCAATAATTATCAGCATGGACTTACTGTCATGCACACCACAGCTTCTGGGATGCAAGCAGGGAGAGCTCAGCGCTACCACTGACAGCCATGCTGACATACCACAAAGACTTTCTTATATTCTGTTCCTTGGCAGTAAATAGAATGCAGGCACCACATATCATCTAACACATGCTTGAGAGTCAAGTTTGCATACACCAAGGGTAGAACGTGATGCAAAGACCTACAGCTGGCACCATGACCTTTTTCTTCTCTTATAAATTCAGGAAATAGGAAAGTGTGACTAGTTTTTCTCCACATTTTTTTTTTAAACCAGATTTTGTCTTCTGTTTACACCTTCCTCATTTCTTTTCCTAGGAAATTGACCTCCTGTCTCTCTCTCTTACTGCAATATTTTAATTGGTTAATTATTTTTACTGCTTCTTTCTCTGGTATTTTCTACTGTGTCTGCATAGAGAATGTTGGCATGGTCAGTGGGCAGATGGATTGGAAGCACTAAGGCAGTAAAATGCAATCTGATTTGCATAGCTTTTTCCTGTAATGGTGACTCTTCTACTGAAGCATTGAAAAGCGGATTTATACACGGTCAAGGATTTAACCCATGGTTCCTAGATATTATGGTGATAAACGTGTCAGAAATTCACCCCAAAAGACATTATTGCTAGTATGTCCAGGAAATCAAGTATGTATAGCTGTCTATACTTGTTCCTTCTAATAACAAAATTCTGAATCTTTTCCTGGCTTTATGTGAAATTTTTAAATTACATTTCTTTTTTATTCTATGCACATTTTTTTAGTGGAAAAAGCAAGTGGTGAGGCACGAAACTGCATGCCTTAAGCAAGTGAGAAAATAAAGAAAATGTTTCCGAGAGGCTGTTTTTGATATTAACATTCACTGACAAGTTTGTTACGCTACCCAGCGGCACTGACCTTATTATGCCAGTCTCATCTTCAAGCAGTCTCTGTGCAGCAATGGGAAAAGAGGGCAGGCTATTTTTATGAAACACAAAATGTAGACAGATCACAGCACTCACTGAAGCAAACACATCTTACGATGACTTTAAAGGAATAGTA
Organism: Myiopsitta monachus; assembly: GCA_017639245.1. NCBI lineage: Eukaryota > Metazoa > Chordata > Aves > Psittaciformes > Psittacidae > Myiopsitta > Myiopsitta monachus. The sequence continues at coordinate 87,917,411 of CM029918.1, forward strand.
AAAAATATTAAAAAGGGGGTCTGTTTTTTAATTAGCTTGTAAGAGAAATACTAGTACTATTCAAAGCATTGTGCTGGAGTCTAGCCAGGACACACATGCAGCCATTTTGCGTGAGAATTCAATGAGTAAGACATTTGAGAATGAATCCCCAGCCCAGATATTATTATCATTAGTATGTGTATTGGCTTACATGACAAAGTTTTGGTTACTGGGGGGCTGCAGGTGTGACTTATGTGAGAAGACGCCATAAGCTGCCCCCATGTTAGAGAAAGCCAGTTCAAGCCAGCTCCAAAATGCGCCTGACACTGTCCGAAGCTGGGTCCCTTAAGCTTTGTTGGTAGTGCCTGTAGTAGCATACTTGAGAAAAGGTAGAAATACTGCACAGCAGCTGTGAGAGATCAGTGGGAAAATGTGAAAGCAACAGCTCTGCAGATACCAAGGTCAGTGCAGAAGGAGGGCAGGAGGTGCTCCAAGTGCTAGAGCAGAGATACCCCTGCAGTCCTCGGTGTAGCCCATGATGAGGCAGGCTGTGCTCCTGCAGCCCATGGGGGATCCTAGACCAGAGAAAGGGAATATTGGCCTGAGGGAATCTGCAGCCCATGGAGAGCCTGTACTGGGCAAGGCTCCTGGCGTAAACTGTGGCCTGTGGACAGGACCCATGCAGGAGATGATTTTCTGGCAGGAGCTGTGGAAGACTCACACTGGAGCAGTTTGTTCCCAAAGGACTGCACTCTGTGGGAAGGACCCACATTGGAGGAGGTTGTCAAGAACTGTATCCTGTGGGACACACCCTACTAGAGCAGTGGAAGAACATGAGGATGAAGGAGCAGCAGAGACAAAGTTATCAATTATGACCTGACTCCAAACTCTATGCCCCATCTCCCTAGCTACTTGCGGCAGAGAAAGTGGACTGTTAGAAAAATTACAAGTGTGACCATATGATCTGCCAGTGGATGAAGAGCAGGTAGAAACTGAGCAATTCTGAACAGTCTTGGTGCTGTATTTTTTGTTAGAAGCAGTGTATCTATGACTGCCTAATCCATCCCCCTAATGAAGATCAGTGCTGGATTCCTCACTGGCATTAAGTGTCAACCATTTCCACCTGGCTTCTTTTTTTCACATTTTTCTGCTGGCTTTACATGACCATGTATGGATTTGAGTCCCCCAGAACTTGGGAAGCTCCAGTGGTTACGTACCATCACAGTATTAGTGGCAGTGGCAATTCAATGGCTGCTGCAAACACATCCAAAACCATTTCAACTCAGTGCTGACTTCCCACAGAATATAGATCAACTTCAAAAACTTTGTCTCTTGTTTTTAAAGTTCTAAAAGACTTGAGTTCAAGGAGCCTAAAAAGTCGTTTAACCTTCTAGAAGATAAGGAACAAGTAAATGACACAAGTTAATCACAGTACCAGAAGCCCTTGTATTATAGCAGAGGGAAAGAGGATAAAACATAGACACCCTTGCTAATAATATCAGAGGTGGTTATAAAATGGTAATATAAACAACTGCCACGTGTCACCACAGCCACTTGCTTGTGATGATAAGTGAACCATGCTTGTAAGAAGTTTGCTTGGTCATTACTTATTCTATATTTCAGTTGTAGATTGAGGATTTCAGTAGCCAGAGCTGCCAGTCTGGTATGTATTACAATGTCTCATATCCACTGGCATGCATCTGATACCTGTTTGATGGTATTAGCGCTGCAAAGCTCTCATGTGCCAGTTTGACTCAGATCCCAGCTTGAATTCTTGCCATGGAGTAAGATCTTTGAATTATCTTCTGCTCTGTGAGCTCATTCCATTTGACATAGTATAGTTTAGGTTGGAAATACCTTTAAAATCATTGAGTCCAATCATTAACGAAGCCCTGCCAAATCCACCACTAAACCATATCCCGAAGTGCCACATCTACACATCTGTTAAATACCTCCAGGAGTGGTGACTCCACCACTTTCCTTGGCAGCCTGTTCCAATGCTTGACAACCCTTTCAGTGAAGAAATTTTTCCTAATATGCAATCTCAACCTCCCCAGGAACAACTTGAGGCCATTTCCTCTTGTCCTACCACTTGTCACTTGGGAGAAGAGACTGACACCCACCTCGCTACAGCCTCTGGTCAGGTAGATGTAGAAAGCAAGAAAGTCTCCCCTGAGCCTTCTTTTCTCCAGGCTAAACCACCCCAGTTCCTTCAGCTGCTCCTCATAAGACTTGCGCTCTAGACCCTTTACAGCTTCATTGCGTTTCTTTGGATGCACTCCTGAAACTCAATGTTGTTTCTTCAGTGAAGGGCCCAGAACTGAACACAGTATTAAAGTGCAGCCACTCCAGTACAGGGCACAGTTGCTTCCCTGGCCCTACTGGCCACACTATTGCTGACACACTATTGCCAGGATGCTGTTGGCCTTCCTGGTACCTGAGCACAAGCTGGCTTATATTCAGTGGCCGTTAATCAGCACCCCCAGGCCCTTTTCATTGAGCAGCTTTCTAGCTACTCTTCCTTAAGCTTGTAGCATTGCATGAAGTTGTTGTGACCCAAGTGCAGGACCTGGCACTTTGCGTTGTTGTACCTTATACCACTGAACACAGGCCATCAATCCAGCCTGTCCAGATCCCCCTGTAGAGCCTTCCTACCCTCCAGCAGATCAACACTCCCACCCAACTTGGCATTGTCTGCAAACTTACTGAGGGAGCTCTTGATCTCCTCATCAAGATCATTGATAAACAGAACAGTCCCCAGGACTGAGCTCTGGGGAACACCCCTTGTGACCAGCTGCCAACTAGATTTAACTCCATTCACCACCACTCTTCAAGTTTGGCCATCCAGCCAGTTTTTACCCAGTAAAGAGTGCACCCATCAAAGCCCAGAGCAGCCATTTTCTCCTGGGGAATTCTCTGGGAAATACTGTCAAGCGCTTTACTGAATTCTAGGGAGATGACACCCACAGCCTTTCTTTCCCTTATCCACTAAGCAGGTCACCCTGTTGTAAAAGGAGATCAGGTTAGTCAAGCAGGACCTGTCTTTCATAAACCCCTGCTGACTGGCCCAGATCACCTGGTTTTCCTGTAGGTGCCCCTGATGGCACTCAAGATGATCTGCTCCATAACCTTCTCGGACACTGAGGTCATACTGACAAGCCCATCATCTGGAGAATTTGAGAAACACTAGAGTTGTGTCTTGGATGTTGGTGATAGGGTGTTTCCAGCTGTCAGTCCCAGCATTAGAGTGCATTATACTGTTTACACACTGAAGAAAAAAAGAAAAGCTAATTTTCTGGGGACTTCAGCCACTTGCCTGTTGAGAAACCTGGGAATCTTCTTGTTACCAAATATTGGAGTTGTGCACTTCTATGAATCAGTCAACCTGTGTTTTGGTGTTTCTGTAACCATACCTTGTAAATATGATAATTGGAAAGATAAAAGGTTGTAAATGATTGTAAAGCTCAAACTGTTAAGTGGCCATGTGACAACAGTGTATGAATTAAATAAAGGTGCAGGTATAGAAAGAAGGCAGGTATTTTCTGTAAAGGTAAGAGGTGGGAAAAGGTGTAAAGGTGGTAGAAACATATTATCTTTTTTTCAGAGAAATATGTTTACTTAACCTTATGTTTTCCCAGTCCCTTTAGTATCAAGGGAAATGTGATACATGTTTTCCTTTGATGCCAAATATAGCTGTGAAGTCCTGCTGAAACTCCATGAGTATAGTGGGGAAAGAAATTTTCATTCCTATTTTATGAGTAAGAAAAATACAAAGCAGAAGAAAAGTACCTTTTTTTTCCAGCCAGGTGGAAAGATGCACCTCACCCCAAACTATAGTCGCTTTGAGAGAAACCATTGCTTAACTTGTATAATTTGTCATTACTCGTCTAGATTCCTGGGCTTTTAATGTGAATCAATGGTAATAGCATGCTGAACTTCATTTTATTTAACTTCAAAGAATGAGAAAAGAGAGAGAAAAGAATGAGAGAAGCTGAACACTGGTCAGTCTTTCTACCTGGCAGCCAACTGCATTATAGAACACGGTGTCATTTATGTACAGAAACTGTAGTTCTTCTCAGTAATCAAAACCATTTCTAACACCACAGTGAAAACAAAGCCCATAGAATTTTCCTCTTGGCTTTTCCAGGGTTTGCATGAGATTTCATCATCCCTTCTCTGCTGACAGGGAACAGAAGCCCTTCAAACTTTTTATCTTTTCATTATGTTACAAAATGTGCTCTGTGCTGAAGAACTCTGGATCCCCCCTCATGCAATCTCCATTGTAATCATTACTGAAGGATCACAAAATATTAGGCATCTGGACAACATCTCCACATTCTCCGCATTAATCCTTTTTGTTTGGGCGCTGTTTAACAAAGAGATCTGTGATGCTGATAGATCCTGATATGGGTTTTGCTGTGTGAGTTGTCCTGAAGAAATCCAAACTTGACTCACATAGTCCTCTTACTGATTCTTCTGAGCTGTTTTTGTTGAAACAATAGCCAGCTTGCTTCAGCAGCACTTTCATTTGTAATCTTGAGCATATTACCAGTTCTGTATATTATCTGCAATTGTATCTTCTATGATTCTATGACTCATTGCAGAATTATAATTCCCAGATATTTTGCATTCAGAGTAAATGATATTTAAAAAAAAAATAAATCATAAGCCTTTTTTTAAATTACAATGTGGTGGCCATGCTTGATATTAGATTTGCCTAAATTAATTGTTGAGTACTTCTGCTCTTACATTCAAAGTTTATAGGATAATAATAGGATACAAGTAGGATAGCAGTTATCAGACCACAAATATATTTATAAACCTCCCCCCCCCATAATCTATGAGGTCTTAATGAAAGGCAGAAGAGGTAACTGACAGTGAAGTAAGCAAAGGTCATAATCACTAAATCGCCTTCCATTTTTCAGAGCGTCTGGTTTCCCTTGAGCATGTCTTGGAGGCTGTTTTTCAGCAGAGGCTGTGTTTTCATGAATTTTGCTGCACCAAGAAGTGTCAGAACTGATCAAGTAATAGTAGTAATTCATTTTGATCTGCTTGTTGAAAATAAGCACTTATGCTTCTTTGTTACTGAACCAAAAATAGAATAAACTCATGAATACGGACAGATTCTGAGAGCTATTCAGAGCAACCTTGACCTTCCAGTCTGCCTCTTTGGTTTTGCTGTGAGGGCATTATGGGCTATTTATGCATTGCTAAAGCCACATCTACAGGTCTCCAGCTCTTCAATGACCCAGTCATCTTATCACGGAGAGCCAGTAGACTCATCAGGCATGATGCATCCTTGGTATATCTGCGCTGCCTGCTCCCAATCAGATCATTGTACCTCACGTGCCTCCAGGAAGAATTGCCTTTTACTTTTCCTGTGGACAGATACTAAGTGAACTGGCTACCCATTGGGTTTTTTTGCCATGTGAAGATGGGTGCAACATTTGCCTTTTTTTTCAGTCATTGGGTTTTCACCTGCGTTAAATCCAATCAGAAAACAAGTGTCTTTCAATACAGCAGATGACAGGGACTCTTGAATGTTCCCTGCTTCTCAGTCATTTCTTGCCTTAGCTCACATCCCAGTGCAATGAATAAAACCAAAAGAAAGTCATACGAATTCCAGCATAGAACTGGAAGTCATGCTTCAGCGGGCGTTTGTCAGGCTGAACTTGTTACTGTATAATCACATGAATATAAATCCACATGGGACAAAACGTTCTGGTTTGCATGCATGAGTTGTCATTTCTAGTTTCTCAAGATATTCAATCTTACTATTGTTGGATTCAAGCACAGGACTGCTAGCTGGTTGAGGGGGAGGATTGTCCCACTCTATACTGCACTGGTACAGCCCCAACTCCAGTGCAGTTTTGAGTGCCTCAGTATAAGAAGGACATCAAACAGTTAAGAGTGTGCAGAGGAGGGCAACCAAGATGGTGAAAGGCCTCAAGGGCAAGATTTATGAGGAGCAGCTGAGGTCACTTGCTCTGTTCAGCCTGGAGAGGAGAAGTCTGAAGGGTGACCTCATTATAGTCTACAACTTCCTCAAGGAAGGCAGCTGAGAAGGAAGTGCTGATCTCCTGTCTCTGGTGACCAACAAAAGGACATGAGGAAACTTGAATGAAGCTGGTTTGGGGGAATTTCAGATTGGACACCAGGAAAAGGTTCTCTACTGAGAGCCTGGTCAGTCACTGGAACAGGCTCTCCAGGGTGACAGGCTTGGTCACAGCACCAAGTCTGTCAGAGTTCAAGAAGCATCTGGGAAATGCTCTTCATCATACGGTTTAATTTTAAGTAGTCCTGCAAGGAGCAGGATGTTGAGCTTGATAATCCTTATGATTCCCTTTCAACTTGAGGTTTTCTATGACTCTATGAGTCAAAATAAGAAGCGAAGTCTTCTAGGCAGATATATTTCCCCAGGACATGATTGATACCCAGTTACGGAGATTTAAATAAATTAATTTGCAGTAACTCTGAGCTCACATATTAGGAGCTACAGAAAAGCAGGGAATCAGTCCAAGGAAATGCCATTTCCTTCAAATCAAGAGTTCCTTAAAATTGAGAGTTGAGTGTTATGGAGAACCCTCTATGACAGAGCCTGCAGCAGTCACAGAGCAATTGAGAGCTTACTAGTGTGCACCAGAAGAAAGACCGCAGGCAGGCTTGATTGGATAGGCATTATGGTCCTTCAGTTAAATAATCACTGTTCTCTCTACACTCCTGCTCTCCCTCCACATGATGGCTTCTCACTCTGACAACATTCATGAAGAAAAAGATTGTCTCTCTATAGCTTTGCCACCACCACTATGCCAAGCTGGAAAGATGCAGACACATACAGGCTCTTGCCTCAGAGGTAAACTTTACCCTGGAAGAAAAAGCTGCGTATAGCTTTTGCTCATCTGAAAATATATCATCCAGTAGCTAGTGTAGCAGGTGCTTGAACCTGTCCTATTTCCATTTCTTGGTCTTGGTTTTCAGCCCAAAAGTTAGGAAAAGTGGTGAGTTCATGATTTAACTTCCTTCCCCCTACAATTTTGAAGGAAAAAAAAAATCACTTCTTAATTGCACAGAGAATATAATTTTCTGACTCAGAATGGTTATTCCATGCTCATAAGCCAGACCAAATTGCTCAGACTGTTTTGGAATGAGAGCTGGAATCTACTAAAATCCACATGGCTTCATGGTGTGTTAGAGACAAGTGGTTCTAAGGACAATTTATAAATGTTTCCAAATGAGAGCAAATGCTGACATCCAGAGGCAAGATAATGTAATACTTTACAGTGGCTCATGAAAATGTGGATGCTGAATGCATAACTAAAGGAACTTCAGGAATGGCTGCTAAGGAACATGTTTACCTATTTGCACCTGCAATATAGGCAAATATTAGCATAAAAGAACAAATAAAAAGGAAAAAAAGAGGCACAAAAGAAACAAAACTAGAAGAGGTCTATTTTAAATGGGGTGGCATGGGTCCTTGACAGGTCTATATTTCTTGGAGGTGACAAATGTTAACAGGCAACAGCTGCAGCTTCTATGCTCCTTCTTATACATGAAACATTTTCCCATTCCGTCTAAAAATCAAGGCCACCAAGGCTGTGGAGTCTTTGTCCCTGGGGTTATTCAAAACTTGACTGGACATGGGCCCAAGCAATGTTCCCTCCCTCACAGCTGAGCCTGCTCTGAGCAGGAGATCAGACTAGAGACCTCCAGAGGTCACTTCCAGCCTGAATTGCTCTGTGATCCTGAGACTGAGTAATCAGGTCTCGTGGTTTAAGCCGCAAATGTCAGTTCTCCCTCCCTTCCCCCCCGCCCCCCCCCGCCCCCCATGGGGGGGAAATGGGGAGAAGAACCGAAAGAATGTAACTTCCATGGGTTGATATAAGTACAGTCCAGTAACTGAGATATAATACAAATCACTACTGCTACCACCAATAGCAATAATAATGACAAGGCAAATACAAGGGAAAAGGATACAACCGCTCGCCACCCGCCCGAGCCGAGAGAGCGAGAGAGCCACTTCCCGGTTCCTGCCCCCAGTATTTTACATCCTGGGCATGACGTGCTGTGGCATGGAATAGCTCTTTGGTCAGTTTGTGTCAGGTGCCCTGTGTCTGCTTCCTCCCGGCTCCTCCTCCTCCCTGGCATAGCATGAGACTCAGAAAGTCCTTGGCCAGACCAAAACATTGTCAAACAGTAACTGAAAACACTGGTGTTATCAGCGCTGCTCCCGGGCACAAAATTAAAAACACAGTGCTGCACCAGCTACCAAGAGGGAAAAAAATGACTGCTGCTGCTGAACCCATGACATCAGGGAATTCACACAGCAATATTATAAGATATGAAGAGAATATGAGTAGGGACTACTTGCAGAAAGCTTAATTTAATAGATTGGCTAGCACCAGTCTGGGACAAAGATAAAGGAAAACACTGAGTTACTCTAAGGCATCACATCATTTTATCTTATTCTGTAACATAAAGCAAGAATAATCTAGACAACTACCTTTTAACCTGAAATTCAATAAGCCTGGGAAGCTGTAAAGTATGAGAAAATACTGGATAGTCCATGAAGAGAATTCATTTAAAAAATACATTTGTCCATGGAAAAAAAGGTAAAAATACAATATCTAATGACGATTCTTTGCTTTGCCTGAAGTTTAGATGTTTATAAATTAAAGCTCTGTGAGTTTGTTGGTCTGCAGAGATTTTCCTAAAATATTGAGCAGTCCTTGCCTTACAGAAAAAGCGAGGGAAGACTGAGCTAAGCAACAGCTTTTTCTTCCTGCTATCATAAAGGGCCTGGATGACGATGCCATGGGTATCACTCAGAAGTAGAAGTGCAATCATGTTCTTAATGACCATGTCATAATGCCTCAGTGTTGGCATTTCCTAACTTCCAAGTGCCTCATTTTATACTATTAGCAATATTTTGTTCTGACAGAAATGCTATCACATAGGATGTGTGTAAATGCTGGAGCTATTAAATTCACTGCAAAGACCGTACGGGATTTCCTCTTCCCTGCCTTTTCTCACCAGATTGTTTATCTTAACAGCATTCGACTTGGGGGTTTTTGGTCTCAGTTCTTTCTCTGTATGAATCCAGCTCCTACAGATATGAGCTGTGCCTTTTAGTCTCTGCCTGCCCTGCCGAGGAAAGAGATTTCTCCAATAACCTTTACTGACTCTTAGCTATGTGAACAGTGCAAGCTCACATCGGTAATAAGCAAGCAAGACCTGTGGAGCCAAAGGCTCTCCAGGCACCTGAAATGTCTCTAGCTGGGATAAAGTAGACTGGTGGGTAGGATAGCATACTGAGGGAGGCAATAAGCTGTCTATAGAGCCACAGCTTCTGCTGATGCCCAATACTTCTTGTGGCTGAGCAGAAGCCAACTGGTGGCATGGTAGCTGTGATGTGCTTGGAGAAGAAGCAGCCCCTCTGCATGGCTGAGCATTTAACTGTACAGTTCCAGACACAGCAGTAATGTCTGGTGTGACTTTAAAAGTTCTCCTCTGAAACTGAGACAAAACTTTTTGTTGCTGTGTCAGCCCTTTCCTTCTGCCTCTTTGCTCCCTGTGACAACTGTGGCCTGTTCCTCATATCTGGAGCAGCAAATGCTATTTTTTCTTACTTGTTATAAAATCTTGGGTAGGCTCTGCTCACTTCTTGCACCACGTCCCTCTTTCCTACCACTGATGGCTCTTGTTCAGTATTCCCAAGGTTGCTTGTGGCTGCTTCTGGTGCCTCCTTACCAAGTACTGTCCTTCCTACATCATTACATCCTTCTCTCCGCAAATAATTACAGTAGGCAAAACGAAAAAGCTTTCAGCTATTCTGGGAAAGACTTAATTTCTAGTGCAGTGAATTGTCTGTGTAATGTATTTCTAATCAAAGCTCATCTCTCCTTCTCACTCTGAACATCTTCCAATCTGTTGATTGGAATATTTTGTTTTAGACTTGTCCCCAAGTTCTAGAAGAGGAAGGAGCCGCTGTTACCATGTGTCTGCCTAGCATGACACGTTGTGCTAGAAACATGGCAAGGGAATAAGCTGATAACTGCGGGATGGACAGTGACTTAGTGCTTCTCTGAATCTCAGAATGGAATGATGGTTTTAGCTAGGGGTGAGTTAAATTTTTACTACCACAAGATGGCAGATGGGATCAACACAAGACTACAGGGATGGGATTTAATAGACCAGTAGATTTTCCTCACCTTTGAGCCAAACAATAGTTTCAGATAGTGATTCATTTGCCTTGTGGCCACAATGGGATCTCCATGGCAAACAAGGACATTTTGTCATTGATGTTGAACAGAAGAAGATGACGTTCGAAAGACAGCTGGCACTAAAAGAATAGCATTAAAACACCTCAGTCTAATGACGTCAAGATTCAAAGTAGCATTCTGGTTTTTATAATGCTGATCTTTGAAAGAACTACATTTGTAGGTATGAATTTTAGACACTTAAGTAAGAGTATAATTGTAGCAAATGATTTTTTTTCTTTTTTTGTATTTTTCAATTTTGTATAATGTTACCTCAACTAAAGGTACCTTTCAGGATGCAGTCCCTTTCCTGAGGCAGTATGTGGCTTTTCATAGGCCATTTCCTTTTATTCATTTTAATCTAAATAACTATCTCTTCCTTTTAGGTAGCCAGAAATTTGAGAAATCTTCCCCTGCTCCAGAGCACTGCTCTGTTTGAGGCAGATAATGCCCCCACCAGAGCTGGAGCTTTATTTCTTTCTGCTCTGAACACCCTGAGAACATGTTCCCAGAGCAAGGTCATTGCTGTGGCACTCACTAAAAGTCTTGGAAGCAATTGGCAAGTCAGTTTTCCAGCTGGTGGTTCCAGCCGCATGGCTTACAAGTGCTTCTTTCATTGTCTGATTTGAGAGGAGTAGGGGCTCCATGTAGATTTAATGCCACCGTGCAATGTAAAATGCGTATGAATGAAATAATACACAGTGCCTTAGCAAGAAGTTAACAGCAGCAGTCTGGCAGCTCTCTTGGGCACAGGCTCACTGAATTGCACATGAAAATCAAATAAAGCAGCTTTTAAACCTCTGCTCATCACCTGGAGTGGCCTTGTTAGAGGTCCAGAGCTTTAAGCCCCACTCACAGAGCTTGCTGTGAGGGATGTGGGTGTAGGGGGCCATGGCAGCTCCCTGCAACCCATCGTTCCTTCCTGGAAAGGTGCCTGTGCTCTGCGGTGCAGGGCAGCCAGGAACACCAGGCAGCTTCAGACCTGGGCATGAGGCACCTCCCTGGGGTGGTTCCAGCTAGGGAAGGGCAGGACCATGGTGCGATGGGGCCACGGTGCGATGGGGGTATGTATGTATGCTGTAGGTGTATGTATGTGTACAGGATGCTGTAGCTGAGGCATTAAAGCCTCAGCTGAAAAGCAGCTGCCATGGGCAAGGTGAGCCACGGCTTGGCCTCCCCAGCAGGATGGGGCTGCCCTCAGCTGCTCTGACTCTGAGCCCTGAAGGCAGACATCCTGCCCTTGTGACTGTTACAGAATCTGATAGTCCTATTACTAATGTAGTGCTATTATTTTATTACTGGGATTGGCTGCTTCTTGGTTTTCAGGTAGCATTTTAAGCTACCACCTAAGTGGTCAAGTAATGCCTGTTTGAGTGATTATAAGTGTTGGCACATGAAGGCTGGCTGGAAAAATGGTTCCTACCTTCCAGAATACCTTCACATCTGAAAGCCTGACACTTGTTTTGCAAGCTGTGAACCAAACCCAGCACCTTTAAGATTCCAGATAGCTAAAAAATGGACTCTTAAATAACTCCTAACCTTAAGAGACCCCAGTTTCCAACCAGGCAAACTGGAAGCTAGAGCAGTTTTTTATGTCCCAGCTGGGTGATCGAAGGTCCAGTCTGGAGAGCAAGTCTCTGTTTAGCTTGCCTAACTGAGCTGATCTGCTCTATAAATAAATATTCCTTAGACCTCCGGACTCTGTAGCACTTTCCTATTCTCTGTTCTGCCTCTTCACTGCACTGGCACTCTTGGGTTGGCCTCTCAGTTGCAATCTGAACACATCTAAAGAGCTACTGTAGTTTAAGATATTTATAATGAAGCTGAATACATCCTCAAAGAACATAAAAGTTTTGATGGAAATGTGACGAAAAACTCTGCACCTTTCCACAAATGGGTTAAAAATATCTTAAGGATGTTTTGACACGAGTCCCTTCAGATCAAGAGTTTGAGAGTGCTGGCAAGATATTCTCCTCTGTCTGTTAGTCTGCCTTTGAACCATCTAGTACTGATACTGAAACAGCTGTAGTGTCTTGGTACTCAAAACAGGCTCTACTGCTTTATCTTCATGTGCTATAGAGAAGGGGAAAGAATACGAAGGGATAGATGCTTTTGTGGAAATGGAGAAAGAACTATTTCTGGACAGCTAGGAAATAAAACAGTTTGTAAAAGGTTAATATAGCCTTAGTAAGTACCAGGGAGTAGCAAAAAGTATTACTTTTCTGCATCTACAGATATACACAAAGAGTTCACTTTTCTGACTATTCTCTTTCGTGTTTCCTATTTCCCTAAATATTTTGTGTGGGATTTCTCCTCAGGACCAGTGACTCAGTCCGTGCAAACCAACAATTCTCCCACTTACCTTCCTGTGAAGGAAAATTTATTTTAGTTGAATTGGAGTCACGGAGCAGAAAGAAATGTTTGCCTTTTCAAGTGGAGAAGTCAAAGAACCCGCAAAGATAGTGAGTTCTTAGATGAGATTAATGTCATCTCCTAAGTGATCCCCTTGCATCTGCAAAGAACAAACTTTAGGCCACACTAGATGTTCTCTGACTTCAAGTCAGGATACTCACTAGGATTTTCAGGTATGAGCTCCCAGTGCCAGGATTGCTGCCTTTGCTCTTATTTACAGCCATGGTCATATACAGTAGGTAAAGTATGATTCAAAACCTGCTCTTGGGTGCTTTAGAGACAATGAGTTGATACAGATATTTCAAGAAACTGAAACAGATTAGGCATCAGTCTGCAATGTCTTGGCCAAGACCAGGACTACATGACCTTTCTTTATTAAGGTCTGAATATAAGTATTTCTAGCATGATGGTCTTAACAATCACCTATGTATATATTTGCACATATGCATACCTATATGAATGTAGACATGATTTGAGACACATGAAATAACATCTATTCCAGTATACATTTATTATGCACATAATATACATATTGTACCTATATGTATATAGATGCATAAATTATAAGTGAGAATCACATTAACATATTCATCTTTATGTACCTATCTATATATATACACATTTTATACATGCATGCATACTTACGTATATATGCATACTTATATCCATAACCACATATATGTGTAATAGTTATAGGTTGTATACCTGAATGTGTACAGATATAGATGGTATTTATATGATTTAAAAAATTTAAGCATTTTATAATCATATGCTATTCAGTAGCCATAATCCATCTCTTTGTTGCCTAGAGACTGATCTCAAGAATGAAAGCACACTAATCTTAGTCTGTTTCTTTTAGGCCATCTATGAGAGAAAGACCCATTACTGAGGCAGAGATTTGATTTCTGAGGCCCCACATATCTTGCATATGAGATACTGCATATTGACATGTGAATAACAATAATCATTCTATGCACTCTACTGTAAACAGGATTTTTTATGACATTTCTATAGACTCCTGCTGATAGTAGTTACAATCTATTGAAATTTAAACAAATATGATGTGCAATAAGGGATTTCTTCTGGGACAAGATGTGCAATTGCATCAACCCTGAAAAGGCCAGGCATTGCCATTTCAGGTCATCATGTCCGCCTTACTTAGTGCCAAACCCCATCCTTCTGTTGACTTTTTAAATACCAGAACTATAGCTATAATGATCCCACAGAAGAGCTGACTGAGAAACAAGTTCATGGCGTTTCAACAGCAATCAGTTCTGGCACTTCAGATTTCCTGCCAAGAAAAGAAAATGGAATTTATTCCTCCTAGGCATGCAGGAAAAAAGAATATTCTATGTCATTTTCCAAAAGAAAGATTATTATGGGACCTCTCTGTCTGTTATTTCCCTCCTTGCAGTACATTTTGAATCTAAAACTTCATTTCAATTGGATTTAATGAGTCATTCCAGTCCAAAAACTTTGATGAAAAATGATGGCAGAGAAACAAGAGAGATAAAATTAGTGTCTCTGATGAGATAAAGGCTTAAGTCTGAACTCAACTGATACTTCTTTTGTGGTTTGCAGGTTAGTCATTTGATATGTTCACATAGGAAGTCAGTCACCATGGGCATAGCTAAAATCAGTGGGGAGTTAGGAGGAACAGGATTGTTAGAGTACAGATGTGGGGAAAATGTGCACAAATTTCACTTTTTAAACAAACAAAAAAAGAAAAATTCCTGCAGGAAGACAGGCTTCAGTAGCTAAAAATATTTAAGGAATAATTTTTCCATCTGTGAGTAACTGAAAGATTTTATTCATTGCTTGCCAGACCCATCAGTGCCCTTTGCAGCATTAAAATGAAGTACTGGTCAGAGCTCCAGCTTTAGCCTTAGAGAGCATTCAGGGAGTCTGTCCAGATAAAGATAAGACCGGATGTCATGTCACTCACTATAGTTAGCCACTAGAAGTGCACAGTGCCTGTTGTGCTGCTTTCACATCCTCTTGCAGGTTCAATTCTACTAGCTGCTTCTGGACTCCGAAGTCATAAAGCAACACCTTTAGAAAAACACCTGACTTCTGGTGCCTTTTCACAGCAGTTAACATAACATTAATTGATGTTCCTTAATCAATTACACTTAGGTACTGATGTTAACCATTTACAGTTGAAGTATCCTTGCACTTTTTTCTCACACTATCTGGAAGCTCCTTTTTGCTGATACAGAAGGGCCAAGGTCAGATATGTATAACTGATAAAACACTTCTAGCTGACAAGTATTATTCTGTGTAACAAGGGAAGCTAGCAAAGACTTCGTGCAATATTGCTAAAAGGCTATGATATTGGAAACTGTTCACAGCCAATGGAGGTCTTGCTAGTTGTCTTCAAAGAGGTTGTTGCAGTGATACCACAACTGTCCCAGCTGTTATTTAGAGTAAGATTAAAATATCTATATATTAGTCAGGACAATCACTCCAGTTAAAAGCCACAGCATGTGCCTAATAACATAAGAAAGACAATTTGTTATGATTAATCTGATTTGTGTGACGCTATCTGTTTCACATCCAAGTGTTTGGCACCACAGAGTTCTTCTATCCTAGTAGATTATGCCAGATGAACTTGGTCCTTGGGTTGTGAGGGCAAGCAGCATTTTATATCCCATATCTGTTCATCTAAATGATCTTCTCCCCCGATAACTGATAGCCTAATCTATATTGCTTACCGGGGAAAATTCGTATTTCATGCTATCCCCTGAAACATGCTCATGCATTCCTTTTCTGGTAGCATGCTAGTTGGGATATGCCAAAACCATGCTAAGCAGTGCTCACCTTCCCTCACAAACTTATCTTTATTTTCTGTAACCTTACTTAAGTGGCAACAACCAGTGACAGTTCTCGTGTATGTACCTGGTCATAATTGCTGCATCTGACTCAAAGTGGTTTCAGGTGAGACAGACAGAAACACAATAAATAACCAATTGCTAATTTAAGCAATGAGCCCACCTAGCCATAGTGCTGGTCAAAGGCTGATTCAAGCCAAGTTTGGAAGAAATTTAACATTTGAAAGACCAAAACTTTTTTAAGGTGAAAAACATACAATTAGATTCTGCAGTTTATAAGGAAAAAATAAATAATAAGAATGGTCCAGAAAGCCTCTGGATCATAGAATCATGTTGGCTAACTAGTTGGGTAAGAAACCATACTATTACATCTTAAAATTCCAGGGTAAACCTTCAGCCTGAAGTGTAGAGCAGTAAAGGCTATAGTCCATTACCCACCGCCTTTCTAGAACACTTTTAAACATGACATCTTTGTTGCATGACTGGTATGTACCTAGTCACATGATGAGCACATACGTGAAGCTGCTGGATCACAGAGTGAAATGTGCATTTCTTACATGCCAAGTGCAGGAACTTATGTTCACATGCTTTTAGGCTGGTCCTGAGAAGGGGCTAGACCAGCTGTGTGCAAGAGGATTGCAAAATCAGATTAGGTCTTAATAATGCCATGAGGTTGAGCAGCATTCAGTCATGTCATAGGTTGGCGTTATGTTGGATAGGTTCAATTATGTGATAAGGAGGATGCCATTAAATGTAGACCTTAAGTGCTTCCATAAATGTCTGTGAAGTTGACTGAAGGGAAGGATTTCTACCACCATTTTATCTTGGCAATTTGGACATTTTACAGAACAGAGAGAGCCTGTTGTTGCAAACTGCCTAACACAAAAAGTAGAGAAAGCTTTTATGTATTTCAGTAGTTACAAATAAGGAGGTAATGAAACAAGGTAAACAGGCTTTCATATTTTGATCCAATTTCTTTGTGTGAAAAATCTAGTTAATATATTGTACATACTATTCTTTATGTCTCATGCAAAGAACAAAAGACAGGCTTATTTAAAGCCTTGAAAAGATTTGGTGTGACCCTCTGCAACACAAGAGGCAGCTCTGCACTGGGGGGAAAAAACAAACTTAATGAGAAAGGTAGTTTGTGGGGCTTGCTTAATCCATAATATTAATTGAAGAAGCTGGGAGCAGAGGGAGATAAAAATAAAACATTTTCTCAGCTGCTGTCACAGATGTGAATCTTCGTTGAGCAAGAACACTTAAACCAGGAGCACACAAACACAGAGGTGACAGCAAGTGCTTGGAGCCTTATTTAATTGAGCAAGAAGAGGAAAGCACTTCTGGTACATTTGCAGGGTACTGTAAGGGCAAATCTATTTTCTCTAAGTGGAGTGTATTTACTTCTAGCAGGGATTTTTCAAGGATGGAAGGATTCAGGGCAATAAAGTTCAAAATATTAATGCCATTCTTAGTACACAATTCAGTTTAGCCCAATATGAGACCCATTAATAAAATGTGCAATATGTTTTTAGTAACCAGCCTTGGGGATCTCAGAGATGAAGCCACATCCTGTATGAAAGTTCTTAACATCTTACTCAAAAGCTATCTCTAATTGCATGCATCAGAACTCCAGAACATTTCTATTGTAAATATGTAATTGATTGGCATACTAAAATATTTCACGTCCTAAAAGTGTCATAAAAATTTATTATTGAGAGACTGTTTCAACAATACAGATTTCAGGAAACAGGCAAAGCTGGATCAGAAAGGTATTGCCATGAGAGATTTTAGTGAGATTTACATTGAACAATAAAACACCTGGAAAAAAATGCCTGTTATGGTAAGGCTGTGCATTCCCATATGATAATGCTAATTTCTTTACTGTAGAGAAGAGACAAGCAATAAACATAACAGGGCAAGGGTTTATCAGGACTCTTCTACTGAAAGCTAGTAATAATATCTGAATATGTCTATTTTCTTTGAATGGTAGTGGGGGTCTGTCGTTCTTTGCATGACATCCTTTTGTACACCTAAAGGTCACACTAATGGCAACCTCATATTAAACCAGAGCTGGATTAGTCTGATGAATATTATTAGTGCTTTCTTTTAACTACCTCTTATTTTGTGTTTTTTCCCAGTTGAGACCAAGAGGTAGCATGATATTGTCTATTAGTTTGAGAAGGATCATTGCATTGGCTTTATCCTCAAAAAACCACTTGGCTGACAGCTGGACAGGCACACACATGAAAAGCAAACAGCAGGAAGCTAAGCTCAGATGACTTCTGGCCCTAGAACTAAGAGAACAGACAGAATGTGCATAATGTGTTTCTACACATAAACTCCAGACATCGACTGATGACACTAAAAAACATTTCCACTCTGTGCTGGGTAGTATGAAATGAAGGCCTACTGGAATATGAAAGTGGAGAAAGTAACTCAGAAGTTCAGTGGGAGAAAACTCGTGTACTGTTCACCCAATTTTACTAGTGATCTTCCCACTTTTAGGAATGATTCAATTAAGATTTGCTAGGTCTCAGGCTGGGTCTTTTAGAAATTTTTCTTCACAAGATTCCCATTTTTAACTAATGACAATACTGCTTGTATTGGTTTGATGCTGAGAACTTTGTACAGATGGGTTTTATCAGTAAGGTAATTTCTGCTGAGGTCAAGATCAAGAAATACCTCTAGCTCAGAGTTATATATATATATATAGCTCAGAGTTATATATATATATTTATAAGAATAAAGCTATGCCTGATTAAAGTGAACTTCTGAAGAAAGCAACTAGAGTTTAACATATACTTAAAAGATAATCAACTGCAGAGTTACATGCTTTTATAGCTCAGTGCAGCCTCATCAACACTATTTATTACTTTCTATAAACGGTAGCTTGGAGCTCAGTAGTTAATTTTTATCCAGATCTGCTGGGTAACGTTGCTGAGGACTGTTCAGTAGGAAGCAGAATGACAGATACCCTTCTTCTGTCAGATGGATCCTGAAAATCCCCTCTGGATTGAAAATTGAGCAGTACACAACAGCTGCTCCTTGAAGAACAGGGAAAACACTAATAAATACAGCGTGTCCCACCAGAATTGAGAATCTAAAATTGAGGAGAATCTTGGTGATGTTTAGGAAAATGCACAGCATACTCCTTTTTCAGATGTGGAATGTAATCCATCACATGTGGAAACTTGCTGCAGAGTAATCTTAAAAACTCTAAGTTGATAATTAAAACCAAAAGAAGGATAAACATGTAATATAATTGCTCAGGTAAAGATTGTTGTGTGTTACTTGACTCTCTTCAGCCAAGAGTAGGCTGTTTCTAAGGAGCTAAACAGCATGCAAAAAAATCTCTGTGGAAGTAGATGAGTTACCTTTGTTCTAGCTCTCAGTGTTGTTAATCTTCAAGGGTACACATAGAATCTCCTCATGTCTCCTCAAATCCAGTCAACTAGTTCTGTTTAATTCAGATACAAAGTGGATCATAGCAGCAAAAAATCAGAATAATCAAGTTATGGCACTGAGAACATGATGCTTACCCTTTCAAAGAGCAAAGTCTAGCTTCATATCTTTTCCTTAAGCATATTCAGCTGCAAGTGGTTAAGTGTTTTGGACATTGCCATTTGAAACCTTCAAGACTTTGGTTAGAGCAACTGTCCCATTAAGAATGTTCTTCAGGACTTCTAGGTAGAAATGAGTGAAGAATTGTACAGGTCTAAGTGGTGGGAAAATATTTTCACTTTAGCTATTTGGATTTTGTTTCCCCTTGATAAACTAAACAAATTGAGAGCTCTAAATTGGACACATTCTGCTCAACAGTAAATGAAATATTTTACTGCCTTTTAAGCCTCCTTGTTTTCTTATTTAAATAATAAGTTTGGTTTTGTTTAATTAAATGTCATCAAGAAACAAAATTGGTACTGTTTCATTATCACAGTTTTTCCAGTTTTCTAAGAGAGAAAAAGTTAAGGTAAATTCACAAAAGGTTTAAGGTTACCTGAACAGACTTTCTGTTTTTCATCAGAAAAAAGGTTGTCCAGCTCAATCCTTGTATCATAGTTACTCATATTAACCCCTTCAGTAAATAATTATATTTATTATTTTTCTATAAATGTGTGAAGAATTATTGCAAATTACCAGATTTTTTTCTGCCTGAAATGGTTATAGTATTATTCTCCCTCCTGTCAAAGACATAATCAGCCAGTTATAGCAGGAAGTACTCTGAAGGTCAAAGCTGTATATGTAGCTTATTGACACAGCTCTAAAATTCCTAACATTTAATTCCTTAGAAAGAAGAGAGCATAATCAAGCGAAAAGTATGAAGCAGAAAACCATTTATTTGGTTATAATGGTGAAGGTGTTAAAATCACATATGCTCAGTTTGCTTCTGATGTTTTGTCGGATGATGTCCTTTTCAACATCTCCAGGGATGGAATGTTTCTCCTAAGCTTTTCTTTCATGGTTGTCAGTTTGAGGAATATTATTCATGTGGGTAAGTACTGCATCTGCTGCCTGTATAAATTTGGGATATTCCCTCTTGGTAAAGAATTTTTGTCTAATGAGCCATTTAATTTAAAGCTGAAATCAACAGCCTCATCTCATATTCTGATTTGATGAAACCTCTATAGGGTGAACACCACTACTTGGTGACATGGTTTAGTGCGAGGTGTCCCTGCCCATGCCAGGGGGGTTGGAACTAGATGATCTTAAGGTCCTTTCCAACCCTAACTATTCTATAATTCTATGATTCTATGATTCTATGAATAGTTCTAGACTTTCCTTTGCGATAAAAGGTCCAGCCAGGCAACTGCAAATGATGCTGAAAGTTTGGAACTACAAAAAAGCCTTTGTCAGAAAGCACCTGTCTTCATATCCAGCTTAGTAAATAGTAATGAAATGCACTCAATAACTTCTAAGACATCAAACACCACATAACCAATGGCCAAAGGATGTGACTAACCATCACAGGTGTATTCTCCTAAGAGCAAACAACTGCCAGTCTTTTGCAGTTCTTTTGACTCAAAGACTCTTGTCCACGTTTCTGCACAGTGGCATATATTTGTCAATATGGTATCTAGGAGGTTAACAAGACAGCTGTATTTAAATTTCGAATTTTGGCCACCGAAGGCCAACTCTCAGTGTGCAAGTCCCTGTTTTACCAGGACTTCTGTCAGGGCTACACATAACTCAGAGCATAAATTAAGAATCCCCCACTGCCTGTATTGTGCTCCTCTTCATACCAGGACTTGGAACCTTCTACTCCAAAATCCTGTTCCAGACCTAAAAGCAAGAAATTGATGTGCAATATGTTTACATTTAGTCTAGCGTATAAAAACAATTATGAAAGTTACCCAAAGTAGTGCAAAATACTTGTTTTTTGCATAGATTGTTTGTCAGGTGCTCTCATACCTGCATTGAAATAAAAATGAGATGAAAGCTGATGTTTCTCTGACTGTGAATCCTTTCTTGTGATAAAATTTAAAAGGAAATACATTTAAATCAATAAGAAACTTGGTTATGAAAGTCATTCAAACTCACTCAATTTTAGCAATTCGCACTTTTGTAAACTTTGTTAACACTATTATCTTTCATCTATAGGGAAAATAAGTACTGTATTGTAAGGTAGGAGCTCCTGCAGGATATTACCATATTCTGCATTCATACAGCAAGGCTACTTTGCTATGGATCTTTGATTTTCTCCAGTTTCTGTCTGCTTTCTGAATATTTACATGGAACAGGAAAGTTTGTTTTAAATGTCTCTGAGCTGTTCTGGTGCCTTTTTGTTCAGAAGCTGGTAGGGTATTTTTTAATGCACTCTGAAGTCTTCGGTAACTATAAAAAGGAGAGCTGGATTTCTTTCCCATAGGCTCTCTAGTGAAAAAAAAAAAAAAAAGCTGTTACCAGGTACAGTCTTCTTACCAATGCAAATGGGAAATACATTTAACTATTGCTGAGTGGTTTAAGAGGATGGTTTTAGGCAGGGTATAAACTGAATTCATTCTTTTTATTTTCTAGTAAAGAGCTCTGAGGTGTGTTTGATATTTTAAGTGTGTAGGCCACAGCTCCACTACTATAAAGCCATTATTTGCACCCAAAATATATGTCTCTCATTCTAGAGAGGCTTGTGAGCTGTGAGTCACAGTCTGCTATAGATATGCTTGAACTTTGAAGAGGTGTTGGGAATAAGGTTACTCCTTGCTATCTATCCTACCAACTGATTTTGCTGACTGATTGCACTCACTACGGAAAAGCATGCACTAAGATGTTTGCTCCCCAGGCAGTGTAAAGATCATACCTAACTCAGGATGCTGGATTCCTGACAGGACATGTGCTGGGTGGGGTCTTTCACAGACCTTTCTTATTTTTTTTTAAGCTGGTGCTCTCATCAAGAACATCAGCTGAGTTCGTGACAAAAGAAATAATAAGAAATTCATAATACAGACACAGAAGAGTCCAGATTCCCACAAAAAGCCTCTGCCTGAAATATAGAAAATATGTGTATATACAGGATATAGAATTGATATAACTGTGGCATGGTAGAGACTAAAAGAGTTTGTACAGTTCATTTCCAGGAGAAATGTAAAAGAAGAAAAGCTTTCCTTCAGCTTGGATTCCAATTGCTGCTTTGTACTCGATAGAGTACAGAAATAACCAAGCAAATGACTGCTTACTTTAAAGAGCAGATGGATGATGGTCAGAACTGCACATGAAAAGATGATAAAATAGAAAAGCAAAGAAGGCCTGATTAAGCAGTACACTTAAACTTCTAAGCACACATGTAGATGTGGAGTTGGACACTTAAAATTGCTATATACAACATACAGCATTAATAGCCATTTTCTACCCTACTGTCCAGCAAGAAAAGACTGTTTTATAATTCAATAGAGTGGTTTTGATATATTATATGTAGCTTTGTTGGCTTTACTGAGCTGCTCAGATTAATCAAGAAGGCTATAAGCAAGCTATCAGATTAAGATTCTCCTTGCAGGAACTGTACCAGAATCTGGAATTTAACAGTTTGGGAAAATGGTGGTAAACCCATTAGATAGTGGCATAGTGCAGGCAAAGTTATCAGTAGTACTGTTCTTTCACTAACTCAGATGTAATGAAGCACCAGATTTCATCCCACTGCAACTAGCAGTTGTTTAAACTTTCCCATAAAAGACAAGAATATCAGGATTGAATTTGGTCAGTGTAATAATAATTAAAAAGTCATTAAATTTAAATTAATCCTTGTCTAATGAAGAGTGAAAAGTATACTTCTCATTTAAAAAAAAAACCAAACAACTGATAATATGCATAAAATATTAAGTGAGTGCATTTCATTTAATATGATATTAGAAGAAACTGCAGTGATAGTTGAAAATTATTTGCCCAAATGGATGCTCAGGAAAATAATAGAGAGTTGGAGAGATCAAGGCAGAGCTTTATTAACCGGAAAGTAGAGAAAAAAATTGGGGCACTGTTCTTATTCATGAAAAGTAACACTGCATGCATACTAGGATGAACCTATAGACAATTTGAGTGAAGATAAATTGACTTTATTATGGCAACTAATGGCATTTACCTTTTCTTATAGATGTTCCTTTGTTAGTTCAATGATTAATGACTTGGATGACAATGTTCAGACTGCTTAATGTACTTCAGGGCCGGGATGTCTCATCTAAGTGCATGCATCTAATCCGAGCTTTAACAAAACCTCCTCTTTGACACAAGAGGCAAAATAAAAGTGTGCATTAAATAGTAACCAGGAGTTAACTAACAGACTTCAGAGGACAAAATTGAGTGTAACAAGCTCAAATCTAGTCAAGCAATGAGAAAGGACTCTGGCACTTGGGTAATGTGTATACTAGTGAAACCAGAGGGACAGTGTAATTCTGTTTTCATGGAGAATAGGATCACATAGTTTATGTCCATACAGCCAAACTCTTTCTCCCTCCAGAACAGGATGGCTGGTCCTTGGTGTCTCCTGTGAATTGTTTCGGGTTTTTATAAACTCCTTAGCCACTCCAGGTTTCGCGTGGGACACCAAAACCAGGCCAGGGATGCTACTGTTAACGTGGATGAACTCCTGTGGTTAGATGAGAGCCTATGCTCTGGTCCTTCTCATAGACCAGTAAGAATATAGGCATAATGTCTGGAAAGTCAAAATATCCTCAGAGACCATATGCAAAGAAAGGAGATAACTAGTGAGAAAAGCCCAGCCAACCAAGCAAGCTGACAGAGCTACAATCCATCAGTAGCAATATTTTGGGGGTAGCTTCTGTACACATCTGAAGCAAAGGTCTTTTTAGACCTAAGCTATAAAGGAAGTTAGGCTAAAAGTGTAAACCAGTTTATAAAATAATTAATTCAAATAAACAACAGCAACATGCAAAAATATAATTTAAAAAACCCTAATGTGTGAGCATGAATTTGCAGTGTAAAGGTCCTCCAGATTTCCAACCTGGATATCATTCCAGTTCCTGTATGATGAAAAAATATTCCCTTAAATTATGTTTTCCCTTAGGATGTGATTCAATAACAGGATAAGAGTAGTCCTGCAGAAAATGCTTCAGGTTAGGGGATATTATCTGAAAACTGTGCCGGATGGTTCATGTAAAGCTTGGTAGTATTACACTGAGTCTTCTTGCAAGACAGGAAATTTTGCTTCCATCAACACAGAACAAAGGCCCTACTGGAATTAACAATGCCAGTACTCTTTCACAGAATATATGAGCTCCAAAGCACTCTATTAGGGAAATAGTATATTATTTAATGAACCTTATTCCTTTTTTGAGAACTACAGATGCACAGAACTATACAACAGAAAAATATTATTGTTATATTTTTCACATCCAAAATCCATTTCACATTTTCTAAGGTTAGATGAGTAATGTTTCCAACCCAATTAACCAACTAGCCCATATAGTAAGTTACCTCCCTCAGAGATTAACATGAAAAATAGCAGACTGTTGCCTACTGCAGTTACAGAAAAGAGCACAGGATATGATTTGTAGACATGAATGAGTTGTCATTCACTCAAAATTATGCATGAAAAGATCAGTGTGTAAGAACAAGAAAATTACCAAAAGCAAACTGAAACTCTTTTCTTCTTCATTATTTTTTATTCAACTTTGCATGTCCTCAGAGTAATCCATGGACAATTATACTATTATTTATGGATATTGTTTCCTCTGGTATTGATTGCAAGACTATTTTTTTTTTTTCCCTTGGCAACATTTCTGTATTTCTGTCAAGTGATTGCTGTGGCAGACCAAGAGAATAATAGCAGAAGAGAAACTTCATCTGAAGGTCAGCTCTGAACACATATTGCTCTCTTTCAGTGATGCTTTATTGCAAGTCCTCTAGTTTGACATCATTTGACCACCATTAACCCCAGATCTGTGTGCTGCCAAATCATTTGAAAGGATATCTGTGAGCCAATCTATGGATGGTTACACAATCACAGTTCAAATGTGCATTATAGGACTAGCGAGATGTCTCACTAATGCCTCAGTCATGCTGCCATGTACAGCATGGACTGCATATGTCCACCCGGTCCTTTCCTGGTCTAGGGACTGAGTTTGTACTTGGGGTGTTTTGGGCAGCTCTCTGAAGACAGAAGTGATGTGTAGGGTGGATAATGTGTTTCCCAAACCAGCCACTACGCAGGAATTACACACATTAAATGTTTAATGTCAGACAAAGGCAGGCGGCCTTCTGCATTTCAGCACAGAGAGAGTGCGCAGCAACATCAACAGCCCAGATTGCACTGTGGTGACACAGCTGCCCCCAGACTCATGGCACAACTCACTCTCCTTCTCCTCATGGACAACAGACCATGGCAGATGGAGGTGAACTTAGCACAGCCTGAACTGTTCACATTGCAAGGAAATCCTGTGTTGCCTCCTCTGAACATCATCAACCTGCTTCATTAATGAGGAAACTCTTGATTATGCAGTTTGGGATTGGGGTGCCTTCTGGAAGGGAGATTCAGGTTTGGAAAAATGCTGATGTTTACTGGAAGAAGCATAAACTCACCCCTAATTTGGTATGGTGGACAGTGAATGTGAGGATGCCAAGGAGTCTGAGGAAGCAGGCTATGCTAGGCATAATTGAGATGGCATCCCTTGACTCCTGTCACAGTCATCAGTCTTCATGGGGTTAGGAAGATTTGTGAAGTAACATCTAGCCAGATGACAAACACATGAAGTGTCATACTGTGCTTTGCTCCATGAGATGCCCCCATTATATAGATGCTGTCGATGGGATGAATTTTATTATCAGCTGCCTCCTACAGCCAAACCACTTTCTAATCAGTAGGAAGGGAAGTGACGCTGCAGGGCTGCAAACTGTGGTAGATAACCAGGGCCACTGAACTCAGCAGGTGCTGAATTGGTCATGACTGGCATTGCCTGCCTGCAAACATGTCTGATAATATCTGCCTGCAAACACTAGTGACTATATAGAGAATACCAAGGCTCAGCACAAGTCTGAAAAACAGAGGGTTCCTTGTTGCTCTCAAAGCATGCATAGTATAGAAATTACTTTCTTTCTTCCAGTGAAGTAGCTCATAAATCAAATAATTTTTTTTTCTGCTGGCTCTATGATGGAGTTATACTGACATTGTTTTGTAAGAATGCTGTCATTCAACATTTCATTACGAGATCGAGATTTTCCATTCTTTTTTATATTCACTGAAGGTGAGTGACAATCTGTGAATGAAGTCATGTCTTCACGAATGAGATCAAATACCCAAGTAATTAGTGAAAGGTTGGAAAGCTAATTTCTTGATAGGTTTGGAGGCCATCTAGTTAGGCAACCACAGACTGTAGGTGACTAGAAATATCTGATCTTTGTTTTGATGAGATATCTTAAAAATACTGAGCTAACTGCATCACAGAGTGGAGTTAGGGTGGGAAGCATATAGGAACTGTCTTGACTGATTTTCTTTTTGCATGTTGTAATTTCTAGTTACTAAAACTGTCTGGGATCAAGTGAAGGGAGTAACTAATCTTACATTTCCCTACTAAACTAAGATGTGATGGTACAGGAAACTCATCTACAGGTTTCCTAGCACTTGATCCAAAATGACAAGCTCACATGACACAGAGCATTGGTCTGCAATAAAAGCACAGTTCTAAGCTGCTTTTGTTAAAACATTTGAGTAAGTTGATGTCACTGTGGCTAAGTTGATGCTTCCGCTGCTGCAGCTCCACACTAAAGAACATGAATACCCTCTAAAGGCCTTTATGACTGTCAGATGCCGTCTAAAAATAACTAAGATACTGATAATGTAGTTAGTGTCTTGTCCCATCACACATTTTTCAAAGGGTGTTCTGTGGGATCAAGCTGAATAATTCCACTACCAAAGATGCCTGAAGAGCAGATACAAAGAGCATTTGGAAGCTGATTATCTACTTTCAGAATCTGATCTTTTTAATTTACATTATAGGGTGGGATTAAGGTGGGAATCTGGAGTGCAAAAATGTGATTCCTCTGTTTTTAAAGTGACTAGTTATTTCTGTTTCAGATAAAACATAAAGCATGAAAACAAAGAAGAAGCTTACTTAGGTGGGAGATGAAACAATGAGCTGACTTAGGCATCTTCAGGTAAAACATTAATGCTTTTTTTTTTTAAACCAATGCAAGTCTTTTAAGAAGTATTGCTTATTATTTCAACTCTTCTCAAGTATGCAGATAATGCACCATGAGTCTGCACCTTCCAATCAGTAGCTAAACAGTAATTGATTTCAGAGAATATTAGTTCAGTCTTTATCTGGGGTTCCAGAATGAAGAGCAAGCATACACACACAGAGAAAATTCTTAACTGAGTGGTTTTTCTTTTACACTATTTCTGCTATCTACAGACAACTATAGTTAAACTCTGAGCTTTTAGGTCTTCATGCTGAACTCAGGCGTTTAAACTATGACAAGGGCTCTGCAAGACTAATTTTTAAAAAATGGATATTTAAAAAATGCCAACTGAAATTAATAGAGCTAGCTAGCAATTTTCACCACATAGGACTTCTATGCAATTTTTTGAGAGGCACTTGTCAGGCTACAGAGGAACTCTTCATCCTGACCTAAAATTTTTTCTCTTTGGTCTGTTTATCAAAAGAAGGCAAACAATTAACTCAGACTATTTATAACCCTCAGACATCTGAAAGCAGATGAACCCCATCCATTGCACCTGTAGATTCTGAGCACACATGTGTGTTCCAGTCTTGAAAAGGGCAGATAGTGTCTACAATCTTAGACATGACCCTCAACATTTACAGGACTGATAGGTGTGCATTTACAAGCAAGTAGCATCACTCTGCTTTGTTTTCTGTAAGAGTACTTTTTGTATTTTAAGTGCATCAAAAGTAATGGAAATAAATGAACAAAGCAGTAACCCAATAAAAAATAAATGATAAACAACACTCCATAGAAAAGAGCATCAACCCCATTCAGAAGGCTAAGGTTACAGGGACAACTTGGAATATTTGGTCAACTGCCTTTAATAGTTTCCCTGTGTTCTTCATTAAGAAGGATTTATAATTTAAAAATTTCACGATTAGCATTCCTGGAGAGTTCATTTTGATTCACTGGAATAAATATGATAATTTATGAGCAGTACAGGATAGAGTCTCTGAAAATATAAAGCTCTCTCCATTTACTTTTGGCATAGATAAGCACTATCCATTTATGAGTGAATTTCAGCTTAAAAGAGCGATGCTCGTGGGAACACTCTGACCTGAGCACTGTGGAAATGTGTACTGCATTCCCACACATGCTTTCTTAGGGCAGCGTAAAACTATTACTTCAGACTGTCAAAGACTACTTTAGATACACAGTACCTGACTACAGTTTTACAACAAAGACAGTGATGTAGGTTCAGGAGAAGTGGTGGTCTCTGTCTGTAAGGGTAGAGAGAACAAAATTAGCAGGTAAGAGAATCTTCCCTAAGGAAGATTCTACCATTTCTCTTCCACATACCAGTCTCTGCTCTTCCTCTCATACTTTTCTGCACCACCCTTTGCCATTGCATTCACATTGTCTTCACTTGCACGTGGCAACCTCCCTGTGCCTCCCAGTACTGGTAGCTGGATAGAATGTAAAGCCATTATTTTTCCATTTGGTCCAAGTGCTAAAAATACATTTTATATCTTTCAAGCTTTTTACGTCGCTCAATGTATTTTTTATGACTGTTTTTGAGAGTCTTCATGTCCAAGGGTAACATCTAAAGGCTTTTAATCAAACATTCATGCCACCAAATGTTCTCTTTGATATAGCAATTTCTATGTTCTGAAAATAAAATTGATAAGACCCTTTAAGAAATTTATGGGTTTTAACTTCTTGAGTGGAAAAATTCTCACAATGATAAAATGCAGCACTTGCTTACCAAAAAGCAGAATGTCTTTTTCCTTGCTCTGAGTCCAATACGGTTTCGAAATGCAGATTAGCTATTTTTAGGCTCTCAGGGTGTGTCTTACTTGTTTTATTGGTGTGAATCACTTCATTGCATTCCTGGGAAACAGGGGAGGCAAGATAAAATGCCTAGAAATAAAGAGAGATTGATGATGCTTATTCTTAGCAACTAGAACTGTTTCAAATTCATACTGTTACACCAACAATGTCAGGTGGACAGAAAATATTAATATGTAAAACTTCAGATTATTCCAGCTATATGGGATGCACAGGTTTATTGCCAGACTAGATAAAGCAGAGAAACAAGACACCACAAGTGATACTTGGAATCAGTATGAGCACCACTTGATGGATCCATAAATGTACCTAAGCCTATTTTTACAAATCTAGCTTGTACAACTTTAAGTACGACAGTACTACAATAACAACCTTTGGAATAATGCAATGCCTATACATTATGCCATTTCCTAACCTGAACTGCTTTATCCCTTTTCTAGAGATCAGTATAAGGTTTTCAAATAACTGGATAAAAAATCCACCATGATGGGGTTTTGTCCCTTTTGCGCACCTACTTCAGAACAGAGGTGAGCAACTGAAAAGCTCTATTTTCATTAAATCTAGCAGCTATTATTCCAGGTATAAAGCCTAAAAATATGAATGGATGAATTATAAAGATCTCAGTGGACCCTCAGAAAATTAATGAGCTACTAAATTTAAGGTTTTAAACCTGTCATATTTTTATATTAACCAGCATTTACTTTGCATGTGACCATTCACTGGACCATGCAATAGTCCATCTACCATCACCCACACACCCAAATCTGTGCTTTATCTCTCTCACACACCATTTTCATACATGCTGCCTAGAGTTTGGTATATATATATTACCATACAATTTAACTCTAGGCAGGAGTTAAATTATATGTCTGTGGGTCCAGCTTTTGGAATTTCACTTTAAATATCTGAATAACTCTTGGTTTGTGTCTTATTTTAAACTTCTACAGGTTTAAGTTTAGTCATTTTCACATGCATTTTGATGAGTTAACCTTCATGAAGAAAGCTAGGGAAGTATTTCTGAGCCCAAAGCTAGACATATGCCAAAGTAGCTAGGTGATTCAGTTTTGTAACTAAGCATTTGCCTTCTTTAATATACAGATCAGGCATGCATTCAAGCACAAATTAGAAAGTAAACTTTAAATGTCTTTGGAAGTCTGGGATTTTGAATATTAAGTCTGCAAGTCAATTTTATAAGGCATATAGTGCAGATATTCTGTGTACCACTGAAGGGCAGGATTTGTTCATTAGATGTATGCAATTAGTCATCTACTCAGTCATCAGTGGAAAGAGATTAGGCACTTCTAAAGTTAAATTCATCATTTCCTGAGGTGAATGTGTAGGATAGATGGGGTGGGGGGTTAGCCTTTACAAATTCCTATCTTCTCTTTTGATTGCAGGGGGACTGTAAGTTGTTCAGTGCTAGTCAGTCACTGGCACCAATTGAAATTTCAGTCTAACATGAGCATACCAGAACAGATAACAAATATTAGTACACTAAACATGTGTCAAGGATCTTTATAACAATTTACCTAGAGGATTGAGTTTGAGCACCTAGGAGTGTGCCTTGCACTAAAGCAGCAGTTTAGAAACAGCCAGTGGCAAGACACTACTGGATTATATGCATGGGAACAAAGAATACTATTGGAATTATAATAAAGGACATGAGAGAAAAGATACGTGGTGGTGTGGCAACTGGTTACTATGGGACTAGATCTGGTGACTTGTATGGTCTTTTCCATGTCCATGTTCAAGTTAAATCCAAATTTTCTTGGGACAGAGGAAGATTCTTCAACAGAAAATTAAGCAACAGACTATGTTTTCCAAAATAAAAACACATTTCACTAGGAAAAACTTTCATTCAGAATAGCTTGTTGTGTACTTAGATGCTTTCTTACTAGTTCTGGTTAGTGCAGGCTCAGCAATGTTGATATACTACTTGAAAACATAATCCTTTACATGGAAGCTCTTAGGAAAACTGAAGTAGTATATTTCTCAGCAATCCATTTCCAAATCCTGTAAATCAAGGCAGTCTGGATGAAATAACAACCAGTAAGTTCATTTCTTAGCTTCTAATGTTTCTCTAAAAACTCACTCCCACTCACTTCAAGATAAAATAATTTATCACTTATTACAAAAAATTTGTCTTGTATGTCTCATCTGAATTAGTGTGT
Organism: Myiopsitta monachus; assembly: GCA_017639245.1. NCBI lineage: Eukaryota > Metazoa > Chordata > Aves > Psittaciformes > Psittacidae > Myiopsitta > Myiopsitta monachus. The sequence continues at coordinate 87,948,515 of CM029918.1, forward strand.
GATAAAAACTCTTCATCCTGAAACACTGCCAGTCACAAGATCAGTTCATGCAGCTTTTGCCATTTGTGAAAGAAGATGCATATCTGGAAAGAAATGATAAATGCGCCTTCTGGGGAAAATTAAATTCTCTATTTCCCTCTATAACAGAATAATTTATGCTTAGGAAGGTAAGAGATCTACTGGTGATATAAAAATCATCAGGTAACAGGTAATCAGTAAAGGAAAAGGGTAAAAATGTGTAAACGTCAAAATAAGAGTAGTAGAAAACAGAAGGAGAGGCAATGGTACAGTGAGACAGTGGCTGATGCCAAGGGCATCGTCTGTTGTACTCCCATGCACAAGTCTGTTGCGCTCTGCTGCTGAAATTCATTCTTTTTTCTTCCTAGAGTAACTTTCAAGGCAGCTTTTATAAAATCATATTTTATTGAATCAGCTGAACCGAGTGTGTTCTAGAAAGCCACATGAATTCCTGCCCTATTTAAAATATTTATGCCACAATATATTATTTAATGTTCTGTGTCTTCATTTGTTTTGGGGCAATCTACGTGTATCAAAGAAATGACATTCTGATATGAGTGCTTTTAAAAAATGGTATTAAAAGTTACTCTCAAAAAGAACTTTAAAAACTCCTTGTGTATTTCAAGAAACTATAAATGACTCTTTCCTTTTTTATATGATAGATAGTTTAATTTCACTTCTCAGCTCTCAGGCAGCTATCTACTGTGTAGTATGAAGTACCATCTAACCTCTGGGTAGTGCAAATTTAATCAAAGTTTTGTTTATCTATCTCTTTAAAAAGGGTGGTATACATCTTCCCTAATACAAACCAGAGGTGTCTGTCCCTTTTTCTGGGCTTCACATGCTCTCTGGACAGCTAACTGAGCCCAGATGCCCAGTTGAGAAAGGACAATACTGTGGAGCGCATCTTTGCACGCTCAGGGGAGGAGCTCCTGTTCTTGTCTGATGGGGACTCTGTTCTGCCGCCTTGCCTGTTTTTATTTCTCATGCCACAAGTGGCAGTAATGGAGATCAAGTGCACCATCAGCAAAAATAAGGCTGGGTTTCCGGGCTTAAAGCATATAAGGAATTTACATTCTGGTGTACCTGTGGAACATGGGGAACCTCCAGTTACTGAGAGATGAAAGTGGCCTTTCTGGGCAGGGCAAACACAATGAAAAGCAGTGAGAACAGGAGCTGGAATATCATGTTAGGAGGAGGAAGATGGCAAGAGCTCATGGGATAACTGATGGGATACCTATCGTCACCTTGGCCAGGGAAAGGGCAACAAAGGAGCATTCATGTGGGGCAACATCAAACACTGCCCACTGTCTTTTCTTACAAGGGAGGATCTAGCTATAAGGCAAACCCTTTTTACAGGAGTTATTAGTACTGTCATGAATAGCGATACTGTGTCTTAGAGGTGCCTATCCTGGCAATTTACATTCCGTACTGTGCTGACAGGTTTTGTTACTATTCAGAGAGTGATTGTAATTTAGAAAACTCCTGTAGCAGTGTAGTATTTTCTTCCTATTTATTAAAGGATTCCACAACCACAAAAGCCCCCCCAAAAACCCAAACCAAACCAGTTTGACTTCTAAGGCAGAAAATGTTGCCAGAGTTAGTAAACTTTCTTCAGTTTTTCAGTTTTCCTGAAGTAGGAACAAACTGTTCAGTACTTTGTGATGAAGCAGTGAGTTTAGAAGCCATGAAGACCCTGCTCCAAGTGTGTGCTTATGTGTGCTCATGTGTGTCATGCTTTCCACCAGGTAGTCTTTGCAACATGAATCTCGGATCCACTTCATTATGCAGCAGGTATTGCAGAGTCTCCTTGACATTGTATATTTTGGAAACTATGGGGCCCTACAGGTGAACTGGCAAGGTCTTTGGTAAAAGTCTGTAGAAACTATTACTTAGAAGTGTTTTGAAGACCTGTCTTTTTTCATATTGAGGTGTTTTTACTGGAAAATTCCCAACCGACTCCACTACTTTTCATATGCAAAGTTCAGTAAGTATGCAAGACTTTTGGGATTTTAGCTTAAACTTATAATTAACTACAGTGAAAGGGAAATAAACAGATCAAAACACATTTTCATCTCTTACTAATCCTTTTGTATCTCTTGAATCTTACTGATTAGACTGACCAAAGAACTGGGGAAAGAAGCATATATTCTGTAAGTGGAGCCGAGGACTTAGGAGTTCTCTTGCACCTCTGTTTTCTGGGCTTGCTTTGTTTCCTTAGCCTCTCTTGTGTGACTTTAGTCAGTTTAAATTCTCTTCAATTTAAATAATTAACAAAACAAGTGATTTTCCTGGTTATAGATATTTGTGAACAATAGTGATGCCTGATCTTTCATTTTGAAAAATGACTTTCAGGAGTCAGCAGATACATTTTTACAGCAAGAAAGTTGAGGACTAGATGAAGTACAATCCAACAAAGAGAAATAATCAGAGCAGAGTCAGTCTGTTTTGCTTCCAAAACCTCAATGTTATATTGTAGTTTTTATTCTAAGATGTTTTTTTCTACACAAGAACATACATGTTTTTTCTTAATAAATGACATGAAATTCTAAAAGCTTAAAATAATCCATGATTTGGATTGGCACACAAAGTGAAATTCCATTCCCTCCCACCTCTATAAGCAGTCTGTGGGAGTAGTTTTGCTATTTGAATATGTGCATAACAATGGGACATACAGGAATTGACTGTTTTTCTAATTACTCTGCTAAGTATTTTAACTGGGACAGGTTCAGACCTTAGACCAGTAGCTGATATAGCCAGTAATATTAATTTATGCTATTTAAATCAATGCAGCAGCATTCATGTACCATTATCATTAGCCCACTGTACTGGCTATTTCTTGTGCTGTCATCAGTGTCCCTAATTGTTGTTTTGACCATGTCTTTTGATGTATTTAAAAAAACTTATTTGCACAAAAGAGAAATGGTATTTTCTTAGCTGAGCGTGCTTTATAAGATGAAATACTGAAATCTGAGAATCATCAGGGCTATGGTTTTGGAAACCAAAGGACTATTCCCCTCTTACTTGTAGTGGGTCAACAACTTTCCTTGAAAAGAAGATTTGTCAAAGGAGAAAAATGACAGGATGTAAAATTAATAAGTCAGAAAATCCTATCCAAAAATCACACTTCATGCATTTCATATTTGGTAGTGGGCCAATGGTAACTGGATAACCATGTTTTATTAAAGAAAAGCTAACAGCTATATTTTTTAGTAGATCCTGCTGTCCTTGCCAGATGGCAATAAAATAACAAGCAACACTGCTGATGGAAGCAAGAAAATAGGGACATATGCACCTGATCTTCCTACTGCTTCAGAGATAAAGTATTACTCATTTTGCCAACAGTGATTGCATTAAGTGACAGTTTTGCCATGAGAAATCAGCACTTGCTTTTTGTGGCTTAAATAAAAATGTAATGCTGCTTTGATGGCCTGAGACACTGTATAGTTGCAGAGTAAACATCCTGTAGGCTTCCAAATCCTGCCCCATTTGGGTACTAAAATCTTTGGAGCAATACTGAGAGGCACATGGCAATTCCACCTTCAGCTGCACTCAGTCTTCAACTTCTGTGGTTGCTGGAAAGCTTGGAAATTGAAATTGTTTCTTTTTCCCCTTCCTCATGTTTTTCTTCTTTTATTCTGTGTATATTTATCTTCTTTCAGCCATTTTTAATTATTTCCTTTTCAATAAACCATCAGAGAACAATAACTTCTTGATTATGAAGCATCAGGTCTGTTCCTAAATGTCTTTCCTTGTGGGTCTCTGGTATTCCACTACCAGCTTCCTAAAATGGTGTATCTTTCCCTATTCTGTCTTCAAGTGTCTGAACATTGTTAAGATGTAATCTGTAAAGGTATGCGAAGTATTGAGATGCCCAAAGAGACAGAAAGACACATTCAGAAAATTTCCAGCAACTAATTGCCATTGATTCCAGTGGCATCTTGTGACCACATTGTTTCTAAATATACTATTGAATAAATTTATCTTACTGACACTTAATATTGACCCCTTGGCTTGGCTAGTATATTTATATTTGACTGTTAGTATATAGACTATATTGATAGACTATTCTATGACTATTAGCATCTCTATATGTGACTTCATAGGTCTAACTGTTATCCTTTTAGCAGTTAACCTTTTGTCTCATATTTGTACTTACAGTTCTCACAGTCTGGCCTCAATCCCTAAGATATTACTAGTATCCAGTTTCACCACTGAATAACTTCACAAGATTTCATGTTCAGGTATATGGAATGAGCTTCAGTTCACACCAGCTGAGTGCATATGGTCATGTTTTCCTTTCTGTCTGCGAGAACATGAAGAAGTTTAGTGTCTCACAGCAAAATGGCTAATCCTTCCACTAAATTTGTGGAGACTTACTCTTTGACATCGGAGTTCCCACTTTCAGGTCATGTAGATAAACTGGTGGTATATAGTCAATGTCTGGAGCACTTGCCAGGGTGTTGGGCATATTTTTTGACCACTGAAGAGCTTCAAACTTTTTTTTTTACACCATGTCCGACAGATATCAATTTGTCACAGTTTATAGAAACTCAAGATCTAGAAAAATATGCTTTCTGGTCTCAGAAAATAAATATCAAATTTAGTTCCTACTATGCTGTAGAGAAACTTTCCCCTCTTCTCTCTGTTTATTGACCTCTTTCCATGTAGAGGTAAAAACCAGCAGTAGTAAAGAATTACAAGTAGTAAAGAAGAAATAAAGCAAAGCAAAAATTTCATTTCACTGGTGGTGTGATGGCTGTGTATCTGAATGGAAATTATTCTGGTAGCCAAACCTTCACTATAAATGAAAAGAGGAGCCTCCTTTCTAAACTCCTGTAGGTAGTGAAGCTTTATTGAGCCAAACACTTTTTTTTTTTTTTTTTTTTTTTTAAGAGCAGTATCATTTTATGGCTAACATCAAGTTTCTATTGTTTACAGAGAGAGTAAACGATTGAAAGTCAGCCTCCTCACTAGGAGGGCTGCTTTGGGTCACTACTGATCAAGCTGATCAGTAGTTCAACCTGAGGAGGTTTAAGTAGACACAGTGGATTAAAATGGTTCTTTTGGTTACTCACAAGTAAGATCTGTCCTGTTGGTGACTATGGGGATTTGCTGCTGTCATTTTAGAGTCACTTTAAGTGAAATCCTGAAAGAACACATTTTTCCTATGGTAGGATCAGAGTCAAGGGTACTGATTCAGTTAAAAGTGATTTGAAACGAATGCTGTTAGGTCTGCAGGTCACTGTAACTATGGGCTGAATTGGCATAGAGGCATCTTCTTTCTTCGTTGGGAGGAATCTCTTGAAAAGCCAAGAAGCTTCTCTCTTGATTCTGTAACTAGAGTATTTACTGGAGAGTTTCACCACAAAGGTTTGAGAGTCAAAAAAGTGGTAAACTGAAGAGGTTCATATTGTCAGAGCACAGAATCATCCCTACATTTGGCTGTGACTTAAAAACCAAAATCAGAAGAGCTCTGTGTTTTAACCTCTCCACAGTGCAAATCGGCAGAACTACTCATTCAGCTCTGCCCACTTTCCTTGCTGTTGTACCAGCTGGCATTTGACCCCAATACTGTTCAGAAGCAGTTCTCTGAGCACAGTGCACCTAGCTTGCAGAAGCTGGCAGAGCTGCAGCCTGCCCTGGACTCTACTCCTTGCATGTACACTTCCATGATAACTCTGGTCCAGTGTGGTAGAACTGGTGCTGTGTCTGGCTTTGCCCAAGTCTTGCTGGTGTCTTTGCAGTGTACTCTACTTGTGCCTTGTCACCAAAAGGTGACCACGTGTTGTACGCTTGACCTCCTGGGGACACAGAATGTGCAGGATTCCACTGTGGATAGACTGCATGGCTGTTCAAACTCCCAAGTACTGAATTCAAGCTGGAAAATGTTAGTATACAAAAAGTGTTAATCGTGTTCCATTATCAAGAGGAACATGACCAGCAGGTCGAGGGAGGTGATCCTGCCCCTCTACTCTGCTCTCGTGAGGCCTCACTTGGAGTATTGTGTGCAGTTCTGGTGTCCTCAACAGAAAAAGGACATGGAACTGTTGGAACAAGTGCAGAGGAGGGCCACGAGGATGATCAGGGGACTGGAGCACCTCCTGTATGAAGATAGGCTGAGAAGGTTGGGGCTGTTGAGCTTGGAGAAGAGAAGGGCTGCGTGGAGACCTCATAGTAGCCTTCCAGCATCTGAAGGGGGACTACAGGGATGCTGGGGAGGGACTCTTCATTAGGGACTGTGGTGATAGAACAAGGGGTAATGGGTTCAAACTTAAACAGGGGAAGTTTCTATTGGATCTGAGGAAGAAATTCTGTACTGTAAGGGTGGTGAGGCACTGGAATGGGTTGCCCAGGGAAGGTGTGAATGCTCCATCACTGGCTTTGTTCAAGGCCAGGTTGGACAGAGCCTTGGGTGGCATGGTTTAGTGTGAGGTGTCCCTGCCCATGGCAGGGGGGTTGGAACTAGATGATCTTAAGGTCCTTTCCAACCCTAACTATTCTATGATTCTAGGATTCTATGTTAAGACGTTCTTGAAAAAAAGGTATTGGAAAATTCTGTTTTCAGGAAACTAATTAATGTCCATAGATGGATTTTTAAACCGTAGCTGCTTTAGGTGCTATGTAACAATATTTATATAACAATTTATTTATTTATGTAACAATAAATAAACATTTCAATGAAAAGCGATAATTGCTTTTACAGGCCATTATGAACAAAAAATAAAAAAATTAAATCATTTTGGACATTTCTCACAAAAGGCTGAGGTGGGGATTGTTGGTAACACATGAAAGCACAAATACTCTGTTAGGGTCCTGTTTACGAAAAATAGCCTTATGAAGGCACATGTAAAATACCACTTGTGATTATATTCATAAATGGCAAAATGCAGGTGACCAAGCTTTGAAAAGATGCTTTGTATAGCTTATACCTGACTTACATTCACAGCTACATACAGTAGCTTATTTGAAATAAACAACTGTTATAAAATACTACATAAATACTTTATAGCAGATTGATGAAATGAATTAATGTTATTATACTCAGTAGATATGTTCTGTAAGCTTTAATTGTATTTAGTTCTATGAGAACTATAATAACTATATTTTTTGTAGCTTGTTTTGAAGAAAAATTTGAATATCGAGCAATAAAATTCAATAGGTGGAAAATCTTCTGATGAGAATTTTCTTGAGAGCTTACTGGTTTAATATGTCTAGAAAATACAGCTGCTTTAATAATATATTTCCTTTGGCTTTATGCTTTTTCACATAACTAAGTGTTCACAACAGGTAACCAAGTAGCCAGTACTGTGAAGACCTGTCCATGAAGGGGCTCTTCAAAGGCAGAAAGGTCTGATGAAATCAAAATTAAAGAAATACTCAAAGAAGTGTCAGTTCTAAAGGATAATGGATTTTTATTTGCTCTTTGGAAAGCACCAGGATTATAAAAGCTAGGAAATAAAATAACTTTTAAGGTTATGTACCTTTCCCAGAAACAACTGAGAGAGAAAGCTGCATGTGAGATGGAGAAGTCTGGTACTCTTCTCTGTTACTGTTGGAACAGTACTTAAAGAGAATTGCACAAGACAGAGAAAACCATCTGTAATGTTGAAAAGCACATGGTCTTCATTCATCCTATTCTCAGGCTGGTCAGTCCCATGGGAACACACCTGTCACATGTGACGTTAATGATATGGAGGATAAGGACTTTCGAGGGAGTTTTACGTGCAAACCTGTCTTTGCCTTTCCCTGATGACAGGCACTGAAATATGTCTCTCTTCAAATTAGGCCTGTGTCTAAACTTCACTAGAGAGTAAAAGGAGCTCTAAGCAGTACGTTCAGTGGAGTCAGCACAAGTATTCAGCCAGCCCTAAAACACACCCCTTTATCTGATCAGACAGTTTTGCAAGCTCTACTGACTGTATGGGCTGAGGGTGCAGAAAATTTGTCTAAATACAAGTGTCTAATATCACCTACCATTCCTTAGGGCATCCTCACTGGCCCCCACCTCCTGCTTCCAAAGAAGAGCACAGGTCTCCATCTTGTCCTGTATTGCATTTGCCTCACCTACGTGAATGCTTCAGGCATGCCAGGGTGCCTCAGTTGTCTACATTTAGACAGTTGAATCAAGCTTTCTTGTCTTTAATGACTAACACACAGTTTAGACACTACCACAGTCATAGACACATTCAGAAATCTACAGCCCAAGGTGGTGCTATTATTATAAAAATTGCAGTTATACACATACATATAGACATCTTTAAGGACAAATACTCTTCATGTACTTTAGAGATACCCTAGCATGTGTTGCAGGTTGCCTGCTTTAGTTATTTGACTGAAGAGAACCAAGCTGTGCCCAAAGGCTTACTCTTCTGCTCATGAAAAGAATTTCATGAATCAAAATCAGCTTTTTTAAATCTACAGCGTGGATGTTCAAAGCTACCAACCCTGTGTGTGTCTGCATGCAGCTGTGTTTTATGGACTGAACTGGCTAGAAATCATGGAGTTCAGTTTCTCCATTGGTGCTGTGCAAGTGGAGAAATGCTGCAGTCTCCAGGATCAGCTCAAGCTTTGTTACTGCCACAAAGGGGAAAACAAGAGTAACACAAGTAATGTGGAATATTTGAGGGGGCTTGTGGGACTGTTCAAAACTTACCATGGGATGTCTTTGACCCTTTGAGAGGGGTCAAATGTGGGGAAAGAGGAGGATCAGGAGGAACCAAGGAGGAATAAGCCACTCCTCTGTAAGCAGGTGTCTTGTCTGAACCCTGTGATTCTTTCAAGGGCTCCCTCCCTTTGATCTTCTGTGTTTTCTCCATTGCTGCCCAGTCCTTAATGTTTGTGAAGTTTCCTTTTTATTTGATATCTCTTTCACACTGAATATTCCTTAACCAGATAATGAGCCAGAGGCTTTCACTCTCCATGAACTCTTACAGGCATCACTAGTAGTGTGTTATCTTTTCACTTCTTTTCTATGTCTTTCAAAATGTGCTTTCCTTATTGATCGATGAACTTCTTAGTGTTGGAACAAGGGTCACCACTGCATGTTTCATATGAGTAAAAAGATGTACATTAAGAAGAAAATCTTGGCTTGATTTTACCTCTAAAGTAGAGGTACAGTAATATTCTATACAAAACATTTGACAAAAGCAGAAAATTTCGAACTGCTGCCATTCAATCAGCTCAGAGCTGCTCTTTTGCTCACCCCACCAAGGTCTGATGTTTTAGTGTAAAATTCAATAGTTAACAAAACCAGTCTGGAAAGTACCAAAAGATGTGCCTTTTCCTTGAATCTTTGAAGAAAAACTGACCTAGAATGTAAGAGTTATTGGAAAAATGTTGGGTTTTTTTTTTTGTCATGGAACAGGTGATTGACAAGAAAACAATCAGACAGAAAGAGGGATTATCTGACAACTGCAAACTATTTTCAAAATTACCTCTCTTTTAATTGGTATTTGTTTTCATCACTGCAACAAAGAATCAATATCCTAAGTACCCCAAAAACTATCAGTTCTATAACGATTAGGAGAGCAATTAATTTTCCTGCTCTCTAAAGCAAGTAGAGAAGTGGTGTTATCAAAATTACCATTTTAGCAGATTGTATGTCACAATAAAAGCTGATAAAATTCTAATACAAAAAACTATCTTAAGATACTGCTGAAGCTGGCTGCCATTTGTTGCTATTGTTTAGCCCAGTCTTGAAATTCATCAATAGATTATCACAATCCCTTTGAGCACAATTTATGCCAAATGATGGTTAGGGAGACTGAAAGTGTCAGAAATCAGACTCTTGTGTTTAGATTTTTTTAATTAAAGGTGTTAATATTTTCCATGGCAGGGCAGAGGGGTAATTTACTTCTGGAATTATTTTTTCAATGAAATACTCTAATGAAAGCTTATCAATTCTGAAATTTAAAGTTCCTGGGATTTCTGCAAATATGGGATTAATTCATAAACAGTAGCTCTTTAAATGTTCTATGTATTTGATATACTATATGCAAACAAAAAGGAAAGAAATTTTTCTCTTGCCTTGAATGGTCATATGAAATGTAACTGCAAAAGTTGTAGATCATAATGATTTCTATTTTGCTATAAAATTACCTGAGGGATTGAGTAATAACAACAACAAACAATCAATAAGTGTTCAGCTGGAATTCACCCACCTATTGTAATACCTGGGTACCTAGAAGGGAACTGAATTGGGTTTTGGAGAATAAAACTTCAGGATCAGGCAAATGGGGAGACATCCCTTGTCTGTCAAAGACTCTTTAGTCATCCTGTTGTATCAGTTGTAGGCACGACCACTCTTTGGTACACATCCCACACTTTGTGCAATTTGTCTAAAGGCACAATATACATGGATAGTTGAACCAAATACATTAATTTTAACAGGAAAATAAAATCCACCAGTCTGTATATGTGATTGCTTTTGAAAGTTTTTAAAAAACTCGTGTGAAAATATCCTACTGTTTGATGAAACTTCTTTCCACAGTCACACACACACTGCAGGCAGTGCAACCTAAGCACCACACATCTGTCCCAACTTAGGACATTGACACCCTTGTCATCCACCTGTACGGCCAAGCAAGACTCTTTGCCTTTTAACTTCAGCTTCTTGACTTCTCTTCAGCTTTCTGTTTGATATTTTGATTCTCTGAATCCTCAGCTCCTATTTTATCTCAATTCTTCTAAGCTCCCTATGCTCAATTAACTATGTAAGTGCCTAAGGTCAATTAATCTGACTGCTTGTACCTACAGTGCAGGGGAAGGAAGGCCCAAAGAATTTAACTTTTTAGCCAGCGATGCCAAAGGGAACTCTAAAAGCTTTCCTTGAAAGTATCTGTAATGGAAGGCTCTCACAAGGCCTATGAGGAGTAAGTAGCTAATTTCATCTGTACTTTAGGATGCTACAGCTCATATTTTATCAGGGAAGTGCACAATGATGTCTCAGTAAAAACCACAACATTCTTTTGGCTGAAGTCAGTAATGGTGACTTAATGTCAACAAAGAACCTTATTCTGGATAATTTAAGTCAGTAAGATGCTTTCCAGGGTCACTTGAATAGAATGGCTGTAGAGCTCACTTTTGAGTCACTCAATGTCGTGATTTAAGCTGTAACTCATGCAGTTTGTTCACTCACTCCCCCTTCTTTCTTTCCCCCGCTCCCTGAGGGATGGGAAGGAGAATCGAAAGAATGCAACTTCCACAGGTTGAGATAAGAACAGTTCAGTAACTAAGGTATAACACAAACCACTACTGCTACCACCAATAATAATAATGATAAGGGAAATGCAAGGGAAGAGAATACAACTGCTTATCACCTGATACCAAGCCTGATCCGGGAGTGAAACCACTTTTCCGGGTCCCTACCCTCAGTTTTTTACATCCTGGGCATGATGTGCCGTGGTATGGAATACCTCTTTGGTCAGTTTTGGTCAGGGTGTCCTGTCTCTGCTTCCTCCTGGCTTCCCCTCCTCCCTGGCAGAGCATGAGACTCAGAAAGTCCTTGGTGAGACCAAACAGTCTAAGCAGTAACTGAAGACATCAGTGTTATCAGCGCTGTTCCCAGGCCGAAAGTCAAAAACACAGCACTGCACCAGCTATTAAGAAGGAGAAAAATGACTGCTACTGCTGAATCCGGTTCACTCAACTTCGAAGACCTGACTAAGATTTCGATGTTATTTGTTCCAGTTTGTAGTAAACCCCATACATTTAAAATAACCTAAAGACAACCTCATAAAACAGGAAATAAGTAAAATCATTTTTTGAAAGAGCTTGAATAAATTAGTTTTGACTCAAAAGTTCTCCCAGATGGATCTGGGGACCCGGAAGCCATGCCTGACTGAGCTGAAATCGTCCTTTTTCTGGGCCAGCTGGCTCCTCCAGCTATCTGAGTCTACTGTGCCAGGGTAGGAAGGAAGGTTTCCAACACACGCTCTTTGAAATCAATATATTTCCACAGGATAGGATGCTTTAGACAAATCAACAATTGCCCATCAGAAAAACTTTCAATTGGAATAGATTCAGCCAGCCTTTTTTGAGATGACAGCTATCACCTGGAAAAAATAGAGTGGCATCTCTAGCATATCTTCAAGGTCTTCATCCAGGTAATAGTATTTTAGAGTTCTGTCTGCTCAAGTCTTCAGAAAACATCAGATGAAAAACTATTCTCATACAGGTATTAGTGGCTCAGCACAGGACATAACATTCAGTCTCTTTGGTACAATGATAAGAACTTTATTATATTTGTATGATTACGCTCTTCATCTTGCTAGGAGATGGACCATGCAGACAAAATTTTAGAGCAGTGAAAAGGATGTTATGTATCTGGCTACCATTAGAAATGTGGTTGCAGCTGTGCCTGTGACTGGATGCCAGTAAGATTAATAAGCTGAACCACTGACATCTGGTTGTAGGAAAACTACAACTAGGACATAGAAAACCAGCTGGAGTATAAAATCTGATATGCTCACAAAGGGTCATAATTCATCTTCAAATCAGAAGAAAATAGGTTAATAGAGGTTAATATAGATATGCATATACAAAGAAAGAATAAACAAGCAGCAGGCAAGACTGCTCCCCTTTCAGCCTCTTCTATGGTGAGCATGCTGACATGAAGCGACGGCACCACTGCCTGCAGTCTGTCCAAACAAGGCTGTATTAGGAAGCATTCACAAAAGTGAAAAACTTGAAGTTTGGCTGGTGAATATAGGATCACCACAATATCTATGCATTTAATGTATTCCAGTCAAGCCCTCAAACATGGCACAAATAGTTGATATGCTGGGGTCTCACTGTACAAAGCAGAACAATTTTTATACTGAGCTGATATGGCATGGTTCTAGAAATGTTTTGCTCCTCTATAGATGCCACCTAAACCCAAACACATCCTTTAAGTTTTCTGTGTTTGTTGTAGAGACTTTTATATGTATTTCTGAGAACCATACTTTCCCTATAATCCCAGTGCAATTGCCTAGACCCCTAAGGCTTTTGCACTTTGGATTCAATGATGTCTGCAGCCACATAGAAGGTGGATTTTAGTCTTATCTTTCTTGCCAATTTCCCAGTGCAACTGACACAGGGTTCTTAAAGAGAAGGTTTGGGGCTGAAAGATTGCAACCTGAAACTGTATTTGTCAATCATTGGACTATAAAGAGTCTGATTTCAAACACAGGCCCAAATAGCAAGTGACACAGATCCACAGCATATCTAACATCAGACCTCTTGTTAAGTGCTAGGGACTCCGCTTCTAACTTTATGCACTGAGCCTAAAGGTTTGGGACCAGAGCCTCATATCGTACATGAGAGCAGCTCTGCTTGAGTCTAGGAATGAATCATCCAGTAGCTGATGCATAGACCATGCTAGCCCCTAAAAAATATTATGTTTAATAACATTGCTCACCTAACCTATAAGAAAGCTGTGAAGCTCAGTAGACTAAAGTTCATGAGGTTATCATTAAACCCTTTATCAGAAAATTGAGGATATGTTTTTAGATGGTCACAGTTTCACTCTTAGGTCTTTAAAAAAGAAAAAAATCCAAACAGTTATTAATAAAGAATTGAGTCTCATGGAGCAGTTTCTGCTACATTTGTCATCATTTTGTGTGTACAAATCAGACCTTTTTGTCCAGTTTTGATTAGAAAGACAGATGGGTATGAAGTCTTAACGTGCTTCACATAGTTATACTCCTACAAATGTCTATATGCAGATATAAATATCCAGTAGCATAACTGAAATGGTAAAATGGTTGTCACTGATGGAGAATTAAATATACATAAGGATGTGTGCAAAGAGACATGCTTACACATATGTATACACACAACGGAGTAGATAATATGCATAAATACAAGAAGAAATTTAAGATTTGATTTTTTCAAGCACCAGTTTATGCTTTTAACCTCAAATACTTTGGCAATTTCTTCAGAACAAAGAATCACTTTTGAAGAACCGTATGTTGATAAATAAATATACTTGATAAATGAATAAGGTATCCTTGTCAGCAGCAGGACACAAACACTTATTAAATTATGATCCTCTGTGGAAATTAATTTGCTTTGTAAGTTACTGAAATCTGATTTTGTTGGTAGTAGCTAATAATTCTCATCATTTAATGAGTAAATAAAAAGCACTAATTTACATTTTGGAGGAACAGAAATATTTGCTTTTCTTCTGAATAATGTTTGTAAACAGGATTTTAAAAATAAATTTGTTAAATGAAGTAACCAAGTGAATATTCAAAGGAGTTACATACTGACTATGGAATATTAATGCAACAAATAGTTGAAACAGCTGCATTTGTGGAAGGACTTATGTTTATGGTTGAAGTTAACTTTTAATTTTAGGCCCATTTTAAGACCAAATATTACAAGGTAAAGGTGAAAGTTAGTGAAATGCACGCATTTGAATTGTGCCTGAACTTTCATGCTGGTGAAATAAAAGAAGTAGGAACTTTGATTCATATTGAAAGAGACATTTGAGGGAGATGAATCTTTGAGATGAGTTGATCCCTTGTCTCTGACTAAACTCAGCTGCAAAATGGTATGGCCTGGAAATGCCAGGCTGTTTGATCCGTTTTAGCGAAGCAGGAACCCCCAGGAAACAGCGTGAAGGGCACCAGTATGCTGCCCAAAGGGACTATCTCAGCACATCGATTCCTTCAGCAGATACCCTTTCACTGGTGATGGTTCCCTCCAGAGGTTATTGTGCGGTTGGTCTGGCAGCGTCTCAAAAAGGAAAGACTTAGATTACATAGCCTGACTACTGCATATCTCAGGCCAGAAAACTGTAGGTGGCTCAGGGCGATAACCTATTATTATTACTTAACTGTAACCTCTAGGGGGGCTTCTAGTGCTAACTTGGGGGTTTGCTGCTTTCCTTGCCAGTGTGTTCTAGTGGTCACCTACTCATTCATGCCTCATCTGAATTCTCATATCACTGATCTGCTGGTTCATTCATTGCCTTTCCATATGTAGAGAGCCCGCTGTCATTCTGTCTCCATTAAATGGGAAGAGGAGACGAGAGGACAGATACAATACTATGAACTAAGATACTGAGCATACCTCAATACACAACTTTCTTCAGGCCAAGATTTTAAGAAGAATTGAAGGAAGCCAAATAGAGTACAGGAAAATAAAAAAAAACAACCCTGCATCTTTTTCCTGCTGTCTCTCTTTACAGTGTGCAGCTTTTCATTGCTTCTGTATCACCACTAAAAACCATAATCACTGGGTTAGAAATCCTGTGTCTTGCATCCACCTCCAGCCCAGCAATACATTACTTTTGAAAAAAACACACAAACAAAAAACCCCACAACTGCAGTTTATGGATGCTGAATCTAATATCTTGTCTTACACGCTCCTGAGGATGAGACATGCAGATCTGAGTATGAGTGGAAGGGGATTTTTTCTTTATGAGTACTTATAAAATATAGGGTATTTTTTAATTCCAAACTAGAACAATTTTTTTCCAGAATTTTCCGAGGAATGGAAAACCTGGACTTTTGTCCATCTTCAAGGCAATCCATCCCTCCCCAAACTTCAGTCTTCTCTCATTCTGAAAGACTTAGCTTGCCTTCTTTGGTAAATTGGCATGGGAGTGTGATTCAGACACCCAGTTTAGACACTTTCATACAGTGAATGCAGACCATTAGACAACTAAAATGAGATTCACAGCCCCCAGAGTCTGTGATGGAGAGGGCACAGACATCTTCTGTGATTCTTTCTGCTGTGGATGAGGACAGATGAACTCACAGCTCAGGCCTGTTCTCTAGGCTGAGGGGGAAAGCAAAGCCGTCATTTGGGAACAGGCACGTGGCTCTCTTGGCTGTGCCCTATTGCACATTGGCTGTTTGACATGTGACAACCATTTAAGAGGAGCAGTCTAAAGGGCGTACTCTGCTCTACCCTGCCCCTGGTCCAGGACATCTCCCTTCTGGACTCTTTCTAAGCCTTTCAAGACACAAAACAGACAAACACTTCAGTTAACTCTAAACCAATCCTGGTTTCCAAAAATAATAACTGGAAAAAAGAAAGAACAGTTGTGATGGTGCCTATATTTTTCTCAGAAAGTATGAGTGCCCTTGCAAAGTTGAAAAGCTGGATTCCTCCCAGCTTCAAAGGGATTTTTGTGTCCACGGTAACAACCCCATCACCCAAGCAAAGCAGAAACTGGGGAATACAGAGCTGGGCATTGTCCACATTCAGCCTTTTGAAGCAGATAGGAAGAAGCATGGTTCTTGATCTGGAGCTATATGCTTTCCCTTTGGAAGAGGAATGGGGATGTCTAGAATCCACTTCCTGCTTTTTCTTTTTACTTTTGATTGTTTCATGCAATATGCATGAGCAGTCCCTGGGGCAAAGGCCTGAAAGGTTTCTCTTCTGAGACTGATTTTAAAGAAGAAAATATATTTTGTTCATCTTTATTTCATCTAGGTATCAGCACAGGGCAGAGTCAAGGTTGTTTGGTATCTCCTATAAAACATTCTTGTACTTGGATAAAAAACGCCATTCTGTTCTTTTAAAATGTACAAGGAAACCCTAAATATAATACATTAAGAAAATCAGTGTCTACATGGAAAGACAATACATGTAGGTCTACTTATAATATCCTTGTTCCTATACTGGTTGATGATTTATTAAACATACCACAGTTATTAAAAATGGAATGGCTTTGATATTACTTTTACCTGGCAGAAATTATCCATCAGCTATTCCAGCTCCTCAGCCATGGTATAAAATTGGTCCACCATAAGGTAGCAGAATTAAATTAAAATGAGGCATGAAGAGTAGCCCAGTGAGTGTTGCCAGGTGACCTTCTGAAATATTAATACAGCTTGACCCAAACTTTATTGCTTTAAACCTGCAACTCATGCAATTTTACACAGGCAGCATAGTCTTGAGGTAAAAACCTGGTCACTAGGAAAAAGTGGCCTTGATTTTCCACACAGATTTTGAGTGTCAGTTGTTTCTCTCCAAAGGGACTGTGTGAAGCTTTTTGCTTCCTCTTGTTCTGCCCAGGTTAGATGCCCTGAGGTTTACTTTTGATTTGAGCGTTTCTAATAACTCTAGTGTAAGGACTGACTGAAATACCACATTTCTTCTAGATCAGATTTTCACATGTTTTATTAAGGAGAGACTTCTCTGATTTCTCACCATGCTTTCTATCCCTTTGCTTAGCTTTTGTTTTCTTGTCCCCTGCTCTTCAGTGACCCCAAAACCCTCTTGCTCCTTCAAGATGCCTTATAGCTGTAGGCATTCCTATGGAACGAGAGGTGCAACAAAACATCATCCAGCTACTCTTGGCATATTTTTTATTTAGGTAAAGGGAATGAAGTTCTTTCATAAGCAAAGTCCTTATATTGAAAAAAAAAAAAACAAAAAAAATTATTTGCACCTGCTTTAAAGCACTTCTATGTGAGCAGAGTGGAGCAAAGATCTTAACAGCCACTAAAGTTTAGGTATCCATAAAATATGGATATCTGTAAAAAAGTATAGACGCACAGATATAAAACCCTTCAGGATTTTCAAGGGGCGGTCCTCACTCCAGCATCTCCCTCCCTTTCCCCTTGCTGCTGCCTGCTCTCTGTCAGCACAGCTGCCAGGGCTAGCAGAAGGATCAGGCTGAAACGCGGTGATTTTGCTTCCCTGGTGTGGACCTCACTGCCTGGGGACAGGCGAGCATTGCAGCAGCCTGTTCACTGAGCAGGGAGCAGCTGGTTGGAAACGGTCACTACAGGGGAACATCTCAAACCCTGTTGCTCTCCAGAAGTTGAACACTAATCAGTGTTCCAGGAAGGCATTTCTCTCCCTGTGGTTTAGAGCCCGGGAAGGCTTTTATGTGCACATGCTGATTTTAGACACTTCCACACTATGGCACATATTTAATGTCTGTTTTTTTGGATCCCAGATTTGCTATGGGAATCTACTTCATGTACCTGAATACTTTTTCTTTTTTTTTTTATGTAGTCCAGCATAGCTTTAAGCAAAAGTATAGAGACGGTCAGCACATGGAAAAGAGCAAACAGCAAAGAAGAAATGACTGAAGGTTTTCAGCTGCTAAATATTTTTTAAGAAATGCTATTTCACTTACAAAAAAAGGGAAATGTTTCAATTTTGGGTATAAATACTTGAAAATAAAAGCCAGGTGCTGCACTGACAAAGATATTCATGCTGGGTTTTGCTCTAATTCAAAATCTGTCTATATATGTATTTGTGATTCTTCATTGGCTTGATGACAAATAATGCAGCAAGGAAGTCTTTGGACAATGGCAAAGGGAATCTTTTGCAGAAACCTGCATAAGAATAACAATTTTCAGAGAGCCCAACCCAAGTCCCCTATAGCATCTAAACATGTGAAAGTTTGATCAAAGTTAAAAATTTCTGAAAAAAGAACGTGCATTAAAGGCATTGAGAGAAAATGCTCACAGTTTTGTAAATGGGTGCACTATGGTTTGACCAATTAAAAGGTTAAATAAGAGGAGGGGGAATATTTAAATCCGTCTTGAAGAGCAACAGCCATATCCACAAAAATGCTTCTGCATAATTACTAAATTGGAATCGATGCAAGAGCTATTTATATCATAAAAAATGATTACTGTAAGTTATTACTCATAATATTGTAAAATCTTTCCATGTTTAGCCCAAAACTTATGAAAAATTTTCCAACTAGGAATTCAATGGGATTTAAGGGAATTCAAAGAAAAACCATTTCTAACCTTATTTTTACATTTTAAGAAATGAAGAAATATTTTTATTCATCAGTATGCAAATTCATACAATTAAAGATCAAATTTCAGTGTTAACCATTAAATAGTCATACATCGTGCTTTACAAGAAAACAGTTATTGTTATACTGTAGGTAAGTGTGACTAGACCTGTCTTCAAATTGTTGACAAGAGTCAACTAAAAAAGGCATATATCTCAGATATTTGATAAAACACAGGGGGGTTTAATTTCCCTTTTAATATCTTCTGTATTTTGAAAAATGATTGGTAAAAAAAACTTACAGGTAAGGCAAGTATGAAAACTGTTAGAATGAGAGAAGGAGGTCAATTGTTTTGCAAGATACATGAAGAGTTTATGTCTCACAAATTGGATCCAGCAGGCTGATTCTCTGTCATCCCCTCAAAATATGATAAAGATGTTAAAGATGTGCCCCATTGAATTGATATGAATAACCAGTTTGATCCTGCTTCACAGATAAAATATATTAATGTTCGTTCTATTAGGTGTGATAAGAAGATCAGAAATAAGATTTGCCTGTCGGACTGTAGCATTCTTCATATGCAACTATAATCTGAAATACAAGCAAACATTATTAAAGCTGAAGTCCTTAGCACTTTTCAAAATGGGGACCATATTTTCATAAAGATACCTCATCCCTGCCATTGTGTTCACTGGCATATTCATTCCACCATAAACAGGACTAGTTTCTTACAATTATTAGCATGAGGATCCACAAATTCCCCTGTTCCCTTGTGCCTGATCTGAACCCTCTCCTTTTTTTACAGGAGTATTTGCACTAATTCAAAAACCAATTTTTTTTTGGCGAGACTGGAAAACCTGCCAAAGTCAATGGGCTTTCTTCCATAAACAATGTCAGAATTTGCTCCCTCTATTACTAATAATAAAGTAACTGCCTATGTTTTCATGAATGTAGAAGACTCTCTTTCAAAGCAGCTTTCAGAGCACACAGAGCTGTAATGAGCCCCTGCAGGGCCAACCCTATCCTTGTGCATGCACAGGAAGGGGACTCTGCTTCCAGCACAAATCTGCAGTTGCAAAGACTCCCAGGAGCCTGCAAAGCCTCCTGGGAGCCTGCAAACAGGCCGGCTCTGTTTCCTACTGCTAGAACAGTCCTTATTCCAAGCCTGGTACTTGAGCACTGTGTCCCCTCCTTCCTTATCTTGTCGTTGCCTGGCATGCCCAGCTCCACCACCTCATTGGCACTGGGCTCCAAACCTCCTGACTGGCCAGTGCTCCCTGCTTGCCCCCACAGACCCCACCAGCCTGCTGTGTGCTCCTGTTTCAGATGGCCCTAACCCCATGTCCTGCTCATGTTCCTGGGGTAGGGGACAAAGGATGGTGAGCAGTGTCCAATTCATAATACAGGCACATTTCCCATATTTAGTAAAATGTATTTTTTGCAATACCTGCCTTATGTGTAAACAAAGCTACTGAAGCTACGTGCAAGCTGAAACTTAAGAGACTGGAAAAGGGCACCTAGCAACCACAGGTGGCGGATGGTTTGTTACTGGCTCATTACTAGCTTAAACCACCCTAAGACAGAGATGTTCCAGTTACAGCAGAGAGCTCCCACATGAAGAAGCTGGGTCCTATTTGTGGTCCTGTAAGGACCTTAATATAATAAGTCTTCACATCTTCCACTCCTTGGAACTCTTGCAAAGCAAGCACTGCTGACTACTTTGCCACAAATGATCCCCACATGGGATTATCTTCAACAGATACCACTTTTTATCAATTACTGTCTTATTGTGGAATTTATTTTCACATTAATGCTGCAGTGTGAATTACCTCTGTTGCTGCACTAAGCAGAAGCCACTGTTTGTCCTTTGTTACCTGATACCAGCTAGAGAAGCATTATTCATCTCAGTGGAATCGGATCAGCTGATCCGTCTGAAAACCTGGTGTTGTGACTATTACACATGGCCAGAATGAGCTGAATGTGTAGCTGTGGTTTTAGAAAGATGTGAGGATGCATGCTAATGGTTTAAAGGTTGGACCAGATGCTCCCTCAGGTCTTTTCCAACCCAGTATTCTATGATAATTGTAAATTTATAATTGTTCATATCCCCATATTAATTACAAGGAAATGAATATCTTTCATTTTTCACATGTGAATGGCCTTCTGTGTTTAAATACACCAAGAAGCTTGTGTTAAGGGTGATTTTTTTTCTCTTTAACGCTCCTGATGCTGCTGAAAGCTGCCAGCTGTACCTGAGCAGAGGAACACATTTACCAAGAAAATACTGTATCATACACTGCTGCATATTTTAATTGCAACAGTCAGTCTTTGCAATTCAAATAACATAAGCATTAAGAAATTGTGCTGTTAATTTGTGGCAAATTTTCATTTACTAATTTTTAATTTTGAAATATGCACTTGGTCTTGATTTGGTTCAGTGAGTGTAATTTTACCTAAATGGAAAGCTCCTACAAATCCATCTTAGTTTTATGATTTACTTAAGAAAACAATAAAAGTCAATACTAAGATTATTGTTAAGAGTGCCTTACAGAACATATGGAGTGAGGTTATGGATTAGAATGCTATTTGAAGAAACTACTGCTTAACATCCAGACTTACCCTTGTGATCTTATTTAGCATGTACTAAGAACAAGACTCTTGAATTTCAACCAAGCCATATGCACCAATGTAACAGAAGGCAGCAGAAGTGTCGTCTTTGATTAAATACTGCTCTGCATTCGGAACTGACTGTGCAGTCATTGAAATACTTGCAGGACACAGCACTTCTGCAGAAATGGAGGGGAACCTCTTTGGTGTGATTTTATCCAGTGCTGCTCTGTCCCATATATGCGTAACTAGATGACAACTGACTCAAAAGCTGCCAAAGGTTCTGGAAACCTTAGCCCGCAGGTCATGTTCATGTATCAGTTATCAATCACTGAGATAAATGCTTTTCCCTTAATAAAAAATTGGAAGAACCTGTCTTCTAGTATCCTTGTATAGCTTCTGTTTGTCCATGGTGAGTGCTACTGATGTGGTCTTACCTTTCTTATAAAAAATCCTTTTTTTTTTTTTTTTTGGACAAGGGATGCTAGAAACCCATAATAATTGGAGAAGATTTTTAAAGATGATTTCTAATAATTAGCCAATACTTTTATGTTTGATTTTGCTTATTTGAAGTACAGAATGAAGTAGCTGGATTTTTAGGTCTCCAGAAGAAAGCAGGAGGAGAAATGTGCCACTCCAAGGTAGGCCCACTACCTATGTTTATTTGTCAGAAACTTATAGAGGGTCCTTACAATATCCAAATGGGAGTTTTTAAAACATGCTTTCAGCTGTCAACATTTACTTATTTACACATGAGGGCAAATCACTACTAGCAGAAACTGTCCTCTGGCTTTCAGGATGCTACTGGAGATATGCATCAAATATTGCTTTTGACAAAGCACTCAGTGTTAAAAAAAGAGGCTGTAAAAGTGTTACCTGCTGCACACACCTCCAGTGCAAACACTATTAACAAGCATTGTTTGGAGCTGAGGAGCTAAAACTGAAATAAAGGCTTTTAACCCAACTTTACCATTAATGGTCCTAATTTGCCATGTTTTCTACAAAGTTTTGTCCTGACTGAGTTTTATAAGTGCCATTGCACATGGATGCCATTGTGATTTTAGAACAGCTCTATAAAAATGACTCGGGCATACTCTTGAAAATTCCCCATGAACAGCAAACTATCATTTTGTCACTCTGTAGTTATCTCGCTGTGCACTTGAACGAGAAATCTGTGTTGTCAATTAGTTAGTTTAATAATGTTTTTCAAGATCTACTTATGAGCAACTGTGCAATAAAGCCTGTTAATTGTATTTTACAAAGTTTTAGTGTGAGAACTGGGTGAAAATGCTGAAACTCAAACTTAGCACAGAGAGCAGAAGGATCACTGACTGACCTGTGTATACTGCAGATAAAGCTGTGCCACCGGGCAAATACTGTGTGTAGCAGAAGAAAGGATAAGCTTACCCCAGGGAGTGGGCAAGAACTAGGAAGCATCCCCCTAAAGAAAGAGAGAAAGAGGAAAAAGTCAGGAAGACAAACCTTACTGAGTCTTACTGGTGGTTGTAGGCATCAAAGGTGCTCCACATCTAACAAAATCTGCGTAGGTTCAGGTGACAGGAGTTTTAATCAGTGCAACAATGGGAACTGGACCACATATATTTCAGTGTGATATTTAATTAAATTTAGTATTTTATTTTGGTTGATGTGTGAAATATTATCTCAGGTTTCTTCACTTTCTTTTTTTTTTCCATAAGCAACACTAAAGATGCTAAAAACTGGGAAAATATCCTTATTCAGAGGTGCCGGAGATGAAAGGTTTATTTCCTTATTGGTTGTTAAACAGGAGAAATCTTGCAAGATACAAAATTACAATATGCCCTTATGCACTCAGAATTCCCCCAGGGACTGTTGGGAGGCACCACAGAACATCAGAAATTGTGAGGAAGGGGTGGAAAAATCTTGTTAGTTTTTAAATCTTTCTCTGCTGTGCATGAACTGGTTGAAGATGATTAAAACTTTATAAATTGTAGAGAGCTGTGGGAGGATTTCATTTTTTCCCATAACAGTTTTGCTACTTGCTACTTCAAACAGCTGAAGTCACTACAGTTGAATTAAAGGGATGTAATTTATTGCAGGACTACACAAAGTTTTCTTGGGGCTGGAGATTCAGTCTTGAACTGAATCCTTTCCCACTCTTAACAACAGCTGGCAGAAATGAAACCTTAGTGTTACAGTTTGGGAAGACAAATTCTGTTCAGAAACTCCAGGTGAGGTGAGAGGCTCCATGTGCTGAGTGGGTGATAAATTAATAATGTTCAAGTGTAATTAGGGCTTGAAGGATATGGCCACTGGATGCGGCCGCCTTATGTGTTATGAAAGATTACCTTGCCCAGGACCATGCAGCAGGACATTTTCTGAACCAGCAGCAAAATCCAGGAAGCCTCATTTTCCCTGCAGTGCCCTCCACACCACATCAACAACTATCCCGCAGTGCAGGGTTATAAATGGGGTGAGGAACTCAGGAGGACAAATCCTGAAAGGCACATATTGCTTCTGTGCCAGACCTGCCTGCCTCCGCAAAGCTCAGAGACAAAAACAACAGTCCCAAAATATGGGTTTTACCCAAATTAGCAGATCTGCTGTAAGACACACATTGCCTGATTTTACTATGCTGTGTCATGTTACCATAGGTTGTGAAATGGTGCATTGGATGATGCATTTTTCTCTCAGGTATTGTTCAGTGTAACAATGATTTCCATTGACTTTTTTTTTTTTTTTCCTGGGTGTGATGTAGTTGATCTTAATAGTTCATTTTCCTTTCTGATAATGCCATTTATTCTTCAGGTTCATCTGCGCTGGATAAAAGTCCAAAGTAAATAATTTACAGACAGCCAGGGAAGCATATTTAAATGTTTTCTAATAGCTACTTCACATTAGTATCAGGAGCTTTTATTTTTTGTCGAAGTTTCTTAATGAAGTTTGAAAGTGTACAGCCAACATTGCTCATGCTGTTTCCGAATTCCAGTTTCACGTAGAAAAATCTCTGCAAGTTGCAGAGCTAATGCTAAAATCCACTGACTACCCCATGTGTGGTTTACACTTCACAGAACTTAATCTGAAAGTCTCTTTTAGCCAGTAGACTGATGATTAGTGTACAGAAGATTGTCAAGGCACCTGGATAGAATCTCATTCTTTCCCTAAAACAGCTGGAACCTGTACAAAAGTGTCGTGGTTTAAACCCAGCTGGTAACTCAGTACCACGCAGCTGCTTGCTCACTCAGCTTCCATTGCTGCAACCACCCCCATGACACAAAGAAATGCGTCCTAATCTATAAGTCCCAGTATATGGAAGAACAGGTTTTTCTCATCACCACTGTCAAACTGCTTCAAAGCTGTAAACATACTTGTTCCTTGGGGAACCAGGTAAGACATACAGCCCTCCATCCTGCTAAGTGACTGCCTGGCAGAGAAACCCTCCAGCAAAGCATCTTGTATAAGCATAGATCATCAGAACAATGCAATTTGTCATTGCTTGCATCTTCTGGGAAAGGTTCCTGGTGGGTTTTGAACAGAAATTGAGCGTAAGTCTGGTTTTGGTGCTCCCTACATAACTGTACCTCCCCCTATATATTTTAAATCTAGTTCACTTATTTTTGTGACAGCTAAAAACAACTTTTCTTGAGAACTATGAGAGGTGAAACTATGTGAGTAATTTCTAAGGGAAATTGCATGCTTTTGAATAACTATTATCAAACCTGTTATAAAATACATGATAAACTTACAAAATCTAGATGGAATAGCAGTCTCTTGAGAATGAAATCTAATTAAGTGCTTGGAGACAATTTGAACTGGCAGAGTTTAAAATGGAATTTAAAACAATTATGAAATGTTCACATACAGTTTTGGATAAATTGAACAGAGAAAATTTAATTGATAAAAAGTAAATCAAAAGTACGTCCTGGGATATAAGTGATAATATATCTTTAAATAAAAGCCAGAGGTAATCAGAGTCTTCTGAGGGAGAACAGAATTAACAAACCATCCACAATGTTGTAATTACTGTAAAAACTTCAGCTCCTGGGAAGTGTTTCAGTGGTTCAAATGTAACATCCAAGTATTCTTGAAATGGAATATACGCTGGGATGGCTTAAGCCAGGATCTTTAAGGGAATACTGACCTAATGCTTCCTTTGCACATCATTTTTTGAGTTATGACTTGCAGTGCCTTAAAGAAGGAGGTTTTCAGAAGTGTTTAGCAAGTTCTAGACTCTGCACCATTCCAAGGTGATGCACCTCTGAAGCATGCAAAATCAGTTGTCACCCCTCACAGCATTGAGCTCCTACAAGAATTTTGTGTTTATCCTGCTCCTCAATGTGGAAATATTTAAAAATTTATTCTAAGAACAATAGCTTTTCTCTCGTCAGCTATGCCAAGGCAAAGTCAGTGCAGGCTGCAGTACCAGAGAGCCAAGACATTGTACTGCAAAACACAACTGCGGAGAATATGTGCCTCTGAAGGGTAACTCAAAAGGAAGAGTAATCATGGATTTGTTAGGATTTAGCTCAAAATTCACACTTAGAATGATATAAGCAAGGGAGGTCTACTCAGTAAAATCAAAACCACTATTCAGACCACCTTAATGCAAACACCCAACACCTGGCTGTCCAAACAGCTCTTGATATTACATTGACAGTAATAACTTGTGATCAGATTGTATAAAAATCCATGTCCCATCGTTAGGATGCCCCAAAGTATGCTGCCTGGCCTCCTCGGATATTTGTTCCAAAAGATCTTGAGTCTTATGTAAGTATCCTGTCCTATCTGTCAGGCCTCTAGATATTCTATAGACAACTTGGATACCCAAAAGCATCTCAAATGGCACTAGATCCTTCTTCTTAGGCAAATTAATACAGTCCTAGAAGTCTACCAACAGAGCAACAGTTTAGAACTTTGTGTATGTATTTGATACATGGGTTTTGAGATCTTCATTTTCAGCTGAATCTCATCCATTGACAGGCTTAATTCAGCTGACTACATGTAGGTGGCCAGCAACATCTGAGGACCCACGCTGTACCTGAGATGCATTTGAAGCTGCAGCTACAACACAGGCTCTCTGAGAGGGCACCAACTTTCCCACGTGGCAGTGGAAGGCCAAGGGTGCCAGGAGCCTTGGTGCATCAGTGAGTCTTAGTGACCTTGACTAGCCTCACCTGAGGCCTCCACCTGCACCCATGGCCCAGAAGCATTATCTAAGCCCAACTTTGGAGCTCCATTCTCCCTCAGCTAAACTGGAGGAGTGCTGATTTTCAGCTCAGTTACAGCCCTGCCCTTCCTTGCTTGGCACTGCTTGGCCAGGCAGCCCCTTGGGCTGGACCTCAGCCAGTGGACTGACTTGACCTTGACCCTGCATCATCGCTACAATATGAATTGAGGGACAACTTTGCTGTAAGAGTGCACCTTCCCCACTTAGAGGTTTGGCTGTCGGTGCTCAACGGCTCCCTAGAGCCACTTCAGCTCCATTACCCAGATACAGACTTGCAGATCCAAATTGATGAAGAAGAAATCTGTGTTATGAGTTATCCAGAAGAGGAGGGTGTATCCTGCAGTCTCTAAAGTACTAGGGAACCTTGCTGGTAGCATGTGATCCAGATAAGACTCAAAACATCCCAATCCTTCTCTTCTCAGGAGGGAATACTGAGATGAGGATGATCTGGTTAAAAAGCCTCTAAAGGCAATCCATCACATGATAGCTGAAATGTCCAGAATAATTCTAGAGGACATTGACACTCGACCCAGTGCTGTAACACAAAGACATACCATCAGGATTGACGCAGGAGGCAGGAAGAATGGTCCTGTTTGTTACAAGGGAGAGAGGGCTAAACACTGTCTTACGAAATACCTTCTTTTGCTTTGAAAAGCTCTGCAGCAGAGAAAAAAGATGGGGGATTATTTACAAGACAAGCTGTTGCAGCCCATTGACTCAGACCCTGTGCTATTGGCAGCTCAGAAAAGATGTGCAGCCAGCATTGAATCATCTGGCTGCTATTCTTTCCATTTGTTCCCTGTCCAACATGTATTTGAAGCATCTTTTTAGTACAGCTGGCAGCATTACTTCCATTGGGTGCCCTTTTGCAACAGGAAGGTTGTAGAGGAACAAGCCTTGAGGCTCAGAAGGTAGTCTGTAGTCAAATTTTCACTAAATAGTACTAGTTCTGTTCCTCAGAGTTGGTCTGCCCCTGCTGCTGTGTCTATTTGTCCTTTTTCTGGGGTTCTGCAGCTCAATGTGCTCTTTTACCATTGGGTCACAATCCTTAAGCACTCCTTTCTGATATCTTCTGGAAAGAGTTGACAGGGCACTGGTTCCTTTCTGCCTGTTCATGCAGGGGGGCTTAGCTTCATTTTTCCATCTTGATGAGGTGGTGCTTGTGGGTATATCCTGCCATGTAAGGACGCATGGGCTGGGGAGCCAGTTAGATGGGAACTGGGCTCAGGAGAATAGGGATAAGAGTCTTTCATGAACAGCCTTGCAGATGTTCAACATCACTGGTTGATTCAGTCCTTCCTCCATAGCTAGACCAGTAGCTATGGAAGTGCCATATGAGACCCAGTACCGCCAAGGAATTCTGGTCTGTGAGGATGCATCTGGACCACAGAGTACCTTCCACTCCATCCTCCTTTCTTTCTGCTGTGTAAGAGCAGAATAAGTGACCACAAGACACTTACCGGTTTTGGTTTGGTAGCAGTCAGAACATTTCTCACTGGTGGTGCTGGTGTTGTTAGGGTATGTGTCAAGGCTCACCCCTCCCCACACAGAGAGGGGGGGGGAATGCAAAGGGGGGGAGATGCATCCTCATGGAGGCAGAGGGCAGTGGGGGAGCCCCAGTGCCCCCATTAGAGACTCAAGCCCTGCCCCAGACTCCCAGGGTTGTCCCAGAGAGCTTCTGCCCCAAAAGCTGGGTGAGACTTAGCACTATGGGTCCCTGGGGTGCAGCTTTCTGGGGCACTGCACAGACTGGGGGATGGGGCTTATTATGAGATGCTGGGAGCAGCATGCTGGGATTGTGTGAGACTTACTGTGGGATGCTTAAGGGAGAAACCAAATGTGGAGAAAGGGATGGATTTAAGTGAATTGGGGAAGAAATGCATGATCAAATAGAGGGGTAAGGGGATAAAAGGGGTCAGCTGCCTGTAAACTGTTTGCTGCTCAGTACATTTGGCTGGCCATGCCCTTTACCCAGTCAGCATAGTCTGTTCTGTCATATTAAACATCACTTCTAACTCCTGTCCTGGGTGTGAGCTCTCTATTCTTCACACATGCGCATATTTGGGGTCTGAGTGCAGCACACTGGAGCCAGACCACGGGCCAGAGGCATCTGTGTGTCTGCGATCAGCATCTGGAGAGACCAGAATGTGTGTGTAGTGCATGGGTATGTGTATCAGCATGTAGCTGGCAGTGAGTATCAAACCAGTGAGCTGTGTGGTGCATTCCTTTTTTGCCGGTAACAAGACTTGGAGCATAACAGGGTGATAGGCATATGAAACAGAAGGAACTGCAGTGACTGCGTTTGGTTCCTGTGCCTTCAGGGTAGAAAAGTTTCAGAGGTTCACCCACAGCAGGGAGAGGAGATCAGGGTGACTGGCAGGGCAGCTGTGCTGCTGGTGTCAGAGTGGGGCTTTGTACAGAAATCTATCATCTCACCTCACAGCATTTTCTGTTGTTCTGATCCAGCTTAAGTCACTGAAGTATGATTTTTAAAAGAATTTAGAATATGGGCAACGTAAGAGCTGACATAGACCAAGGCAATTCCTGGGCAGAGCAGGTGGTGTTTGTGCCGCTGCTTTTCTTGGGTGTGCTTCCAAGGGAGCTATGATTCAGGTCTCCCTGTCAAGGAGGGAGGCCCGCCATGGCACATGCTGGATTAATGTGCTGCTTGGATGCCCTCATCACTTCTGGGGACCTCCCTGTGGTCCCTTCTAAGTGGAAGCTGGCAATTTGCACTGCAGGTTCCCTTCCTGTGGATGCTCTCAACCTCTCAGCTCTCCTCCTCGATTCCCCACCAAATAGCTGCCTTCTCATCAGGCCCTCAGCCCATGGTCCCAGGATTCCCAGATCCTCACACCTGGCACCAACTTGCTGGGAAGACCCTGTGCAGAGGTGGGGTTTGCTCCTCATTCATAAGAAGCCCCGCTGGACTTCATCCACAATCCATGTCCTGCTCCTGCCCCTTGCCCTGAGAAAGCTTGCAGGCTGGCCTTCTGTAGTGCCTAGGTTATCAGGCTGGGACCAGCCATCTTCAACGTCTGACCTGGGCTGCCGGGGTCAGGCAAGCATGGTCTGTGGCTGCACTTTGTCTGTTTCGTCTGCTCAGACCCAGTTTTCATAAGCAGCACCCTTACCCCTCTGCTTAGAGCTCTGGAGAGCTTCGTATCTGTTTTCTGCCTGTGTTTCTTTGCAGTGCTCAAGTCTGTGTTCGGGCTCAGATAACACTGAGCGCTGGAGGGCTCGAGAGCATTCTGAGGTGGGTAGGACACTGGCAGATTGAAACGTATCTGATGACTGCATTTGACTTCCTCTTGCTTCACACTTTGTCTTGGGCTTTTATGTAATGGGAGTGCCCTACAAATAAAAGCCACTCAGTTACAAGTGAGGTAAATTAGAGGCTGCATTTAAAAAGAGAACAGAAAGTGATCCCTTCTTAGTCAGATTCTTTCAGATTTTACAGCTCTGCTTAAGGTAAAGGGACTGCCAGATTAAAGGCTCCAGAGCTGCCATTTTTTTCTTGATTTCTGTGTCTTTTACATTTTTTGCATAATAAAAAATGCTAAGATGCATATTAAGATATGATTTATGAGGGAATGGAGTGTATGCAGTAAAGAAGCTTAAAGCTGTAGCTGTTTAAAACATGTTAGAGAAAGATATAGCACATTGCATTGTTATGTAAGCAGTTCAACACCTAATTCTATTTTTTCTTAAATACTTTTGATCTATTTAAGGAATATCTTTAATTGTTCTTGACCTTTAATTAGTTCACAATCAGCTCATGATTTGATTAATTTTTCTCTTAATTAAACTGCAAATAGAAGTATAAAGGTATAATTGTAAGTGAAATAAAAATCTTATTTTCAAAACATCTTTAAGCATTTGCTTAATATTCACTGACTTTATAATTTTTTTTCTTTTACATTCATTTAGGATAAGCTCAGAATAAAATACCCAATAGAATATATGGTAAGATACTACAAAGAAATGCACATTGTAAGAACTCAATAGAACCTATTTTCTAAAACAAAACAAAAGCCCAAACAATTAAAGCACATATCAGTGATACATTCAGATAAAAAGTCATAAACCCATTTTTATAATTTAGATTATGAGAGTTCATTCCTCTTTTCCATTAATACAAATCATTATTTCAGTACACTCACCTTTGGGATTATTGTTTTCTCTCTTACATGATTTCATCTGCAAATTTCATTATGGTTCCCATCTGTCATTTCTTATATAATGTTTTGCCTTTGCTTTAGTGCACTCATTAAGGTAATTATAATTTAAAGTAATTTCTGAAAATAAGCCTGAATGCAGCTACTGTGTTCCTAAAACTTGATTACTGCTTGTATCTATGGCACTAAAACTGTCAAGACCAATGGTTCTGCATGGCTTGGCTTTTTTCTGTTAAAATGCTCTTGCCACTTTTTATTTCAGACTTGTTGCTCTGACTGTCTGGGATGGGAAATAAAAAGGTCTTCTAAGTGGATTGAAGGGCACTGGAATTGCCCTGCATTCTTTTTGAAAGCAAAAAAAAAAAAAAAAAGGCTTTTAAAAATCAAATAAGTGATTGCTTTTAAATGCAGCTGTGAGATCTCTTAGTTAGAGACAGCACCTATACAGCCCATGACAGAAAAGGTAGCTATGACAGTAGTGCTGAATTTCCTCAGTGGTTTTATCTTGTCCTATCCCTATGGTTTCATGAGCAGTTTCTCCCTTCATCTCATCCCAGTTTCCAACTGGTAGTTTAATATCTTGAGGTAAACGAGCTCTTCCCATTATCAAATCACTGAGGTTAGTCTTCCCAGATGAAGACTCCTTTAAAGTGACTGTAGTAGCCTCTGGATGGCAAAGAGAAATCCAAAAAAAACCCTATAATTTTCCCCAAGAAAAAGACTAAGCTTTGTCTAAATGTTCATTTTCCTGAGCTGCCTTCCTGGGAGTGCCTTCACATTTTTCTCTAGACAACATTACCTTTCTTATAGATGTGAGACATCACCCTATTCTCTTCTCTCTATTTCAGCTTACTTTTTCTTTTTCCTTCTTGCCTGTTTTCCTCATTCTAACTCCATACACTTCTTTTGTTTGCTTAATTGCAAAACCCTTTTTCCACTTTCATTATATCCACTGCTTTAGTCTACCTTAAACTCCTTCTGTATTTTTCTTACCCCTCTCCATTGTGGCCATCACTGTTTCCATGATCCTTCCCCTCATGTGTCAGATTCACTGATTTTGAGACATTCCTGTTTTTGGTTTCTAATTTTCATCAAACTCGATGAATTCCTTCATTGAAATCTTGCTGAAATACCTCCTTTCCAAAAATTCAGCCCTCTTCCAAGTAATCAACTGAGCCAAAGTCAATTACTGTTACCCCTCAATGACAAAATATTCATGGATACAATCTTGAAAGCATACAGAAGAATTTAATCCTTGAAAGTTTAATCTTTTATAATGAGATCTGAGCATCAGCACCGACAAAGCTGAGAATATACACAGACATATGACGTTCATCACTGTAGATATCAAATTGAATATATGTTGGACAAAAGGGTGTTATCAACAAACTCAACGCTGATGACAGGTTTTGCACAGAAGTTACTTACTTCTGAGAGAAGGCTATCTTACTCATTTGGATGAGTAATAGTAAACCGTTTCTCTGTGAAATGCTATTGCACTTGATGTATTTTACACAAAAAGCGAATCATAAAAAGCGAATTATATTTTAATATATCTTTTTTGTGTGGTGCATTCTCAAATAACTTTTCTTCATTTCCCTGTAGCTCTCATTAACATTTCTGTCTGTTGTGTTTAATTTAATGCTGTAATCTCTGAAGTCCTATTAAAAACAGTCAACACCACAAACATGTATTGACATAAAAAACCACCCAGTTTCTGGTTAGGTTATGCTCCTTATATTACTAGCACAACTTCGGCTTTCAGAAGGAGATATTTCTTTGGCTAACTGTTGCTTTAGATTGTATGGTCAAATGACCTTGTGGCAAGCTTTTCAGCTTTTAATAATCCACAGTTTTATGAATGGGGAAAAATTCCCGACAAACAAACATGATGAAAGCCACTGATCTTTTAAAAATCTTTTTCTTCAGGTAGCCTCTTCTTAATTTGAGAATTTTTAAAGCTACTTGCTGTAACATTATGTTTAAAAGAACTTTTCCAAATGCAGAATTTTGATTGTGATAAATTAAATAGAATATATTTGAAGAAAATAATCTAAGACAAATTTTTTCTGCAGGTTGTATATCAGGCCCATTCAGCACTTAAAGAGTGAAATTTGCTTAATATATCCCACTTCAGCAGAGATACACCAGAAGACTGTGTCTGCATTCCTATTTAAGAGTGCCCACTGAAGTCCCTTGAAGATGAATTCTTCATCTGTCCAGACTGTTTCAATCCTGTGAAATGCCAAGGACCTCCTTCCTATGTGTAGTCCAGGAGAGCTGGAACCCCTGAGAAATCTGCGCAAGGAGACAGTGCTCCTCACTGTGCGCCCTTGAAATATGTAAATCAAAAGGTTGGCCATGGCAGGGTCCTCCTCACCTGTGAAGCTGAGTGCATGGGCTAACATGTCTCTTCACCAGCAACACCCTGGTAGATCTCAAGACTTCCTAGTTCATCAAAAGGACTAGGGTGATTTACCAGTGAGTTGTAAAGCCTTCCCACTGGAAGACTTTAATAAGGGAGGACCACATGCACAACTATAGCTTAAGCCAGAAACTGCCTTCCTTTTAAATGAGAGTCACGTCGATGATAGGCAGCTCAGCTACAGCACTCATGGTTTTCAAGGCCTTTGGTTTATAGAAACAGTGTACCCTGCCGAGGGGGGTACCCTGCCATAGCTCGCCAAAAGATGACATCAACATTGTCAGAAGACTTAATTTTACATAACCATCTCCCACACTGTAGGATTAGAGTTGCCATTCTGGACTAGCTCTGAAAGTAACCAAGATTTAACTCAGTTTTTGTTTGGATGTGCCACCGCAGCTCTTCTCTTTCAGGATTCCTCTAGAAAGATTTAGTGGATCAGCAAATTAACTGAATAGAGAACACCCTAGGACTAAGCCCAGGCACTGGCAGAGACTGGGAAGAGCTGGGCCTGAAGCTCAGCAGATCTCTCTATGCTGGAGAGAACTCACTCCTTCATGAAGATTCCTATCCTGCTCTTGGGAACAAAGTCATTCCCTGGCTCTCCAGAGCTATGACTGGAATCACAGTAACAGGCCATGAAGGAAAGTGAGAGAGTATAATAACACTTTTAGACAACACACCCCACTGTGTTTCACAGGCAGGAACTTCTGCTGGTCCTGATGGCTTCTTCCCATGGACAGGCAGTGGTGTGGCTGTGACAGGCCCTGGGCAGGAAGAAATCAGGGTTCGTATGGACATCCACCCTCTGTCTTCTGCCTGGCTTGTCCCCCAGAGGCATGCGGATGACCAGCCACAGTTTGATAGTCCTGCCTCATACCAAAGTATTGCCATCAGTTCAGTCCAGTCCACACCAGTTCTCACTTATGCAGCAGCAGCAAAACTAGCTCATACAGACTCTGGATCTAGACATATTTCCTCTTTTTTCTTTATAATGGATCTTTTTCAGTCGAGGTGTCAAAATGTAGTAAATTTCTAGGTTATGAGGAAGTCTGTGTTGTCTGGCTGAATCATGACAGGGAAGGAATATTACTTTCAAATATAAATTCTGCCTCTTCCTTACACCAAAAAGATATTAAAATGCCCTGAAAGACCATGGTTTATTTCTGAAAAAACAAACTCCAAAATATTAAGTAATGTCAGGTTTGTGATGTATAACAAAATTCAGCATGTTTACATAGCCGTGGTATGTTTTTTTCTCCTAAATAACTCAATCATTATACCACTGGGGAATACAATGTGGTAGAATTAAAAGTACTTGATAAACCATAAATACAGCTGTACCTAACTTTTGTACACTTGAATATAAAGCCTCAATATCTTTTTTAAGATTTATTTTTTTTTTTTAAGTGTGTGGAGAAATATTTATTTGCATTACAGTAATGCCCAGAAGACCCAGTTTGGATCAAACCTATTTGTTATGCTGTAGGACAAAATCACAGTCTCTGGCATTGGAGTGAAAATTACTTGCTCTAGCATTCAAAAGGCCACTGAAGTCAAAGAAGAGCAAATGGCAATAATATGTAAGTCGCTGTCCCACACCATCTGAACTAACCTCTCTGCATCTGCAACTCCGGCCTGCTGACCTCTAGTGCAATAAGTCCTGCAAACCGTTTCTTTTGCCAAGATAGAAATGTGAGGTTACCTGAATAACTCACATAGTCCATAGAAACTGCTAAAACCCAAAAGCCGGTTCATGGTGCTTTAGAGGCCCTGCATCCTTCGTGTACTGAGTATGTACAATATTACATAGAGGAGATGGAAAACTTTATGTATTTTGTTTAAAACCACATTTTTCTGATTAATATTTCAAGATTTCTAATAACAATAGCTCTAATAACACTGCTGGATCATTCTAATCACTCAGTGTTATTTCTCTCTGCATTCATCTTTCTCACCGTTTAATTACAAAAAGCAAAATAGCAAGATTTTTCCATAGCTTCTAAGCATATTTGTTCTCTAATTTTCAGTGTTTGCCACTGATTGCACTTTGCTGCTTGTGATGTGAGGCGAGAATGAGATGCATCCCCAGTTAAAGAAGGTAAAAGCTCAGCAAAGTAGGTAAATAAGAGGCTTTTTTCATTTTCCATTAAACTGTTCTCATTTTTTCAGAACATCTTGTCAATGAAATGCATTCAGTTAATTAGATAAATCTTTATCTCTATTATAAGCTGTATGGTTCGATTGATACGCTGGAGGGAAGGAATGCCGTCCAGAGGGACCTTGACACAATTGTAAGGTGAGCTGTTGCCAATCTGATGAAGTTTAACCATGCCAAGTGCAAGGTCCTACACCTGGGTGGGAGCAATCCCAGGGACAGCTACAGGCTGGGCAGGGAAGAGATTCAGAGCAGCCCTGCGGAGAAGGACTTGGAGGTGTTGGTTGATGAGGAAATGGACATGAGTCGGCAGTGTGTGCTTGCAGCCCAGAAAGCCAACTGTATCCTGGGCTGCATCAAAAAGAGCGTGACCAGCAGGTTGAAGGAGGTGATCCTGCCCCTCTGCTCTGCTCTTGTGAGACCTCACTTGGAGTATTGTGTGCAGTGCTGGTGTCCTCAACAAAAAAAGGACATGGAAGTGTTGGAACAAGTCCAGAGGAGGGCCACGAGGATGATGAGGGGACTGGAGCACCTCCTGTATGAAGATAGGCTGAGAAAGTTGGGGCTGTTGAGCCTGGAGAAGTCTGTGTGGAGACCTCATAGCAGCCTTCCAGTATCTGAAGGGGCCCTATAGGGATGCTGGGGAGGGATTCTTCATGAAGGACTGTAGTGATAGGACAAGGGGTTCAAGCTTAAAGAGGGGAAGTTTCTATTGGATCTGAGGAAGAAATTCTTTACTGTGAGGGTGGTGAGGCAGTGGAATGGGTTGGCCAGGGAAGTTGTGAATGCTCCATCTGTCTCAGTGTTCAAGTCCAGGTTGGCCGGAGCCTTGGGTGACATGGTTTAGTGTGAGGTGTCCTTGCCCATGGCAGGGGGTTTGCAAGCATGTTTAAAATAATATTGTATTTTATGAGGGAAAGTTAAACCCAGGTATTCATACTGTCTGTGTTATATGAGTTAATCAATGCTATCACTAACAACCTCCCCAGAAAGAACTGATATTGTGCCTGTATCAATTGCTATTCCCTGGCTTGTTACTCAGTGTAGTGCTGCTTAGTGTCCCTGGAGAGGCAGATGGTTCCTTTCATGCAGCATCAGGTCTTTTCATCAATCTTCTATGACATGTCTGTTTTCTTTTTACAGATATATTTATTTCTGAGAGAATTTTCTTCTTCTTCAGAGGTGATTTTCCAGGATCCAATCTAATCGCAATATAAGCATATTAATCCCTTAGATGCATTTCTGCACTGCTATAAACCCATAGGAAGGATACTACATTTACACTTTTGAAAGTATACTGAGAACACTCTTCTCCACATTAAGAATTCGATCTTTTCGAATTAGTGTTTAAGAAGTAATTACACTAAAAAGAAACAAACAAACCCTTGACAAAAAAAAAAAAGAATAAAAAGAATGAAAGGGGCATACTTGTGGGGCTAATTAGCCACTTGGCAGCCATCAGAAATCATCATTTTTATTTCTGTAAACAATGACTGGTATTTTTGAAGGCATCTGAGCATCCAAGCAATGAAATGATTAACGGATACTAAAGTGCAAATGTGTTCTCTGAAGTGCAATGAAACTAAAAGTTGCAGAGAAGCAGAATAACTGGTTGGTTAGTTACAATGCATTGCCTTACAATTCCTGTTATCAAAAACGTTTTGACGTTTGAAAGCAAATACTACATCCGAACTAGGGCCATATAGTATTTGTTTTATGTATTAAATACGTATTTCAGGTCTCCTTGCAGTATTTCAGAAATATCAACAAGTACTTGAGAGAAATGTCTCTACTTTTTCTTCCACCTGCTTTGGATAGTCCTATTTAGAGATCAATGTCAATTATCTCATAAGCTGTGGAAAGTCAGTTTACTATCTGAACTCTGCTTTGTAAGGGAACAAGTAACACTCAAATCAATATCTGACTCAGGACCAGAATTCTAGCTATAACCATACTCACATGAGAATATCTGTGTGTAAACGACTGCTATGCCATAGACTTCTCTTGTACATTACTTATAAGGTTTAATTCACTTGAAGTCAACTGAAATTCTCCATTAAAGGAAGATGAAATGTTCCTTAGTAATATAGCATAAACTGTGCACAATTTCAGTACCAGCCACTCACTTTAAGTGGTGGGGTTTTTTGGTTGGTTGTGTTTGGAATTTTTTGGTTGGTTTCTTTTTATTTTTGGTTTCTTTGTGTTTTGTTTTTTTTTTTGGGGGGGGGGAGGGAGTGGGTTTGGTATTTTGGGTTTGGGTTTTGGCTTTGTTTTTCTTTTTTAATAGGACGAGATTTATTGAAGTTGCGTGGAGTTTTATAATGAAAATGGCCTGTATAGTTATGCAGTCCTAATGGGAGGATGTGTTTTCCTTCTTTCCATTTATTTAAGAGGAGAGCCAAGATTTCCCAGTGTTTTGAGAGCCTATCTCCTTGTTCAAGCTTCAGTATAGTGAGAATATTATCCTTTAATCCTTAGTATTCTGGTCATTTTTGAGCAGCCTAATTTCTGAACAAAAATCTGTAGATGCTTAAGCAATACTGCAAATTGAAAAAAAAAGTGATGAAGAAAACGTGAATTAGAAAATAAACCCAAATATCGTTATATCATAATTACTGGCAAGCAGTAGATCTTAGTTATTATTGAACAAGTCCAGAGCATGTGAGCTCAATCTTCTACTCCCAGCTTTTCTGTTTTGACACAAAACATAATTGCAAGTTCCAGTACTTACAGACACGTTTATTCATCTCTTGGTATCATTATTCATCTTGTATCAGGTTTTTATTTTTGCTTTTTAGGTAGAATATATATGCTATTAATTCAATGTAGTTGTTCTTCAAAGTCAAGCATTAGTAGGCTGAAATGAAATAACCAGCTAGTTTTCTTGAAGACTCTTCAGGTTACCATACAGTGGAGAAAGAATTAGGTCTCTAATGTGCCATTCAAAAGCAGAGCAGACTGATGGAGACTGCAATTCTTCTTTCCAATATCAGTGAAATTAATTTTAAAGGCAATTCTAAAGTACATTTTGGACAACTGGCCTACAATATAAACAAACCTCAAGAAAAGCAGAACAGAAAATTGGATGAAATTTTGAAGACTCAAAAATAGTTTTTGAGTGATGAGGTGCAACTAACTAGAGGGAGTGGAGACAGTTCTCATTTCTTCTCTGTCTCTTTCAATACATCTATAGTGTACTTGTCAGATTCTTGGCTCTTACAATGAAATAGGTAGTCCAGAGACTGTATCAAATGTACTCCACTATGCTTCATTAAGCTCCTGAGGCAAGCGAAGCCTTATTCTGTGTTGAAAAGGGCTTTCCTAAAAGAATGAGTGCCATCAAAAAGAACAAGGGATATACAGGGAGGTTTGCGAGGGAGGTGTTGACTGTTGAGGCTTCTGAAAGCAGCACAGTGCTGGGTGCTGAGGGGTCAGACTGGGACTGTGCAGCTGTGAACAGGTATCCAGGGCAGAGTGCTAGGACCTATGCATCGAAATCAGGATCCCTCTTAATTTAAAATTTCTAGGTTTCACAAACTTTAGTTTTGTTCTGCACTGGCACATGGAAGAACTGACTGAAAACCAATGAAAAATGCTCATCTACCCCAGTTTCATGATTTCCCTAAGACTTTGATACCAAAGGCTGAAATGCCAGACTGATCCCCTATTGTAAAGCTACGAAGATCCTAGCTAGTCAGGGTGACTGAAGAGCATCACAGAGTGAAGAAGTAAACCGCAAGCTTTCTTAGTTTGATTAGTGTGAGGACACTGGAGTCTTCATAGAGGAAAAAAAAAAAACCTTTTCAGGTTGAACATCATCAGTAAGGGAAACAAACGAGGGAAAAGGCTATGGTAATTGAGAGAGTCTGGGTCCTAAACCGACTGGCTTTAAGATAAGATCCTCCATGGAGTAGATTAATCAACTTATCGACTTCTAAGAGGAAATGCCCCTGACAAGGAATCATTTGATTACAGAAGTCTCTGTGGCTATGGTATTTTGTGGAGAGTAATGACAGACAATATCTTGTGTGAATGCTTCTTACTGAGCACGTAAAACCAAACAGAAGTTGCCTGAAATGGTTAAAGTGTTCTGTGAAAAAAACATTGAAAAATAAATCTGATCCATTCAAGCCTATTATAACACCCATATCCTCACAGAACAGAACAGATTTGCACTCTCAATGCCATCTGGAATGGAATTATGTTAGCAGTCTCTAAAAAATACAAATTAACTATTTCATGCATTTCTATAGTGTGATCCTTCATTTCTCGATTCACATCCCCTGTGAGTTACAAATCACAACTTTAAAGTCATTGTGTAACTGTTGCATTTGCTTACTGTTCAGATCAGAAAGAATAATAATGTTTGTGTAGCAGATATGAAACACAAACAATTTAAAATGAATCTGTCACTGGATGGATTTTACTAAGATTTAGCTGTAACAGATGCTGCTTAAACTTCCTATATTATATATTCTTACAAGTAAAATGAGCATCAGGTATGTATGATCAGTCTTTTACAGGTGTTTAAAATAACAGGCACCACATGTAAATAATAAAAAAAAAGTCAGTTAAAATATAAGAATATGTTTTTTTTTTTTTTTTTTTAACTGCTGGAAGGGAGCCCACAGTGGATTCAAGTTGCTCAAATGGTTATTAACAGTTAATGTTCAGTTTTAAAGCAGCATTGCATTTGATTTGCAATTAAAAAATGAGTTTTTCTCTTTCTCATTAGTTATTTACAAGAAGTTGGGAATAGTTTTGCATAAATAAGTTTCAGACACAGGGCTGTTTGTGAAATGCTCACTTCAGTGATTCAGTGATTCTCTTTTTGTAGCCGATCATTCAAAGCACATGGCATTGGTCCCCTTCTATGAAAGGAAGACATAAAATGGTGAATGTATAACTCACTTTCTGAACGGATGGAAGAAATAGAGTTAAAATTTATGAAATCATCAAGTTTCACAAACTTTTTAAGATTATCTGATGTATGATGTAGTCATAGCAGGCTAAGAAATATGATCATAAATATTTAACTGTTAGTCCCTGAGCAATCCAGAGGGGTATGGAGGTTTTCCTCTGGGTCTCAAAATTTGCATTGTTGTATCCTTTTCATACTTTAAGTCTTTCAGATTTTTGTCTTGCTTATCTCATGGGTGGCCCCATCTAGACGACATGAGCTACACAGAACTGGAGTTAAAAAGATATCCTGTAATACACACAAAATGATTATGCTCATATTAATTCCACCAAAGTTTAGGCATTTCATTTTTGGAATGCTTGATGGGAAGGGAGCACTGAGAGAGCTGAAGAAGTACTTTAGACTGATCCACTGAGAAAAAGGGTAAAATAATTTTGATCATTATTTCCAATTTAATGTATCTTCCCAGAAAGGACCATCACCCAAGTTGCACATAGCTCTCCAGCTACAGCCTAATTGGGTTGATTCAAAGCAGTCCTATCTGGATCTGGAGCAAAGAACTTTCCTGAAATCTGTACAATGACAATAAGAATGCTGGTGCTAAAAAGGCCTCAAGAGGAATGACTCATCTCTCCACGATTTTAAGTTCTAAGATGTAAGTGTCTAAACCAGTTAGTCACTCTAAGGGTCCCTTCAGCCAAGGCAGAATAATAGACAATTCTATTTTAGATATCCTACTTAGGTGAAACGACTGTGAAGAGTCTTTATGATCTCTTTCAATGTAAGGTTTTCTACCCTCTACTTTTCTAAGGTTTGGTTAGATGACTCTCACTCATGGCTGTAATGTAGCTCATCCATACTGGGAGCTATGCTGTGAGCTTTAAGGCAGTAGATTAGACCCTCAAATTTTTGAGGCTTTTAATCAGTACTAATGGAGCTGCCTCAGGCATACAAGTGCCCTAACAGAGGCAATGACAAAATAACTCTTTGCTCTAAGTTCCTGAGAACAGATTGGTCTATTATTCTGGAGTTAGTGACCTTGCTCAACAAAGGTCACTTTTTTACATTTATCTTGTTTTTAGGGTGCAGGTAGGCTAAATGTTTCTGTATGGCACTATATAACATGGGTTTTGCAGAATTCCCTAGATACCTTTCATGAGGAACTGAAAAGACTGACTTCACTCTGCAGGAACCAGAATTAAA
Source organism: Myiopsitta monachus (assembly GCA_017639245.1). Taxonomy (NCBI): domain Eukaryota; kingdom Metazoa; phylum Chordata; class Aves; order Psittaciformes; family Psittacidae; genus Myiopsitta; species Myiopsitta monachus. The sequence continues at coordinate 87,989,934 of CM029918.1, forward strand.
TAATAGTTTCTCTTACTTCAGAAGGAACAGGAGCCACATGGGTTAATAAATGTGCTGTCATCATGATGGCAGGTGTGCACTCGTAACACATGAGTAACATGTCAGATCCTAGCAATGAAATGTAAAAGAGAAGAAACCCAGATGACATAGTGGAGCATTGCAGCCTAACCTTCTTACATTTTGTCAGACAAAGACTAATGTACTTCAGAGCAAACCCCTTGAAAGAGCATTTCTATCAGGAAACCTGAAATGGCAGTAAGGAAATACAGTCTGACAAAGCTTTTGTTTCTAATCACTAAACCAAGTACTGATGTGTTATCCATAATCAACGGTATTGTTTACAGGCTTGGTTGCTGTAGTGACACCATCATATGAATACTGCAACTGAGACTGAATCCTTCTTGCAGTAGAAGTGGTTTTCAAGCAGCTTTTATTTGCCTGTTTACAAAATCCTCTATAGTTTTCTGAGCATAAAGCCCAACAAAGTAGAAATAGATGTATGGAAAGCCTGCAGCATTGCCTTTCTGGGCAGAGGAGAGAGAAACTAATTCCAAATTACAAGGAGATGATGTATGAGAGGGCCTTCCGCAAGTCATAGACTTGCATCCCCACTTCTTGAGCCAGGGTTTGGCGTGACTCCAGGATCAACATGCTTTGTTGTGTCAGAAAGCGAAGTCCACCAGCAATACCTTCCCCAGCATTCCAGCACTGACTCACTGTCTCAGGTGTGAGCGCAAGCTCTGAAAGCTCCCTGCAGCTTTCAGAGGGGATATGAACCTTCCTGCTAGCCATCCTGCAACCCTTTGATTTGGCAGCTTGCAGGAGTTAAGTGCTGCTTCTCCAAAACCGTTTTGAGCACCAGTGTTGACCATTGCTACCCTCCTCCTTGGAGGGAGAATATGCCTGCCAATTATTATATAGCTTGAATAAGCATGGGAGATTTATTCCCTGCCCTTAGTTTGATGGCTGGAGATGAGGAGTGAAACCAATGGAGAAAAATAATTGCCACTCTTTTGTCCTTTTTGTCCTCTCTGTCCTCTCTTTTTGGACTGTGTTATGCTCATGTCAGAAACAAACAGCTTGTTCCCTAATATAATTACTTGTATTCTTTTTCTCTCATCCCTTACCATAATGCTGGGACACTGCACAGACACTAACACTTCTCAGCTATCTGAAGCAATCCTGTCACTTAGCCTTTGCCCTTATGTGAAATTCGTGTGCGGCAACATACATTTCAAGTGTGCAGCAATAAACTTAAAATATTATTCCTACAATGTCTCCAAGGTTTTCCAGGAGCCTTTTCCTGGAAAGAGCCTGTTCTGTGTGTGCTGGAGTGGGAATGAAGGACGTGAACCTGGCAAAGCATTAACCTGTTTCCGCAATGCTGTGACTGTTCAGCTGTTTTGTGTTTTAAACAAATGCTTCTGGGTTTGGTGGTTTGGGGTTGTTTTGTTGTTTTTTTGTTGTTTTTTTTTTTTCAAAAGTGAAGAATGAATAACTATGCAGTTTCCAAAAGGAAATTGTTCATCCAGCTGCAGTGTTTTAACCTTCATTCAAAAATAGATCTACTGTCCATATCTATTGAAAATTTTAAGCATTTGAGTTTACATACCTAACCTGGTAAACCAGAATTCTACGCCAGAAATTCCTAATCCTTGCCCGGAATACAGGATGAGGCACATTTCAAAGCAGTTAGTATCTTGCATAGGAGTTGCTATATGCTACATGATTGGAATAGCTAGGGTCTGAACCTAGATCTCAAATTCTGGACTTGTCTTACCTCTTCTAGTTTCTGACATTTCTGACTTTCTTTGCCCAGGCTTAAACTGTAATTCAGTCTTCGGAGATTTCCTTTTTTCTTCTCATTATTTTTACAACCAGTAAAGAGAAGGCTGCATGGAGACCTCAAAGCAGTCTTCCAGTATCTGAAGGGGGGCTACAGGGATGCTGGGGAGGGACTGTTCATTAGGCACTGTAGTGACAGGACAAGGGGTAATGGGCTCAAACTTACACAAGGGAAGTTTAGATTGGATATAAGGAAGAAGTTCTTTACTGTGAGGGTGATGAGGCACTGGAATGGGTTGCCCAAGGAAGATGTGAATGCTGCATTCCTGGCAGTATTCAAGGCCAGGTTGGACAGAGCCTTGGGTGACATGGTTTAGAGGGAGGTGTCCCTGCCCATGGAAGGGGGGTGGAACTAGATAGTCTTAAGGTCCTTTCCAACCCTAACTATTCTATGATTCTGTGTATTTTCATCTTGCCTGCCTCTACTTAGATTACTGGTTGTTGTTGTTAAAATCTTTCATTTAATTAGCAAATTACATTTTACCTTGCTAATTGAACACCTCTACACAGGAAGGTTAGTTGAGGAAATGAAACTGTCTAGGAAAAAAAACATATTGCACTGGCTAGAACTGAATGTGCAAATAATGCTTTATCATTCAACACATTCACGTTTTAGACTATTTGTTCATTGGGCAGGTTCAGTGGCATTGAATACATCCTCCCAGGTGCAATTGGCCTACTGGGGCCTCTTCCACAGTTCTGGGGGGCTGGCTGGTGTGGGTAAGCTGGAAAGGGAGCTGAAGATATGCAGAGCAGCTCCTTCTGCCTGTGTGCCCTGTGGTCTGCAGTTCACTGGTGATAGGTGAGGACAACAGCTTTTCCTTTCCTTTTTTTGGCTTGTGTATTGTCACATCTGTTCTAATGAAGTCTCTTGCTGGACAGCTGATGGGAGCATTTGCAGCATAAAGCAGCCTCTGTATTATAATGATGGCCAGTGGCATTTTGTTAGCTCGTGCTGCCAGTATTTCCATTGTGATGCTTGGCACAAGCAAACTGGATTCCTCTCCATATGGTGGGAAGCAGTCTGCATAACAGAGGCCATAATTTGGATGTTGGTTTTGGTTCCTTTTGTGGCCCAGTCATGTATCCAGCTTTTACTCAACAAAGCCAGAGCTGGCTGGAAAGTGGACCACATTTCTCCATTTTATCAGCAGATTTGCAGGGGAAAACATGTCGCATTATTCCTGCAACAAATTCGTATGAATATTTTTTGGATGAGCTTTGCTCCTTTACTCTGTGAAATTGAATATACGGTTTGGTTTGCGCTACACATTTGGATGGAAGGAACTTTAGAAAAGGGCTGTGTTTTGATTTAGTGAAACACTTGCACAGTGGGATCTTGCCTCCTGGGCATGTTTGCAGTAGCAGTTACATTAACTCTCTAAACTCAGAAGACAGATACTTTCTCAGAATGTATTTCTTCTTTTATTTGTTACTGGAGTCTGGTTTCCTATAAATAGATGTGTTACATGACAGGTCAGTTTTGAAGAACTGTAAGCTTATAGCTTCCAGTAATTTGGAAAACTGTAGTTCTGCTGGTTTCTAATCAATGCTGTTCTTGTAGCTGTGAGAGAAACACTGCACTTGTTTCTTTTGACTTGGATTTTATTTCTAATATAGAAAAACAGAACACAGGTTTGTGGGGATGATTTGTCTACATTTTGTCTCTGAAAGGCTGTGATTGGCAATTCTTCCATCTGTTATTCAACAAATCCTGCCAGGAAGAGAAGATAGGAGGGTTAAGTGAGGACTGACAGAAGAAGTAACAAATAGCGGGAACTGGAAATACATGAAACCATATCTTATTCCTTTAACTTCATGTTTACTTTTTACAAAAAGGTTTTTTGGTGTTGATCTACAGAAGAACACTGAAGCCACATGTTTACATGTGGTTCAGGGCAGAGGTATGTCTGATACACGGGGCTGAATGGCTAGGATGAGGTATGAATTCTTAGTATGTGATCTAATTTGTGGTATGGACCTATGATGCATGTCAGTTAATGAGCTGAAAAGAATTTCTTCCTCTGCACTGAACCATGTGTTCTTCATTCCTTATGAGAAGATATGAGGACTAAAACACACAAGCTCGGTCACAAAAAGGCACTGGTAAATCTCAGCTGAAGAATGTCAACTTCTTACTTAAATTAAATTTAAATTAATTTTTTCTTTCCTGTTCTACCTTCATTATTTTTCTTCTTATATACTCAGGATAAATAATGGCTTCATCTGTCTGTTCAGGGCTTCAATAGTAACAGCTTTTATCACTGCAGCATCTAACACACATCACAAAAGCTATGGAGGAGTCCCATTGACCCTGTAACTAGGAGTTTCTGACATCATGTTCTAAAGGCCCTAATGATGTTGGTAGTTTAGGACAAAAGAGTTTGTGAATGTTGCTTTCCTGGACACCAGTTCTTAAGCAGAGATATGTTCATGTTGGAATATTTTTCCATAATTCAACATGGTTGGATTGCATAATATATTTCATACCTCAGGCTGAGAGTTAAAATTCACAAATATGTAACATAGGGCCAGCTGTACAGAGTGACATCATTTGTTATCTTTTAATCAATTTCAAGCCAATTGCATTTTTTGGTTGAGTTGAAAAATTATGTTTAGGACAAGTCAATTCACTGTGCTTATGTTTTATGGCAATTGCAAGAGGCTGTTCTGAATTATTGTCCAAGTTCTCCTGAGAATCTGATCCATGCATTAGGTTGTGAAGAGTCATGCACACTTCAGCCATTTATCAGGAGCTGTCTCTGCTGCACAGAGTTGGAAACAGAACTGCCTTTCTGAGTCAGGCCATTGGAAATAAAATGGGTATTAGCTTATACAACTATACGGAAATACTACATGACTTACAAGCACTTTTTACTTTATTAAAAGCTGTACAATACTAAATATAATTAGACAAAACCTTACATCTGCAGGAGTCTTCCTTTGCTTGATAAGAAAGATGATTTAATTTTGAGAAGCTGTAATAAAGTCATGTTTTTTCACATCATAATAGGCATTTTACATAATTTTAATCAGATGAGCACAACTGCAGACTTTTTAAAAGACTGAACCTAACTTCAGGCTATTCTGGGTTCCTCTCTCTGGCATGTGAAGTCCATCTCACAAACAGCTTCTTTTGGAGAGGACTGAGAAACACTGGGAGCAACTAATGTTTGCATTGGCTGGTGTTGGCCTGCTTTTGTGACATTAGGTGGTATCCCTTCCTTATTCATACCCTGGCTAAAGGGATTGCTGAGGTCTGCAGACAGAAACTTAGCATAAGCAAAATAGATGAGTGCCCCAAATACCTTTAAATATGTTTTGTTATTAGGCTAGAATTCTTTTGTCTCATATAGAAATCCTGTAATAGGGAAGTCTGGAAGAACCACCTGCACAAAATTTCTGTTCTGTCAGGATGCATGTGTATGCTTATGCTTTCCAAACACATCTGTGTGAGACACATGGAGATGAGCTATGATCTCCCTCCTGCTGACAGTGCCATCCTCTAGCAGAAGCACCAATCCTATACAGGGGGTCAAGGTTTTGTCAGAAAAAAATTCCATTTCATATATCAAAACCAACAACAAAGTTAATTATAACTGAATTCTTCAGCTTAATCTTTCATTGAATTACATAAATTTGTTATGGGCTGCTCATTGGGTCAAGCTCACTATTTACATGAAACTTAAGCGCCTTCTCAAATTCTTACAGAACATAATTATATTAAATGTGCATGGCAGCTCTGCTTTTGTCTGAAGGTGTATGTGTATTCTGGAATTTGTGTTTAAATAAAATGCAAAGCCATAATAATTACAGGAGTTATTAAAACTCTTAAAAACCCCTCCCTAATTAACAAGAAGCTATAACTGAAAAATGCACCTCAGTTCTAGAGATAGTATTGACTCCAGCCTCTCTCTTTGATTAATGATGCTTTCAAGAGCTCGGAACTCTGGAGACCCTTTGTCTGAAATCATAGGTATGACTACAGCCTGCACTGCTCTACCCTTTCTACACTGAGGCTGTGTGATAAGTACAGACAGCTACGTACCCAAAGAATCAGCAACAGCTGTTCTAGCCTAGATGGCAGGTATCTCAGCAGGATACGTTCCATTAGGGCTGTGTTTATGCATGTATACCTCAATGGAGGTTTGAGAGCACAGTACTGTAGAAAACAAGAAAAATATGTCACTCATTATCAAGATAATTAAAACAAGATGAGAACACTTTGCTCTGTCTGAAAACAAAATTAAATGGGCATTGCTTTGTAAAAGGCTTCATATATTTCTCTGTACTTTTTTCCTCGTTTTTGCGCTTAAGCATACTTGCTATGTGGCAATCTTATCTTAGAGTTGGCCAGAAAAACTCCTATCCTGGGGGACAATTGTTCAACTTACATAGTTAATATAAAATCAAGATTGAAGTGCTTTATTGACTTACTAACACCACATAATTAAAGTGATCGGTGACCTATCCACTCAGGATCAATACCAGTACAGTACAACAGGTAAAGCACAAAGTTAGACTCTTGGAAATTATTAACAAACAAGAATTTCTAAATACTTTTCTAAAACCCCCAGAAATGACAAATTCACCCATAGCCACCAGCATACCCACCTGTCCTGGACACGGGGCTCCCCGACGTGCTGGTCTCTGCAACCTGGGACTACGATATTTTGCTGGACTATCTCAAGCATTTCCCTGTGTTTCTTGTACTGGGGAGCTCAGCACTGACACATCACCCAGTTGTGCCTCATCAGGGCTGAGCAGAGGAGCAGGACTGTCTGCCTTGACCTGCTGGCAATGCTCTGTCTGATGCACCCCAGGAGGCTGTTGGCTTTCTTCAAAGTAAGAATGACAAAGAAGAGTTTTTGTCATGTTTAAACAGTTCGGGTGGGTTTGGACCACACTGTCCCCAACTAAAAGCTGTTCCTAAGCATCTATAAACAAATGTACGAAATTTTTCAGAGTGTTAGCTCTGCACTGCAGTGTATGTCACTACAAGAAAGCTGCAGAGGGACTTTCTATAAGGGACGTAGGCATAGAACAAGGGGTAATGGCTTTAAACCGAAAGACACTGCCCCATACCAGGATGTGTTTAAAGTCAGGTTGGATGGGGCTCTGAGCAACCCGGTCTAGTGGAAGGTGTCCCTGCCCATGGCAGGGGGGCGTGGAAATAGATGTCCTTTAAGGTCTCTTCCATCTCAAACCACTCTATGATTCTATAATTTTCACTATTATTGTTTCCTGTACTAGGAAACCAAGGTTAATGTGGGCTTGCTTTAAGTACTGTAGCTATACCCTTTGATGACAGTTTTTGAAACTACTCGGTATTTTAAGCTAAAATGCCAATGTTACTGATGTTCTAACATATGATCCTTTCTGCCAAGTCTGCTGTGGGATAGAAATGGCAGAACAGATGTGGAGAGGTAGTTTCTTATCTTTAGTATGATATTCTAAAAATAGCACAGTAACATCTTTAGTTTGGTGCCTTTGTGGTGACTGAGCTATTTTCTAGATCTGTGGTAGTAAGTGCATGTTGTAGTTTCATGTTTTAGAGTTGTAATGTCCTGTACTGTTTGTTACTCAGTATTAATGCTTTGGTCACTCTGTCTGTAAGAGCTGACAGCAGAACTGTCCTTCATCTGCAAAATGATTTGCTAGCCTCAGACCATAATGTGATAGATAGCCTTGCTGCATAAGCAACATGACTGACAAACACTTCTTGGGAGACTCTGAATTTAAAATCAAGAGGTCTGGAAATAGAAGCTAAAGCAGCCACTGGATGAAGTCTCAGCCACGCTTCCTCATGGGCATTTCTAGGAAACTGTCTCCAGAGCTGGTGAAAGGAATAAATCAACTGATACATCCCAGAACATTTCTCTCATTCGAGTCTTTCATAAAAGGCACAGGATGCAATAAAAGCAGCCTTTCCCTAAAGAGAATCAATCAGCTATCTAAATGCATTTCCTTTCTCAAACAGAGATCAGCTGCTGTACAAGAAAGCACAAAAGCCATTACCAAACAGCCTTCACACAATGAAAGCTTCTTCCTAATTCTCTATAATTAGAATGACTTCTGAATGAGAAACAGCCTGTACAAATTGTGCAGCCTGGGAGACTTCCTGCTCCAAGGAGCTATGAAATAATAACCTAAAGTGGGCTGCATCAAACCTTTCCCTGCAGAATTAATTTTGTCTCCTGGACATCAACGGGAGTTTTGTGACGGATTCATAGCATATGTGGGCAGAGGGGAACACTGTGGTAGCACAGTTTGCTCTCTGTGTAACAGATGATGAGGCTGACCCACAAATTTTCACACCTAGATAATTTCTGGTAGAGTGAGATGTGCTCTTTTGGTCTCCAGTGTTTTCCCTTGGCTTCCTTCTCACCCTAGTGCCAGTTGCTGCTGCAGTGGTCCCAAATCCAATTGCTGACTGACACCAGCTAACAAACAGGGAGACGTTTCTTGCTGAAATGCTACTCAGTTTGCATCAAGGTTGGAGGCACTGACAACTTTGTTTGCTGTACTATGTTTACACCACCATTTATAGGGAATGGGAGGAAATCACACCTTTTTTCACAAAAAGCATTATTCAATGTTTATTAAAAGCAGGTTATTTCACCCATTTGTATTTCCTTAAAGGTAGTTTAACCTATTTATATAAATATAAAATGAAACAATCCACAGTTAATAGATGTTTCTTTTTAGTTTGTTGAATTAATGTCAAAATGTTAAATGTAAATAATGATTGCACTTATCTTGCCCAAAACATGAGAGAGGCTTGTGATTTTTATTATTTAACCTACTAGTTCAGTTTTATGCATATGTGGCAATATCATAGTCTAGGACAATGTCATTTTATTAAAAAAAAGCTTTAGTGGCTAAGAATTATATTAGCCCATTGGAGTGGTAAGTGGTAGGAAACTTGACTGAAAATACCTTTGATTATTTTAACTTTGTACTTTGTTTACTGCATTAGACTAAGCATCCAGTCTAACATGTGCTCATTTTTCCTTTGGAACAATAGATTCTGGTGAAGGGTATTTCTAATAATGAGTCCATGAAGATAATTACTTTTTTCTAAAACTGGCCCCATTTGGAATACCCACTGATTTTAATGGGACATAGAGAAATGAGTACTATTTCTGTTTCTTCTGATACCCACCAGTAACTACTTGAGTGCAAGAACTGCTAAAATACACAAATACTTTATGAGAATCAAAACACATAGACAAGGTATAGCTAAAACTAAGTTTATAAAGTACTTGTAAATTATGCTGTAAACGATGTATTAGCCTCTGCAACTTCCAGAGCAACCACAGAGGATGCTCCACATTATGAAACCTATTTAATGACTATTTTATGCTTTGCTACAGATCTGGCATTGGCTTAATCATAGAATCACAGAATCAGCTAGGCTGGAAAAGACCTTTAAGATCATTGAGTTCAACCATCACCCCAGGACTGCCAAGACCATCACTAAACCATGTCAGTAAGGGCCTCAGCTACACAGCGTTTGAACACTTCCGGGTACAGTGATTTCATCCACTTCCCTGGGAAACCTGTTCCAATCCCTGACCACCCTCTTGGCGATGAAACTTTTATTAATAATCTAAGCTTCCCTGGCACAACTTGAGGCCGTTACCTCTTATCATACCTCTTGTTACTTCTGAGAAGAAACCCTCCTCACTACAACCTCCTTTCAGGTAGTTGTAGAGAGCGATAAAGCCTCCCTTGAGCCTCCTTTTCTCCAGGATAAACAACCCTTGTCCCCTCGGCCGCTCTTCATCGGACTTGCTCTCCAGACCCTTCACCAGCTCCAGTTGCCCTTTTCTGGACCTGCTACAGCACCTCAATGTCTCTCTTGCAGTGAGGGGCCCAGAACTGAACACAGGATTCAGGGTGTGGCCTCACCAGTGCCAAGTACAGGGAGATGATCACTTCCCTGGCCCTGCTATTTCTGATACAAGCCAGGATGCTTTTGGCCTTCTTGGCCACTTGTGCACAAGCTGGCTCATGTTCAGCAGCTGTCAGTCAACCCCCAGGTCCCTTTCTGTCAAGCAGCTTTCCAGCCAGTCTTCCCCAAGCCTGTAGCATTGCATGGGGTTGAAGTAGCCCAAGTGCTTTTACCCACCATGTATGTGGTAGCCCTTCTCTTCAAATGAGGAGACTCTCTTCCCCACCCCCAGGGTCTAATAACCACTTTTTCATGTAAATGGAGTAGAAGGTGGAGATAAGAAAGGGGATCACAATGAAAATCCTTATAGGAATGTCCATCCTAAATTTATTCAACATTTCCTTCCTTAGACTTCCCTTTTCAGTTTTTCTTAATGTCTTTGACTTTTGCTCTCCCACTGCAAATACAAATCTTACGGATCTTTAAAATTCAAAACACCACGGAAATTTTCACTAAGACTTTATTACTACACATTACCAAGGACAACAGATTCAAAGACAAGTGTTTGTGTCACTGTTTTACAGTGATGGGCCCATTATTTCCCATCTCCCACCATGATTTAGTTCTGGAAGGAGGTTTCAGGGCTCCTTGAGAGACTCTGTATTATGAAGTCTGCCTTTTGTATACAATAGTTATCACAGTCTGTCCAAGCAAGTAGAACTCCAGCTGGAAAAGCAAATACACTATGTGGTGAATAATAAAAAAAGAGATGCTTAATACTACACTTTTGAAGTACTCTATTTGCTATATAAGGCTAAATAGCTTAAAAGTCAAAACCAAAAATCATCTGCTCCACTGCTCCTTGTACTTGCTCTCTCTCTACTTTTTAACCGCAACATGTCCATGACACTGCGTGCATAAACGTCTCGCAAATTAACATTGATGTTTGAATCGCTGGATGAGTTCTTCATGAGTTTCTTTAAAGCTTCACGCTGCCTAAGAGCAGCTTCTTTTATCTTCAGTGTAAAGTAACAGGCAGAAAAACGGTCATTTATTATAGCTATTGGCAAAGCCAAAACCAGTATTCCTGACAGTATACATATAAAGGCTACTACCTTACCAATGGTAGTGTCTGGTCTAATGTCACCAGTAACCAACAGTTGTCATGGAAGTTGTTGCCCACCACCAAGCACCAGGTACACTTGTGAAAGTCGTGCCTGGGACACCTTGCTCAACAAAGTATTCCACAGTAGAAAATATAGAGATTCCTACAGAGAGGAATAGCAGCAGAAGGCCAACCTCCTCATAGCACTGTGCGATAGTCATCCCAAGAGACCGCAAGCCTGAAAGAGAAGAAATGCTGTTCAGTAGGTTGATTCATGTAGCTGTCATCATAACTTCGTAAAACATCTCTTATTTAAAAGATGCCTTATGTTTTTCTTTGTCTGTGAACGTGATTTAAGAAGAAGGTGTGCTGCTCTCAATGCTACTGGGAAAATGAAAGAACTAGATTAAAATGATTGAACCACTGACATCATCTCTGCTTCCTTAACATAGAGCAGAAAAATTCTTCTCATTGCTTACTGTTTGTACTACATGCACATATAATTTAGGAAAACTAACCAATATTTAGTAATTGGCTGTAACAGAAGAATCTATCATAGTTTTTAATAAGTTATCTAAATAACCATTTAAAAACAGAGTAAAAACACCTGCTCCCTTGAATGTGCCAAGCTCCTGTTTTCCAGCCATTATCATATTTTTCTCTTGGACCAAACAACCTTCAGTTACCCAATTCATTTTTCCAGGTCAGTGTTTAGAGCCTAGTTCAGTCACTTAGTAACTTTTTCTTTGCTAAGGACTATTCTTAATCCTCATATAGTTCTCACAACCTCTCCTTGACATCTCTTCCCCCCAAAACCTATCAGTATCTTTATCTGAAGACACTGAAGCAGTATGCCAGCAGCAGCTGCACTTGTGCCAAAACCAGACAGCAAAGCCTCCCAATACAAACATGATATTCTGTTAATTCACCGATATACTGCATCAGTCCTATTGCCTGTGGGTTGCCAAGGGAGCTCATGGGCAGCTGACTACTCTACACAGCCCCCCACATCCCTTCTAGAGCTGCTGCTTCAAAACTAGACTGCCTGACAATGCAAGCAGGAAAGTAAATCCAATAAAAGTGCAATGGATAAATGCTGCACATATAAGCAAAGAAAGATAACAGGGTACCAATTCAGCTGAGACATATGGGAGACTGAAATGATCTTCTGAATCACAAGTGACTTCGTATTGGTTTTTAATACTGCTTAAAATGTGTTACATTTTCTTCAATAAATGAGAAAAAACACAATGTTTAAGAATTACCCTTCATGGGGTAGACTTCTAACTAAACTAGTGTTTGCAAAATAGCTTACTGGAACTCTGCCGCTGCTTGCAGACTTCATATGCTTGTGAGTGCAATAAGCTATTTGATTTGCTTTTCGTTTCTCAACCTACAAGACGCTAAGAATTTTTTCTTGCTTTTGTATTTCTTCTCTCCTTCAGGTCTAATGGGCTTTAAAGGCTTTTTTTTTTTTTTTTTTTTTTTGTATGTACAGCAAACAATGGAAGTACACCTCAGAATTTGTATATTTTTTTAATATTCTACCAACTCCAGTTAAAGACGTGCCCATATCCAGGTTTTACATTACTATAACTATGATCTGTTGGTTAGAATGTTTATTATAATGATACAATTTAAATCTGCAATGGGAATAAAATATATCAGTGGATTTTTTTCTCTGTCAATATGACTGCCTCCACATTTTGGATATGCACTAATATCAGTGGTGCAAAAGATTCGTGAGACAACTTGCAAGGATTCAGATCAAACTCTCATCTTCTAAGGAAGTTACTATCATCCACTGCCCTGTAAAACTTCCTTCTGAACAGGGTAGAAGAGTAAGTTCTTTCAGATGATTTAGAAAGAAGGTACTCTAAATTACATGTGTTGTACTTCTTTTCAAAGCATAACTGACTACTATAAAAGACAGGGTTTGCCCTTGATGCTGAATCCTGAGAATACTATATATAAAGAACTTGCAAAAAGCAGTCTAAAGTAAGGAGGAACTTGGAAGTGACTTCTAACTCCTTGTATAGCATTGATGAAATCTTCAGTAAAAGAATTTTCCTATATTAATTATTCTGACTGTTCAGGAGTCTGATTTGGTATTAATTATTCTTAGTACTATCATCCTCATCAAAAACAAAAATACATCTCTTCATGTCTTCAGATGAAGTCAGAAGACATTTTTAGACAAACCTATGAATCAGAAAGTTACTGGATGCCACAGCTCATCCTAAGTGAGAATCAGTTGATGTATTCAAGCAAATAATATGTTCTGCTATATTATTTAGTAAGTTTTTAAAATGTACCTGAGTCCTAGCACACAGCCAAACTAGGGCTGTTCCAGCACAGGCACCAAAGAAAGTCTTCTTACTTCTGCTTACACACAGCGTTTGAATCATCCTAAATCTTCGGCACTAAAGATGCTGAAGTTTTGATTTTTCATGTCTCCAGAGGCATCTCATCCTGACATACACCACAGCCTTCTCTCAAACATGTGCCCACTACGCTCACAAGACGCTCAAACCCTGCTTCTCAAGGAGTCAATCTGTAAGTGCTTCCCAGAGGAAGCAAGGCTTCGTGCAAAACATGGCCCCAGGAGGAAGGTAACAGCTGAGGAGCATCAGAGAATGGGAGAAATGCAGGTTCAGTTCTCCAGCTATTCTTGGAGCCACTCAAATCCACATTTTTGATATCTCAGAAGAGTGGTTTCACCCTCTACATTTTCTGGATATTGGTAGTACTGATTCTCAGTTGTTCTTTGATGAAGTATAGCACTTTGCATAAACTAATTACACACACCAAACTAGCCCAGGTGTTTCAAGGCATCACATCCCTCCTATTAGCTGGGTTCAGCTTTCAAAGGGCAGAAATGATTCTTTCATTTCTTTTTCTGCCCTTCCCCACAAAAAGGGTTAAGTTGCCATTTCTTTGAAGTAAAGGAAAGAACTGGTATGTTTTTTCCTAACCCCTTTCTGCCCTGACAGCTAGGTTGCTGCTGTGATTCCAGCTTTGCATGGGTCTGCGCAGATGTTCTCTTTGTGATTGTGAACACCCCTACTTGATGAAAGAGGAGTTGCTGTATGCAGGCATGAATTTTCTCATCTCTTTGGATTTTGCACTCCTCTTGCCAGGAGCAGTGCATGAAGCTTTGTCTGGTGTGAGAGGGCAGAAATCACACAGAAGCATCACTGGGAGGCAGCTTTGAACCGGCAGATCCAAGCCAACAGAGTGGAAGAGTTGCAAGAGGCATCCTGAACACTGAAGTTTATAAGGACTGCCTAGGTACGCGCAAGGGAGGATGGTCTCTCTGTATAGTACTTATGGGGTTTATTGTGTATTAGCAGGTGTGGTTAAGGATAGTGCTCAGAACCACATTAACAACTCTCTTTTGCAACATACCTCTAGTGGTCAGAAACAGGGCTTCAGATCTGAGATTCTATTTTGCTATTTTGATTTATTAGGGCTGTGTTTCATGTTAGTAGCAGCATCTCCTCTGACAGGAGATTGAAACAGTGACTTTCTACATTTCAATTATACAGCTCTGATTTAGCGTTCCGGGCCTAAGTGGGCAGCCACTGAACAACCAAAGAAGCAAGCATAGTGACAATAAGCAGCTCTGGATGGTTTAGATATGTAGGTAGCTCCTTGCATGTTGAAACTGGTACTTTGGTTCTAGTAGAAAGATGATATCTCACTTCCAGATTAGGAGACTAGATTTTTATATAATTAATTAACATGTACCTAATCTGGAATGACTAAACTCAACATTAATGGCAGTCAATATTGTGATATAAATTGTGGTAATATTTTAATGATTTTAAGAATAAATAGACACAAAATTTTAGACTATCCCTGAAAGTTAATGTACCTGAAGTTAAGAGTTGTTATAAAACATCTGAAAGATCTGGTTTCAAATTGGTAGAAAGAGCCATAATACTGAGTTTCATGAATTCATTCTGTAACAGTAAAATCCAATAAACTGGAAACCTTATAACATACTTTTGGATCACTTTTTTGTAATTCAGCACAAAAGTGCCTTGATGAGTTCAAATCTTTTTCTTATTTTCAAAACACAGTTAGAGGAATGCATTCACATTGCAGCTACCAGCAAAAGTGTGCAGCAGCCATTCTTGAAAAAAAAAAACAAACCCAAAATAAAAAAACCCAAGCACCATCAGACTCTGCAAATATTATAATAAAGCAAAGCAAACTCATTGACAGACTGAATCATTACAAGCTTCCTTTCAACTGCTTTCTAAGAGACAGTTATGCATCAGTATAGGCTTAATCTAGGGTAGGTGAGCAAGATTAAGATGCTTCCCAAAACATGCTTATGTTCAGCAACATTACAGCTACTCCCTGCCACTGGTAGGACAGGTTCACTGTCCTTCAGTGGAAACAAAACTAGAGACACATTCTGCTGCTGCAAGCACACTGTAATGCCTGTCAAACTAAGGCCAGTTCACAAAGAAGGTGGAGATGTGTCTCTAAAAACTGGAGAGGCATCAACCCATTCTTGCTTCAGGGCAGGAAATCCTGGAAGGGTACGTCAAGTGCCATGTAAGAACGATCATCTCCATCTTGAGAACAGGCTAATATTGCAGGACAGAGACAATGGTTTACTATTAGGACCAAAGTTCGCTGAACATTTCTCCTGTAAAATTCCTGCACCATGTTCAGCACTGATTTAAGTGGGAACATAATTAAATAATTTTGAAAATGCCAAGCACTGGACAACATCATGGCATGGAGAGGGTGTGGTGGGAACACAGCTTTTATTTTTTCATGCACGTACATGCCATGAAGTTGTAATAAAGATGGGGGAAACACAAGGGGAATGGCAACACATTCCAATCATTTCCAGCTTCATCTGATAAATTCCCACTAGAAAACATAACCTTTTATGCTTTTCACTGCTCAAAAGAGTGTACAAAAACGTGAGTGTTCTCAGAAATGCACTTCACCTTCCATCCTACCCCTCCTTGCTGTTCATCCATCTGTCTGCTGACCTGTCAGGAGTGCTTGGACACAACAGGTCCCACACCAGTAGGTGAACACTGACTGAACCTGACACTGCTGCTCTGTGCTGTACCTAGGTCCAACTCAGCAAGCAGCCGCCAGCTGTGTCCCACACGCCACAGAGATACCAGTGTGTTCAACAGGACCAGAGAGCCCCTGAAGCCACTGACGGATAAGATTCAGATTAAACAGTTTTCTTGAAGTATTCTTCACCATGGTTGTTTTCAGGATCTATGATGTAGACAAAATCATGATATATTTCTCTGCATATACTTCTCAATAAAACAAACTGTGATAGGAAATTATAAACTGTCATTAGTGGGCATCTGATAATATAAAAATGTGGCCCAATGATCTCCTTCTTTCCTTGCTTCACCCCTAATAAAATCAAATCAAACACATGCTTGTAAATTTATGACCTTGTAAATGACTGGTGGATGATTTACAGCATGCAACTTTGGGGCCCTTTTTGTAATTGTTCTATGCAAACAATATACACTGGCTCTATGAAGAGCTAAAATTTATTAGGAGAAGGCCACTGCCACTCTATTATCAATGTCCAAAAGTACATTTTTCAGAAGCCATTACTGCTAACAGATTGGGTAAAAAAGGTTAGGTAGAAAAGCACACAGGATGGAGAACGACGCCCAGGAACAACTGTTGCAGGGAGCAAAACCGAACAGTATCACTGCCATAGCTGAAAGTACCTGTTGAATGTCTTCCGAGCTTCAACATTCGCAGGGCCCTCAGCAGCCTCAGCACTTGCACAATGCGCCCCACGTTCTCCAGTTCTTGGGAGCTCTCCCCCCCACAGAGGCTCTCCACCAGCAGGGTGATGTAAAAAGGTAAAATAGCAAGGAGGTCTATGATGTTTGCCACACTCCTGAGGAAGAGACACCGATCCCGTGCACACAGGAACCTCAGAACAAACTCCACTGTGAACCATGCAATGCACAGGTACTCCAGGGCATCCAGTAGCGGTGGTGCCAGCCAGCTCAGCTCTACTGAAATCAAAGCCATGTTGGCAATGGACACAACAACAAAAGCCATGGACAGAGTGCCGAAAGTCCTGGCTGCTGCAGAGGAGCCAGGCTTTTCCAAAACTTCCCAAAGTTTCTGTCTAACACTGGGACAGAGACTACCAGAAAAGTCCTCTTCTTCGTCTTGGGCATCCAGTTCTTCTGCATCTTTCTTGATGTCTAAGGCTTCACTCAGCTCCTTCCTCCTGAAGTACCTGCCCAGGATCCCCCCAGAGAGATGTTTAATACCAATATGCAAACTGTTTTCTTTATCCTCTACCATGCAAGGCAAAAGAATACATGTTAAAGTTTGCCTTATGTGAGCTCAGAAACCCCTGATATCAAGCATATGATTGAAGATACTGAGACCCTGCAGCATGTCTCCACTGTCCTGATACTCTATTCCCCCATTTCACATCAGTGACAGTTTGCATGCACAGAGTAATTTTATTCTGATAGCGTGTTATTTATATGGATCACGTTGACTATAGTACAACCCGCTGTACAACTAACATGCATTCTTGCAAGCAATCCTGGAACAACCAGACCCTCTGTTTCTAAATTGTTCTCAATTTAGAATCATAGAATCATAGAATAGTTAGGGTTGGAAAGGACCTTAAGATCATCTAGTTCCAACCCCCTGCCATGGGCAGGGACACCTCACAATAAACCATGCCACCCAAGGCTCTGTCCAATCTGGCCTTGAACACTGCCAGGGATGCAGCATTCACAGCTTCCCTGGCCAACCCATTCCACTGCCTCACCACCCTCACAGTAAAGAACTTCTTCCTCAGATCCAATCTAAACTTCCCCTGCTTAAGTTTGAACCCGTTACCCCTTGTCCTATCAGCTACAGTCCCTAACGAAAAGTCCCTCCCCAACACCCTTACAGGCTCCCTTCAGATACTGGAAGGCTGCTATGAGGTCTCCACGCAGCCTTCTCTTCTCCAAGCTCAACAGCCCCAACTTTCCCAGCCTATCTTCATACGGGAGGTGCTCCAGTCCCCTCATCATCCTCATGGCCCTCCTCTGCACTGGTTCCAACACTTCCATGTCCCTTTTATGTTGAGGACACCAGAACTACACACAATACTCCAAGTGAGGTCTCACGAGAGCAGAGTAGAGGGGCAGGATCACCTCCCTCAACCTGCTGGTCATGCTCCTTTTGATGCAGCCCAGGACACAGTTGGCTTTCTGGGCTGCAAGCACGCACTGCCGGCTCATGTTCATTTACTCATCGACCAACACCCCCAAGTCCTTCTCTGCATGGCTGCTCTGAATCTCCTCTCTGCCCAACCTGTATGTGTGCCTGGGATTGCTCTGACCCAGGTGTAACTTTATTAATTTTTATTACATCTGTGTGCATTTGCAATACTAAAAGGAAAGGCATCATAAAAGCCATGCAGCTCATGCATGAAGTCCCGATCAATACAGACAAAGATGGCAAGGTTTCTTTCTTTCTTTAAATACATGGGTCCTCACACAATCAAGTACACAAGCATCTGTGCTAAGTAAAACTTGCAGATTGTAAATTCATAGTTGAGTGTTTTGTTAGAGCAATAGTATATTTACAGAACAATTTAATGAAAGAAAAGCTATTCCCAAAGCACACTAAAAAAAATATTTTTCTTTTGTATATGTATTTCCTGACTACTGCAAATCTCAAGTCTTCGACAAAGGGGCTATGCAATTTTGCCTTTGTTTGATATATAGTTACTCCTGCATATGCCGAAGAGGTCTGTAGCTCCTTATACCACCAAAGAAGTGAGAGCTTTCAGTTACATCTACCAGGGAAGGAAGAATGGGATGAAAACCACAGAACTTGACCATGCTAGGGTAAAGTAACTGTAGTACCCTTTCCAGGTGGGGCTGCTTTTTGGTTTCTTTCTAATAATTTTGACATAACGCTTTTAGATAAATAGCAGCTACACTCTTTAGGTAATTAATTTTTTCAATACTAATCACAAACAAACCAGTAACACTAAAAATAGTGGGAAAAAATAAATGAACCACTAAATGGAATGAACAGAAACGTCCTGGGGGTGGTTCAGTGGAAACCCACCTCACTCCTAATCTGCCTGTTACAATTTGTCTCCAGTGAGCCATGCTCCGGCTGCTGCTGCCCCCTCCCTGTAAGCTGCTACATCCATGTGAGATGCTTCCCATCACGGCTCCTCCTGGAGCCATGCCACCCACACTCAGCCTGCCAGGTGACCACCCCCGTCCTGCCTCTCCAGCTTGGATCTGGAAATCCTCCAGAATGGAAACCGGGGGGTGGGGAGGCTCCAAACCTACCCAGCACTGTGCCTGACTCCACATCCAACCCCTATAACTACGGTAACCTCAAACTGGATGACTGAATAGACATCTCCCCTTTCACAATCTTTTTCATCTCTGGCATTTCCCCTTTCAAACATTTTGAGCTTCCAGGGCAACCCAGATCCAGGTCCTGTTTGGGTCTCACTATCTTCACCCGACTGCCAACCTGCCCCTCATCAATGGTCAACTAGGCACATCACCCAACACATCTGCTCCCATTTTTATACCCATCTACGTCTTGAGCAGGATTCAGGGCTGAACTCCCCAGTTTTGAGTGCACTTTTCCCAGTGCTCTGCTACCTCACCTACCTCCACTGCTGGATCTCTCACCTGAGCATCCCCTCATGCAAGCCAATGCTGAGCTCACCCATCCCACAATCCAGCACACCACATCTTCCCACAACTCACCGGTCTCTGCAGCAGGAATCAATGCTGAGCTCATCCAGACCCCAGTACTGGATCTCTTGCAGGAAGGAGAGTGCACAAAGCTGCTCCATCACATGCAGCCTCCCTGTCTGGTAGTAATTCAGAATGTAATGAAATGCCTGTGAGCTCCGGTCAAAGAAATATTCATTCTCCATGAGGTTGGCATCATCACAGAGCTCAAGGAGGGCAGAGGCCACATCCCGGGCAGCAGAGACCACTACGGCCAGTTTGCCAAGACGGGTGTCGGGGTAGCAAGACAAAGTTTGCTGGGACATCACAAAGCGGCTGCCTCCTACATTGATAGTAAAGCAGTCCAAAGAGGGGATGACCTTCTGGAGCAGGGGTCCCTGCTCTTCCTCACTGTTGAAAACACTGGAGTCCAAGGAACCCAGGGATGTGCTACTCCCCGGTTCCTCCAGGGATGCTTGGGAAGAAAGAGACATGCAGCAGGGAGGCGACTTCATCCTGTAGCTGCCAGCAGCAGCCCACACTCTCCTGGATCGAAAACACAACAAAGCTGCAGAGGAGACTGCCCTGAGGGGTGTGGGGCTGGGCTAGAAATGCATGACTTCTCTTTGGCTACCGTCCCAGGGACACCTCACCGTGCCCTCTTCCTCTGAGCGACGCCTCCATTGGAGCGGAGGTCAGGCCGGGCGCTGAACAGCCCGGCGCTGCCTGCACCTGCGGGTACAGAGGGCACAGCGGTACCGTTGCGGCCTCACCCCGCGCTGTCCGCCCCGGCCGCCGTCGGGCAGCGCCGGCCCCACCTGCCCGCGACGGCCCCGCCGCTGCCGCGCCCGTCCCCAGCGCTCGGAAGGAACCAGGGCAGCACGGCGCGGAGCACCGCACACGGGCACGCCGCCGGCGTCAGCGGGGCCATCCGCCCCCCGACAGCTGCCCCCTCTCGGCCCGGCCCCACAGCTCCGTTCTCGGCTCCGGGGCACCCTTCTCCTCCCGCTCCGCGCCCGCAGCTGCGGCCGAAGTTGCGCCCCTCAGCACCCGCCGCGGCCGAGCGCCTGGGCGCTGTTCCTCGTCCGCCGCCGCCTCGCCTTACCTGCTGGGCGCCCCGCCGCCCCTCCCGCGGCCGGGCGCCGGCCACCGCCGTCCCTTCGCAGGCAGCCTTTGCCCGCTCCCGGCTCCAAACTTCTGTGCAGCGCCGGCGCGCCTCCATGACCGGTCATGTGCTGCCAGGGGCCGGCGGCAGCAGGGAGGGGCGGGCCGGGCCAGCGCCTTCCCGCCGCGGGGCCCAGCGCGCCCGGGGGGGCGCCGCTGGACCCCGGCGCGGAGGGCGCTCCCGGGAGCACGGGTACTGGAGCGGGGGTTCCCCCCGGGACAAACCAAATCCAAAGCAAACTTCCCCGCACGAGTTCACAGGCGGCTCTGAAGCCGGCCCCCCTTAATATACGTAAAACCAAACACGTTTCTAAATAGGTAATGTACCCCCGCGTACAGAACTCCCACGACCACAAGTCTGAAGTCACTCAAGTAAAACAGTCGTTGTAAAGGCCAGTCGACGTTAGTGAGAGCCTGTTTTAACTTAGCTGCAGTCAACTTGCTTTTCAAAACACTCTGGAATATCTCTGGCACTGTCCTGTGCTGACTTTGTAGCTCCACAGTGCGAGAGTTAGGTTCACACTCCTTAGTTACGTTTCCTCTTGTATGGAACAGTTATTTCTGACAAATTTAAAGTGTTCTTTACTGTGAGGGTGTTGAGGCACTGAACAGGCTGCCAAAGGAAATTGTGAATGCTTCATCCCTGGCAGTATTCAAGGCCAAGTTGGACTGGGCTTTGAGCAACCTGGTCTAGTGGAAAGGTGACCCTGCCTATGGCAGGGGGGGTGGAACTGGATGATCTTAAGGTTCTTTCCTACCCAAACCATTCTGTGATTCTATGGTTCTATTTGCTTCTGCAAATTTGCATTATTCTGTCACCTCTTACTCCTCTCCAGGGTGGGTGGCTGCTGCACTGCAGTGGTGCCTGACAGGAGGGAAGTCCTGTAGCATGTAAAATGTGGCTCTGTGTGTCAAGCCACCATTTTTTTATCCCCCATCACTTGTTGCATACATCTGTGTCTAACATTTATTACACAGAGGTCTCTCTTTTGGATACCAGTGATCTTCCATATTTTATGTGAAGATTAGCTAGACATTTACTGTATTGCAGTGATGGAAGACCCTGCAGCACTCTCTCTACTCAGCACTTGCTGGTGTAGAAGTCTGCTCTGGGTGACTGGTGGCAAAAGCATTCACCATCAGAGAGAATCTGGAGGAGAACAGCAAGGGTGGTGTTTGGAAGTTACGGCCTGAGAAGAAAAGAGGGGGGGGATAGCTACAGTGGAGGGGAATGGGCATTATAGCAGTCTTCAGACATGCAAAACGCTGCTTTCAAAGATGGAGGATGTACTCTGTCCTCCTTGGCCACGTTGGAGAGGTGTAGAGATGTAATGGGGTTGAACGACAGGAAGGACATTTAGAGTAGCCATTTGGAAGGATCTGGTGAAGCCATGGAGGAGCAGGAGGTCATCTGGGACATTGGCCTGTCATTGGTCATGAAAGAACTGCTGGGGCAGGATCTGTCAGGAATAGCGGAAGTGTCTCTTTCCTGAGGCAGGCTGGAAGGGTTAGATGACCTACTGAGAGCCCTTCCATCACTATAATTCTGCATTTCAAGTATGTCATAAAGAAAAATAATTACTTATTTGCATTGACATTCTACTTCTGTTAAAAAAAAGTCAAATTCAGGTTAATAAGCACAAAAATGTGAATTCATTTTCAGTCGAAACTATCATCAACTGCTGTTATGCAGGCAGCTTTCGGGTATAGCCCATTTTCAGTCCAGGATTGCCATTCAGGAATGCAGTCCCTTTGATGGATAGCACTTAAGCCAGCATTTAATTAAAAGTAATAATTGAAAAAATCATTAAGACTGTCAGTAAGACCAATTCGTTAAGGCCATTAATGAGAAGTAAGTACCTCAGAGCAGCAAGATGCCTTACTGAGTGTAACAGACCCAATAATTGTTTGGTTATTAAACTACTCGCTCAACCTCTTCTCAGACTCCACTTTTCTGTAGCCATTCCTTCCATCAGTCAGAAGGACTTTTTCAGGCATATTTCCTCCATTAGAAGGGAGATCTGACACTCCCTTTCCCTCCCCCTGATTCAAGGGGTGGATGCTTCCCCTGTTAGTCCAGATCATAGAATCATAGAATTATAAAATGGTTAGGGTTTGAAAGGACCTTAAGATCATCTAGTTCCAGCCCCAATGCCACAGACAGGGACACCTCACACTAGACTATGCTGCCCAAGGCTCTGTGTTTCTAAGAATCCTGACTGGAAGTTTTGATTTTGCCTAGTTAAAATGAGGATCTAATTCACAGCATCATTAGAACTGTAGGTAATTTGTCCTTAAAATACTCCGATGTATTATTCTCAGCATGTCTAAGACTTTGAGAGACAATGTTCAGTTCTCTGTTTACCCATGTCCCTTTATGGAATAGTGACTGTGTATGGGTATATTTACATCACTTCAAAGTTTTGGGGTTTTTTGGTTTGATTATCAACTGTTCGAACTAGAGTGTTTTCTTTAAAGTGCTGAGGGAAAGCCAGGAGTTAAGCTTATGCTTTCTCATATTGTTGTGAACTCAATATGCATTCTTCAAGCTCACCTCTCACTGCAGGAATGCAACATCAACAACAAACTTGGTCTGTATTTGTAGTGTCCATGATGTCAATTCACATGATACAGTATTTTACTTCCGAATTTCTGCTAGTTGTAAGTTTAGATTTTCATTAAAAAAAAAAAAAAAAAAAAAGAATTTTAGAAAAGAGTTCAGAAAATTATTTTCAAATGTACCCATAAAATAAAGCTGGAACATTTGAAGGAAATGAGAAAAATGCTTTATGAGTAGAAAGGCTCAAAAATGGAGGATTTATTTTTCTACCACTAGAGACACAAGAAACAGGGACTACTGCTGCATTGTTCATTTTCTGGGGAACTCTTAAAGGATCTTTCTTCTGTTCCTTGTTTCTGCTTATTTGTACATGAGGAACCAAAGCAACAGCTTTCATGATTTTATCATTCTCTTGGCAAACCCCCTCTGTATTCTTGCACTACTGGAGTAAAGGTAAAAACTAATATAACAGTACAAAGACAGTCATTTAGTCTTGCTCACTTTGCCAGTGAAGTACAGCTGCTGCAGTGAACCACGGGCATTTCCAAGACAGTTTGGCTCATGGAATTTCTAACATTGGATAGAACCATGTTTGCGTGGTTCAGAGATGTGGTTCGGACCAAAGGGGTTATACAGTACTGCTTTCTCATGTCAGGAGTATCTGTAACAACTGAATGGCAATGCCTTCTGATAGAATTACTGTCTTTGTCAGCGCCCCACCTCATATCTCCCTGTTATGATACCACTGAGTGAAAAACCACATTTCATTATTTCAAGAGACAGTACAAAAAATCTTTGCTGGAATGCTGAAATATGAGTTGCAACCCAGCATGTCTGTTGTGGGAGTTGAAAAATTTGCTTCAGCAGAAAGCCAGCTGTTACAAAAATTTTTTTTATAATATATTTTCCTTATCTTCTGTACTCGTCACGTTGAAAACTATGATTTTATGGCAACTGTGTTGTCACTCTTTCCAGCTGGAATACTGTGATATACAGAAAAAAGCCAGGATGCGCAGCTCCCAGCATTTGACCTTATCTTTTCAAGTAGCCTTGACTCTTTTCTCACCGCAGTAGTGCTTCACAATCAACTGATTTTAAGTTATTGGGATTTGTGACACATCATCTCTCCAAATTTTTAAAGTGTTTTGATTTCATGTATTAGTCTGTATTTGGAATGTAAAATAGGACCTTATGAGGTAGAATAGAGGGGAAAAGTTAGGAAAAAAAAATATGGTACGTAGGACATATCTAGGGGAAACTTTCCCCAGGAGCATCTTCATGGTTTCTGGCAGCACAGGGATTTGATTAGCCACAGGTTGCATGGAGTCTTAAGATGTTTAATATTTCATGATGCTGCAAATGCATTTTTGAGCTCATTTCTCCTTCAGTGTTGATAACATGCTGTGCAAGGTTCTCCACAATTTAACTGTGCACAGGGTGAAAGATATCATGCAGTTCTGCCAAGCCTTCCCTTGTTCTGGTGCTGTGACTGCTGAATAATGGGGTCCTGTTCATGCTGCAAACACCATTTGTGATTTTACTGACATCTGCCATACAGTAGTTTCTACTGAAGTAGTCAGATTTAATTATGTGTCTTAAAGTTTTTTACATGGATCCAAGCTTTGTGAGTAATACTTCAAGGGTTAAAACTAATGAATGTTGGCAGTTCCAGTATTTGCCTGTCACAAATTTTGGACGAGGTGCAAGCCACTGAGCCCTGAGCTCCACTATGTTCAACACTAGACGTAATCCGTATCATAAACTCAATTCCCTTGACACGGATCAAGAATCACTTCCTTCAAATGACAGTGGTACTGGCTAGATCCTCTGCTGAATCTTCCTCTTGGTTAGTGTGAAGCAGTGTTCTTCGAGAGCAGTTGTGGTTCTTTTACAACCTAGTATCTGAAGCCTTCTGTCCTTTCATATAGTCTGGGAGCTGTCGTAACCTCGCTCTTGCAATAACAGGTGAGTACGGATGAAACATAGAAATTCTCTAGACAACTCTCTGCTGTTTCCTTTGGCAAGTGAAATAAGAGCTTATTAGAACAGCTTTATCCCCTGCAGGGATATTCTGCTTTTCTTGGGGAAATGGTCCTGCCAAAACCAGCCAGATCTCACTTTCTTTAAGCTAGCTGTATAGAACAGACAGATCAGAAGAAGACACTCAGTTTTGTCTACATTGTGTGAAAACAGTTTGAGAGAGTATGGAATCAGGGCTATGTTAAGAAAGCTGTTTGCAGTATCTTTGAACACTACCCACTTTCAGACCCTATTTATTTTCTTGCCTTTTACAATGTGGTAGGAAGTAAAAAAAGAGTAGCTGGGGAGGTAGTTCTGTAGAGCAACTTACACATATGAGCAGTTTTATTTTCAAAGTAAGGGCTAACTTTACATCCACCAACTGCATAGGAAAGCAAGTTGCTGATATTTTCTGCTGAAATTGTGATAGAAATGGGTTTTAATATATAAAGCTGATTTTAGTAAACAGTATGTCTAATGCTAGGCTGAATGTTACTTTCATTTTTATTTGCCTGGTGAAGGATATTAATAAGAATTTTCAAATTTTAATTTTGGCTGCATTATGCCAAATGCCCCAAAGTCCTCAGAGATGAATAAAAGATATGCAATCAGAACTGATTGTCGACCTACCTAATGCATTTTTAGGAGGTATTACTCTGTTCTTCTATTACTGAACAGTTACAACCCAGCAATGCCAAGAAAGATTACATACAAATATCAAGAGGAAGAATATTTCTCCTTAAATAGAGCTATGTTTTGTTACTCTGAAGGAAAGCTCCAATGTCTTAGTATCCAAAATAATGCCTTATTCAAAAGAAATTTTAAAATAGATCAAAGAAGTGAAGTCATTCAACATGTGGTGGTTTAAATCAGTCAAACTAAGATTTAAATCCATATTATCGGAGACAGAATCAAATTCTCCACAGCAAAACCATTTTTTTTTAATGTTAAATGCATGCAGCAATCTATGTACTATTTCTGCTGCTATTCCTGCCCAGGATTACTTGTTTTATTCAGCAGCTAAATTCACTGCTTGATCAGACAACTAGCGAAGCTTTTGGTCTTTTTCTTAAGTAAACTTAAAATTGCTTCTCCTTCAGATGAAATCTTATAATTTGGCCAATGGCAGCTCCCTTCTGTGAGCAATTCAAGTATACTTTGCAGCTTTTTAACCCATTTTTGTATTCATCCTTTCCTGTGGTCTGTTCCAATGATTACTTTTTACTGTTTGTGATTCACAGCATCATGAGGGTTGGAAGGGACCTTGGAAATTATCTAACCCAACCCCTCTGCCAAGGCAGGGCTCCTTCACTTGTTTCTCCTGTGCTAATTTACCGCACAAACTTTTGCTTTCCCTCACAACTACTCGTACATTATTTCTATAGCTGCATCGATAATGAGTTGCAAGTGCTTACTTTAGTGCACAGTGGAAGAACCTGGATGGACCATCTTTTGGGTCCCTTGGGATTTCAAAATTCAGCTTGAAATTTGGAATTCCCTTGGGCATTCCAATTCAACCTGGCCTTGAACACCGCCAGCGATGGAGCATTCACAACTTCGCTGGGCAACCCATTCAGTGCCTCACCACCCTTACAGTAAAGAATTTCTTCCTCATATCCAATCTAAACTTCTCCTCTTTAAGTTTGAACAGTAGCAGTGTCTGAGCAATAGGTAGTATGGAAAATAATTAATTACTTTTTGTTAGGAATTTGTGTAACACCGGCAAAGTATCAGCATTGCAGTTACCTCAGGAAACTTCAAAATATTGAGTCAGTCAGGAAACTTGTTTATTGTAATAATATATATTTCTGCTCTACAGTAAAAAGATCGAATCCATCTATTCATGTACTTAACAATTCCATTTACATCACTGGGCAGTAATAATAGCTGATCATCCAATCACAAACAGGAGAACCAGAAGAGGCATGTCTTCATAGAGAAAAGAGACATCATCATGGAAATAACTTTAGATGATTTTATGCAGTGCAAAAGAGAAACGTGTTCAGGCAGCTTGAACTTTGCTGCTATTCTCTGCTGACCTTAAGCAGGATTTCTTTGCCCCCAATTCTGCAGTTTATGTTTTATGTATTGAATAATTTCCTTCAATAAATAATGCAAAAATCCTATACTTGGTGTAGTATGTAAGGTGTCCATGCGCTGTCTTTTTATTTTTTATTTAAATTTACGAAGTTAATTGGGGTATATTGGCTAGCCTCACATATAGCCTGTAGAAAGAACAATTACTTTTGTAAGAGGAATTCTGGTTCTTAAGTGGCTATTACGTGCAAATTGACTTCCTGTGTATGTGACTGATTTAGTTGCATACTTGATATGCATAGGACATGCATAGTTGACCAACTTTGCCTATAAAAAGCAGATGTTTCTTTGCTCTGCCACTGCCCTTTAGCCTCTTCAGCCAAAGAAGAGAAATAGGAGCTTCAAAGAAGCAACTCATTATTTGTTTTATACACCTCCACTCTAGGAAGGGATGAATCACACCTTACAGAATCAACCTTACAAAGGTCCCTGATGGCAAGGGAATGCTAGACAACAGCTGTGATAAGGTATTAACATTGCAAATGTCTATGGCTACCCAAATGGATCTGTACAAGTTGACGTTTTGATATCTGGAGGGGCTAAATTTAGGGAAGAAGCATGTAGACATTTCACACATTCGCAGCCTATAGATTTCATTGCCTTCTTGACTGTGAGTGCAGCATGTGTAGCACAAACTGTAGTACTGTAGATGACATGTCTTCTGTCTGTTGAAAAAGTATGACTAGTAGCACTATGTGACAGGCAAAGCTTCTAGGTACAGTCAAGTTCAGTCAAAAAGCAGTTGCATGAGACGATTGTTAGGGCATCACTTTGAAGGTGCTGAGTGTTCCAGTTTTCTGTTATGTGACAGAGCCTTGGGTGACATGGTTTAGTGGGAGGTGTCCCTGCCCATGGCAGGGGGGCTGGAACTAGATGATTTTAAGGTCCTTTCCAACCCTAACTATTCTATGACTCTATGACTCCAGATTATTTTAATTTTTTGTGCTTTTTTATGTTTTTGTAAAAACAAAATAATTCTTTACTACTTAAATCAATGTAGTTTTTAGTTCTTGTTTACCAACACAATCGTTTACTAAGAGTGTATCACACACATTACAATAATTATGAAAATTCTTTGCATATTATAAATTACATCATTTGTCCTGGATGTCGCAAAATCTTTTAGAAATTAAATATTTAGTTAATTCTTGCAACATCACTGTGAAATAGGTAAGTACCATTAAACATGGTGACAGTTAATTGCTGCCATGTGTAATTGAGCTGTACCACCCCAGGAAACCTTGTGCTTCTAGGTAACTGAATATTTAGAAGGATATGGGTCATATAGGACTGCTTGATAAAATACTTCCTGGGGGATTCACTGCTTCTGGGTGCATAGAAGAAAATGTGTGTTGGCTGACTTCTTAGCTCATGCACCAGAGTTTATTTGTGCTGGGTGAGGTAACCCTGTCTTACGGAGAGCTTTGGGACTGCAATTCTGAGAAGACTTCTGTGGATAGAAACAATCCTTGTTCCTCAATTTCAGTCTGTCAGATTTGTATAAATAGTATCTCGTTAACAAGCCATAACAAATTTTCCAAGGTTTTCAACTAGGTCAACAACGTGACCTGAGCGCTCACTGGAACCGTTCCCTTGTTTTGTACACTGTGACATGCATACCTGACTGTGGGTGCAGGGGCTAATGTTGTCTCATGATGTTTATTTTGTAAGAGAAGACTGCATTCTAAATAATCTGGTCACATCTTGTTACATCTGAGAGTAGTAAGCAATCGTGGTTATTTCTATTCAATAGGTAGAACCCACGTTCTTTATTGTAGGCTTTACTGTGAAGAATAAATCATTTCACAGATGATTCCCACACAGTATTAGTAACTTGAATGCATGTAGCAAGAGGAAATAATGGCATGTAAGCAAATGTATGAAAGTAATCGCCTCAAACATCTATAAAGCTAGGTATGTTAGTATTGATTGCTCTCAGATACAGTATTCCAATTACAGTTGCTTCAGTGTTAATGCCTTTGGTGTTCACTTATTAAAACTCCAGCAGGCAATGTTTTTCTAGATGTCAGTAGATGTATGTTTATGGGTATGAGCCTGTCAGAAAAAATCTGTTTTATTTCTCCAATTTTTGTAAAACTTTCGCTGTTGTCAGAATTTCCTAGGGATGGTGACGGGTGTGCTGATTGATTTCACTTCTTTCTTCAGGTTGCATGAGACTTAGTATAGCTTGATCAAACCTGTAATGTTTGCAAATAAGTGAGAATTCATAATCTATCAGACTCCAGGAAGTTTCCTTAGGTAGCATTAATAATGCATTCACAGATAACAGTCCTAAATGGCTGAAAACTCAGGGTTTGGGTTCAACAAACAGTTTAAAAAGGAGTTTTGCAACACTGACCGATTCTTTGCTTGATTTTGACTTTTAGAGTTCTAAAGCCTGTGAAGTATTACAGGATCTTAGGGAAGAGGTGGAAGGAAATTCATTAATTTCACAGAAGGTTTATCTTGGTCTGAAACTTGTTAGCCAGATTTTGTAGGTTTATAAAGCATTTATAATACATTTCTAAACCTTTGAGATCTCTGTCCGGCAATTTTATACATGAAGCTTGGTTAAATGTCCATTTAAGAAGTCAAGGAGTGATTTGCTTATATGTACAATGTGCTTCTGCTTCTTGGCCTTCACTTGCTGCCTTGGGAAAGCAAGGATTTTTTTTATACATTTTGCATCATATCATATTTTAGTGTGAGGTGTCCCTGCCCATGGCAGGGGGGTTGGAACTAGATGATTTTAAGGTCCTTTCCAACCCTAACTATTCTATGATTCTATGATTCTATCATATTTGCTGGTCCTAAGAAGGTACCTCAGGTACCCACAGGAATATCAACTAGCAGTAGACATGTGCACTTAAAAAGTTAAGCCCAAAATATCCATGTTAAAAGAATTCAAATACCTTATAGTTAAATAAGTAAAATTTCATATATAAAAAGTCAAACCTCAAGAATATCTCATCTAAGCTTAATCAATATTTTTACTCTACCTAAAACTTTTCCTTGAAATTAATGCATTACTTTTGCTGAAGCAATTACTTTCCGGCAGTTTTCAGTCCTTTTCTTGGTTGTGAGGTATCAGCCCCACCTAGTGAATGATTAATGAATTTTTAAAATACAGCACACCAGAAGAGTTATAAGTAAATGCTCATATATTTTTTTCTGGTCTATTTATTCTGTTACTTCTCCTAAAGACCTCAGTGACTTTATTTCACTGAAGCAGTACATAAAATACATTGGTAGAGGTGAAATAAGAGATAAGCTCAGTGGCTTGCTCACACGTTACAAGATCAGTTATAGTCATCAACAGTTAGCATGTGGTATGATTCAGAGTACAAGCAGCATCACAGCAGTACAAGTTTTGGAGCACAAAAGAGAGAGATTATTCCTGAGTTTTACAAAGTTGTCAAAGAGAAAAATGTGCTTACATGTTAACTACATCACCTAATCAGGTAGTTATGCTGTGATCAATGCGCTCAAATATAATTGGGGGACAAAGTAGCATAAGCAAGTTTAAAGGTACTGGGACAGATTCTTGGTTGGAATAAATTGGAATAAGATCGGATAAATTAGAATAAGATTCTTCATCTTGAAGCATTGCTTTTATGATCTGAGAATATGGCTCGCTAATGCTTGAAGTAAAGGTCTTGCTGATAGCAAATAATTGTTTCTGCTGTTCCACTCAAACAGTTTATATGCCTTTTGAAGACTTTAAAACAGCATGGGTTTGAATTTCACTTAGCTTAAATTTAAATTGAACAACTCTTTTTTTTTTTTTTCTTTGTACTCCCAATTTAATCTTGTATGGCAGCAGAATAGTTTAGAATGTATCCTAAACATCAAACTCCTGAAACCACATGAAGTGGCTTTTAAGGAACCTGGCATTACAGATGTAAGTATTTAGGTTAGAAGGATTGTTTTCCAGGGTTTTCCATATAGTCCTTTACTTCCTACTTCTGAGAGGAGGTTTGGTACAAAACAAGTTTTGAAAGCACTATAAAGAGAGTTGACCCTTACTAAAAGAAGAAGGGTATTCAGCTCTGAGCTACAGATCTCAGCAGCATAGGTGAGATTTGGCCTTCCCCTGGAAGATCCAGCAAAGACATGTTCTGCTTGTGCACTGCTTGTGCATCAACATGTGTACCTCCTGTGGCACTTACACTCTGTCTCTTACAAACAGGGAGAGTTTTGTTTGTACTGCTTATCCCAAGGCATCATGTTTGTATCGGATGCTGAACAGATCAGAAATGAAGGCAATTGCTAAGAATTCCGTGTCATGACCTTTCACCCTCACATCTGGCTTGAACAGTGTCTCTCTAGATTTCTTATAGTAGATGATAGGGAGAAGGACTAACATCAACTACAGAGAAAGCCTAGAAAAATAATGTAATTCAAAAGGGCTCCAAAGTTTACCTACCATTTGTGAGCAGGCCACTAATATTTGTTCATTTAATTCAGCAAATCTTGATTAAACAAGACTTGGAATGACTTTTTAGATATAAACACAAATACATTTTTACATTGCAAGATTCAAATATTCCAGTAAGATTCCTACAGTGTTTACATAGTGGAATAATGTTTAATTTTGGTTTTATTAATCTGTATTTTCCAGTGCAGGCCAAAGGTAATGTTTATGTATCAAATTTTCTTCTGGGATGAGCGTCCTTCTAACTCTATGTATGGATAACTACACTATTTATTAACAGTGTCTGCTTAAAGTTCTACAATTCTCTTTAAAATCTCATATTATTTTCTAGTTTTCTGTAAAGCCTTGGCTCTAGAACTCCTGTGATGTTAGACAGTTATCTCATTATTTATTGTAATACAAAGTAAAACGAAAGTCTTGGCTTTCATGCTTCTTAAGAAAATAGCGATCTTTTGCTCATATTTCAAACCTAAAGTAGAGAATTAAAATAAACTATTTAGTATTCAAAGACATGATTCTTAAATGATCTCATTGGATTTGAATGCTTTAAGTTAGTATCTTAGCCTATGTCTGGCCTTGCTGGAGGCAGGTTTGAGGGATGTGCTGTCAGGCTCCTTCAACTGCAACCCTGTCACCAAACCAGGCGGCAGTCAACACATTGCCTCAAAGAGCAGAAAGAGATGGCTTTCCTTGGGCATTCGGCTTTGAAAATTTTCAAGGACCCTTTAAGATTTTACAAAATATCACAATATTTTCTAGAATAGACAAAAAATAGTCATAGTTTCAGCCCAGAAGCACGCAGCCACTCGGTCTCCCCCCGACTCCTCCCCTTCTTCCTCCCCCAGCTGCTGGAGGAATGGGGAGGAGAATCAAAAGAATTTAACTCCCACAGGTTGAGATAAGAACAGTCCAGTAACTAAGCTATAACATAAACCACTACTGCTACCACCAATAATAACGATAAGGGAAACAACAACGAAAGAGAATACAACCGCTCACCACCCACCGACTGATACCCAGCCCAAACCGAGCAGTGATCTAGCCCTTCTGGGTAATTTCTAGAAGGAAGTGCTGCTGGAGGGCCAGGAGACCTCCTTGGATGCATAAGGAGCTGCTGAGGAAACTTTGAGGGAAAAAAAGAGGCTTGTAAAAGGTGGAAGCAAGGACAGGCAGCCTGGGAAGAATACAGGGATGTTGTCCGGGAAGCCAGGGGCCAGGTTAAGAAAGCTAAGGCCCACTTAGAATTAAAATTGGCTAGGGATGTTAAAGATAACAGGAAGGGATTCTATAGGTATGTAGCAAATAAAAGACAGGACTAGGGACAATGTGGGCCCCCTCCAGAAGCTATCAGGAGAACTGGCTACCCTGGATTTGGAGAAGGCTGAGGTTCTTAATGACTTCTTTGCTTTGGTCTTCACTGGCAAATGCTCTGATCCACACCACCCAAGTCTTGGAAGGCAGACGCAGGGACTGTGAGAATGAAGACCCTGGGCCCACTGTGGGAGAGGATCTGGTTTGAGACCATCTTAAGAACCTGAACATGCACAAGTCCATGGGACCTGATGAAATCCATCTAGTGGGTCCTGAAGGAGCTGGCAAATGAAATTGCTAAACCACTGTCCATCATCTTTGGAAAATCATGGCAGGCAGGTGAAGTTATCGATGTCTGGAAAAAGGGAAATACAACCCCCATTTTCAGGAAGGGGACAATGGATGAGCTGGGGAACTACAGACCACTCAGTCTCACCTCTGTGCCTGGCAAAATCTTGGAAGCAGATTCTCCTGGCAGGCATGCTGAGGCACATGAAAGACAACAAGGTGGTTGGTGACAGCCAGCATGGCTTCACAAAGGGGAAATCCTGCCTGACCAATCTGGTGGCCTTCCAGGATGGGGCTATGGAACTGATGGACAGGGGTAGAGCAGTTGATGTCATCTACCTGGACTTGTGCAAAGCATTTGACACTGTCCCCACATGACATCCTTGTCTCTAAGTTGGAGAGCCATCAATTTGATAGGTGGACCACTCGGTGGATAAAGAACTGTCTGGATGGCCACACACAAAGAGTTGACGTCAATGGCTCAATGTCCAGCTGGAGACCAGTAACGAGTGGTGTCCCTCAGGGATGGGTGTTGGGACCAATCTTGTTCAACATCTTTGTCAATGACATGGACAGTGGGACTGAGTGCGTCCTCAGCAAGTTTGCTGATGACACCAAGCTGTGTGGTTTGGCTGATACGCTGGAGGGAAGGAATGCCATCCAGAGGGACCTTGACATGCTTGTGAGGTGGGCTGATGCCAACCTGATGAAGTTTAACCATGCCAAGTGCAAGATCCTACACCTGGGTGGGAGCAATCCCAGGCACAGCTACAGGCTGGGCAGAGAAGAGATTGAGAGCAGCCCTGTGGAGAAGGACTTGGGAGTGTTGGTTGATGAGGCAATGAATATGAGCCGGCAGTGTAGCGCTCGCAGCCCAGAAAGCCAACCGTATCCTGGGCTGCACCAAAAGGAGCGTGACCAGCAGGTCGAAGGAGGTGATCCTGCCCCTCTGCTCTGCTCTTGTGAGACCTCCCTTGGAGTACTGTGTGCAGTTCTGGTGTCCTCAACAGAAAAAGGACATGGAAGTGTTGGAACAAGTGCCAGAGGAGGGCCACGAGGATGATGAGGGGACTGGAGCACCTCCTGTATGAAGATAGGCTGAGAAAGTTGGGGCTGTTGAGCCTGGAGAAGAGAAGGGTGCGTGGAGACTTCAGAGCAGCCTTCCAGTATCCTGAAGGGGCCCTATAGGGATGCTGGGGATGTACTCTTCATTAGGGACTGTAGTGAGAGGACAAGGGGTAACGGGTTCAAGCTTAAAGAGGGGAAGTTTAGATTGGATCTGAGGAAGAAATTCTTTACTGTGAAGGTGGTGAGGCAGTGGAATGGGTTGCTGAGGGAAGTTGTGAATGCTCCATCGCTGGTGGTGTTCAAGGCCAGGTTGGACAGAGCCCTGGGTGGCATGGTTTAGTGTGAGGTGTCCCTGCCCATGTCAGGGAGATTCTATAGTATGTAGTCACAACAGTGCCTTTTTGCTTAGTTTGGCACTCCTCAGTAGCCTGATGGGGCCTGCTATGGTGTTTGCATTGTGTCTCACAGTAGAGGAATTGGTGGAGTGGTGCTCTTCTCCATGGTGCCTCTTTGCTGGAGGGTGTGATGTTTGGTGCTGTGCTCCACGGGTCCCATGGTGGAGGACAGGCTGGAGTGATCCTCTGCTCTGTGGTGATGGCACCTGGGAGGAGTCACAATCAGAGTCAGATTTATAAACACATGCTGATACAACATCCTCTGTTTTGTGCTTTACAAATGTCTGACCCAAAATGAAACTGACCTTTTCTTAGTTCAGTTCAATACAAACTAGACCAACACTCCCTCCTTTCTGATCCAGGGATCTCACTCTGCCATGACAGAGAGGAACTGGCAGTTAAACACTTGCTTTTCTGATAGCTGGCTTAGGTTCTGTGATCATGCACCTGTAGGTATTTATCCATTGCATGGTTCTGTGTAAACTGTTTGCTTCAGTAATTTGGCCTTAGTTCGGGAAAAAGGGGTATGAAAAACACCTATCAGCTTGCATTACAGATGTAAAGGGCAGAAGCACTCAAAGGCATCTCATAGGTATTGAAGAGGGAGCATGTGTTTTGGGGCCTTTTCCAGAGGTGATTATAGCTGACACTTCTAGTTATGAACTGTTATGGCTGTGACTATTGGTACTTCAGAATGGGCAGTCTGCTTCTGCTGTTCATTCAGTAAGTGTCTGATTATTTCCAGCCATTTTGTAAATATTTCAGTGTTGTGGTTTAAACCCAGCAGTACCACATAGCCACTCGCTCACCCCCTGTTCCCTGCTTCATGGGCGGAAAGGGAAAAAGAATAGAAAAATTGTAAACCCTATGGGTTGAGATAAGAAGTTTAATAACTAAAGCACAGTATAATACTACTAATAATGCTAATTATAAATTATAATAATGGAAATAGCTAAGAGTGAGATATAAAACTAAAAGGGAAAAGAAAAAAAAAACCACAACAATAAACACCAGTGATGCACTATACAGTTTCTCACCAAGCCACTGACCAATACTCAAGCTGATCTGAGTAAGGATCTGTCCCGTCAGGGTGACTTCCCCGTTTATATACTGGGCATGATATGCTGTGGTATGGAATACCCCTTTGGCTAGTATGGGTCAGGTGCCCTGTCTCTGCTTCCTCCTGTCTTGTCCCCCTCCTTACTGGCAGAGCATGAACAGTCCTTGATCAGGGTAAGTGCTACTGAGCAACAACTAAAACATCTGTGTGTTACCAGCATCGTTCTGAGACTGAAGCGAAAACACAGCACTGCACCAGGTACTAGGGAAAAAATAACTGTACCCCAGCTGAAACCAGGATATTCTGTAAGAAGCTGTTGCTTTTAGGATAGGGTCAAAGCTGTTTTTCCTTCGTTATTACAGCTTCATAGATAATGAGCTATATGATGCTTAGCAGTTTTAGAGGAAATAATTATGTATTCTTCATCTTATTTCTACTGGAAATGTAGAACTGCTGCTGTAGTGGTGGCTGAAGAAAGCAAAATGAATCAGCGCAAATGTTGTGGCAAATGTAATAGTTCAAATCCAGGATTAGAACATTGCAAGACTCAAATGGTTAATCACAGACGAAGAAGAATATTTAGCAAATCATGTTTCATTATTCTGTGCAAATTTGCATGTCACTCATTTTTCTATTCCATTATCTTTGAGTAAAACCTGATTAAATGCGAGCACTTGTACGAGTTTTTACGTGACAGTGCCACCTGCTGTTGCAGATTTGTATAGATTTATATAGATTTGTTGAGATTTGTATAGAATTTCCTGAGTAATTTAGTGGCCAGTTACCACTTTCAAAAGATAGACACGCAGAAGAATTTAGAAGTGGTGGTGCTGTGCTGGTAGCCATTTTTTTTGGTGTTTGGTGCTATATAACACTGTTTTTTCTTATATTTAGTTAATTTGGAAGAATGGAGTAACTTCACTGGGAGGGACTGAAACATACTCATTCCTCCAGGAGATGGCTGATAAACATCCCTAGCTCATCATGGCCTGTTGAAGGTGGAGTCCACTGCAGAATGTATGTAATTTATACCATTTCCTTCTCATTTGATTCAGGACCTCAACTGTTCTCCAAGCCCCATAGCATTTCCCATGTGTGCAAGGTCTGCAAAAGCATGGCTGTGGCTCGTGGTGGAACTAAGGAGTCTTCGTACCTTGGTTTGCACAGTGTAGTACCATTATGCAGTTCTGGTCAGACCAAAAGCAGATCTGTTGGTACTCAGGGTACCTTTACAGGTTAAAGCTTCGGCATCTGTATGCCTTAAGCATCTCTTTAAATTGACATTTTGAATTGGAATTTTAAGAAGCTACAGTTTGGATTAAAGCATCTACAGGAGCAGTTGAACATCTCACTGTCCTTTTCAACTTTCTGTAATTTTCAAATATCTCTAATTCTGCTCTATCCATTATAAAGTGAAGAGAGGGGAGTGACCAAAACAGCACGAGATATTCCTGTTGTGGATGCACCTTGGTTTTATAATGATCTGTTGTATTTTATTTTCTATTTTTACAATTTTTAACTTTCTGTGTGGATTTTGTCCTCTACGAAGCTCAGGTTTTCATAAGTACTGCTGAAACACCACAATCTTTTTCTTGAGAAGTGATAGTTAATTCAGGATTCTACAATGAAAATGTAAAAGTAAGATTGTTTTTCTCTATATGCATTAGTTTATTTTATCTAGACTGATTTTCATATATTATTGTTTACTATCATGAGGTCCTTCTGTTATTTTCCCAGCCCTACCCCCTGGACTGTTAAAGTCCTGAATTACTTAGTGGCATTAGAAAACTATATCACTTAACTATTTGTTCAGTTTTTCAAGTCATTCTTGAGCATGTTGGATAGTACAAACCTTCACACATATATCTGGGGGGAACCCGTTGTTATCGTTCTTCCACTGAGAAAAAAAGTAACTTATTCTGTCTTACTTTTGTTTTATAGCTTTAAAACAGATCGCTATTCATGCAAGGACTTTCTTCCTTTTTGTCACAACAGCTTATTGTCTGTAACTGGCTTTGATGAACAACTTGTTGAATGCTTTCTGGGGACCCTAGCAGATTATGTCAAATATATTTTTCTTCAATTGGTTTGCGACATATGGCTTCTCTTTGCAAAGCTGTATTGATTCTTCCTGAAGACATTTTTGTTCATGTATCGATACATTAATTCCACTGTTTATTATACTTCCTAAGAATTTGCCTGGTACAATCTCAGGTTTACTTCTCTGGAGTTCCCAGAGCCCTTTTTAAAAATTTTCATCACATTTACTGGTTTCTACGCTTGATACTAAGATGGTTTTAAGTGCATGGCTACACATGACAGTGAACTGATTTCCTTTAGAACTTGCAGGGAATGGTTTTTATTCTCTTTGGCTGTCTTCTCAGCTGCTCCATTTGCAGTGTCTAAAAATGTAGTCTCAGAATTGTCTGGGATGTGATAGTCCCATAATTATATATTTGAGCAATCCTACTGGTCTCCCAGTTTTGTAACTTTTTAGACCTATTTCAGCATGTCACAACAGGGCACCTGATGATGTCTTGGTCAGGTAGTGATGCTGTAGTGGTAGTAGTACCTGTAATAGATATTCTGTGTTATAAGCTGATATGATAAATTAATTTATCTTCTTTGATTCTAAGTAATATTTTATATATGACTTCTCCCTTACTAAGTACAACAGCATTGTCCATCCCATATAATTTATGTCCTGGAATGGCCACCTTTGCAAAAATAATGAGATTTTTGGAATCAGTAGGTTTTTGTGATGAGTATTTCAGAAAATGCAATTAAGCACTTACCTCCATCTTCGGAAACAAATTCCAAATTACAAATTTAAGAAAGCCATTTTCATTCCTCACCAAATACAATTTTGGTATTCATAACCAAGCTTATTGTTATTAAAGCCATAATTATGCCCATAATATTGTCCATAATTACTGGACAGGAACAGATTTTATTAATGCACAAATAGCTCCAGTGTTACTTCATGAATTAATGGTACACATGAGAAAACTTGAGATAGCCTCATGTGTTCAGTTTCCCTGAGATTTTTTCCTTCACTGTGGATATCTCCAAGCACATATTACATGATTTTGCTCATTTTTACTGCCTATGCTTTCAAACGAAGACAAATGTTGTCCTATCTTATTATGTCTATAGTCTTCTTTTCCTTGGACTCTCTAGACAAACTCTTTTATTTCCAGTTATTTGTTATCAGTATATAAAAATTTCAGAATTCCTTCTTCTTATTACTGGCATGCCTATGTTACTAATAGCATTAAAAAGTCTCAGACTAGTGGAGTTTATGCATACCTACTTTAGTCTTAGTCCTCACAGATTTTGTACTAGTGAAGTTTCATTAGCAGAATTTTGATTCTTCTTGGCAGCTATAGAGTGTTTCGGGTAAAATTCTCATGTAAGGGTACATAGAATACATGAGACTACATATCAAAGTAACTCCACTTAGATGCATTCTGTACACAACATATAGCAAAAGTTTCTGTAAAGTTGTAACATATGATAAGGTCTTGTTAGATTTACTAATTTCTTTCTAGGTTTCCACAACATTGGGTGTTCAGGACACTTTTGAAAATGGAAATTAATTATCCAGTTATTGATTCCCTTTGCTCAGTTCTAGTCATGCCTTTTCTCCAGTTTAGCAGGCTGACCCTGAAATGAATCATTTCCCTGCACGGACATGAAATGCAGTGAGAGACAAATCATGACAAAACCGAGTTTTTGGTTTAGGTACCAAAGGGTGTCTAGACAAGCCCTCAGCTTAGGGGGGAGTGGGACAACATTTTAGGGTTTTTTTAATCATATGCTTTGCAGTTGCGTTTTGCCAAACTTGCTCTGGAGGGAGAGAAGATGATGAATAAATTTCTGTTTGTTTGGCACATTAATATGGGTAAATTTTGCTGATACTGTCCAAAGAATGTAAAACAAAAAACTGATACCCACCAACAGTTCTTCTCAACCAAGTAACTGATTTGTAGATTAGTGTACTTCAACCTTCCATACCACAGAAGAGAAATGTTTTATGGTTTCATATATTCAGACAGGGAGGAAATGTGGTAAACAAGGTGGGGTGTCTGCATGCTGAACTCTGAATAGCTCTTGTTTGGCGCACAAGGAGGTTTGGAAGAGAAGAATAGATGTATAATTTCTTCCTCTGAAATAGATGCTGTAGAAGTTTCTCCCTCTGAAAGGGACAGATTCAAGGTTAGACGCTCTCATCACCTTCAGTAAATTTTGGGTCATACCTACTGATGCTGACCATTTCCCCCCAAACCTGAAACATTTTTCATCAACCCACAGCTTTTTCTGCAGAGATGAAGGGAGGATTTAGGATTTCAGTTTAAAAAAAAAAAAAAAAACAAAAAAAAGAACAGATTTTATATATTTAGAACACAGACAGCTACTGCCATTTGAAAAGTCTGTTCCACAAACTGTGTACAGCTTGTTCATGAATCAGTGCACAGATACAATAGGCACAACATTTATTACTGGCTTAGGTGCATGAACAAGCACTAGCTTCATAGGTCAAGTGAGATGAACACTCACAGGAGATAAATTGCCATTTTGTGACATATACCTGTGGTACAGCAAAAAAAGAAGAGGAAATGGAGACGCCAGACAAATGCAACATGAGAGCTTAGAGCAGAGAGAAATTTCTGTAGAACAGTGGGTGGCACTGTGCACCTGTGCTAAAAAAATTCCTCCTGCTGCCTAATATGTGCAGTGTTAGAAGAGGAAAATGAAGGTGACACTGTATATAGTTCAACATTTTATCCATAAAGAACAGGACTTACGCACATTTAATACTAGGTCTTCATCTTATGCAAATAATGATGACAGTGATGATGATGATTGCACTTTACAGCTCCTTTTCAACCTGCTTTTGGGACATGCCAAAGCACACTGCAAACATTAGTGAAATCAGCATAATATATTTCAGTAAGACAGGTAAACACGAGTCCTTTCCTGAAAGGAGGAGATACAGAACTGACTTTATTCTGGTCCCTCTGGCTGGGGGGTGCACCCCGATAGCTTGCTCAGCCACTGAAACTCATTTTAGTGCTGGCCGGGGGTGTGAGAACACACAGCTATGGAGGGCAAATGAGAGGGGAACACAAGATTATAGCACACAGCAACAAACCTTGCCTGCTCTCTGCTATCCCCCAGTGCATGGGGCATTATGATTGCCTCTGCTCATTTTAGAGAGAAGCCTTGTGTTTGGATATCAAAGTGACAAAACTCACTGTGATTTTCCAGTATGGACCAAGGTACAACATTGTAAACATCCTCCTCAGTAAATAATGTTCGTACGAAGAGAACCTTCAGTATAATGTGCACAGATGTATATGGAGAAATATTCTATGAGAGATATTCACATAATAGAAGGAAAAGATGTATTTGCATAGATCTCTTCCTGATTCATATGTACACAGTATTTCTTGTGGTAGACCTAATAAAAATTGCAGGTTCCCATGTGAATATATTGAAAGTTCTGGTGATATTCCTTTGTATTTGCACAATGAAGCTGACCTTTTCACAACTGGTGAGAAATCCAGAATACATTCAGTTGTAAGAAATATATTTTATTCTCTCTTTGCTAAAAATACATATGTATCACAAAAAGATTAATAATTCTAACTAAACTCAGTCAAATAATGAGTGAGCAGCCTAAAACCCACATCTGTTTGTTAAACTGTGCCAGATATTTAATGCATGACATGCACATCACATTAAAAAAGAAAAAAAAGACAATTAACAACTCAAATGAGTTTCCAGACTACTACACAATGATCTGATGGAAGTACGTATTCAGATCATGTATCCTTTTCTGTAGCTCTCTTCAGCAAAACTACATACCATCGAGAATGTGAAACATGGCCAGAGTTAATACGATAAAGACAAACAAATGAAATCTTTCAGTAATTTAAGGAATTGATACTTCACAGCCGAGCACTGTTCCCGGCAATTTTCCTACAGGTGTAAACGCATTGATGAGGTTCAAATTGGTGACTAATACAATGAAACTTGACAAGGTATAATTTTCTTTTGTGTACAGTTGGAAATCTTGTGCACATCAATGTACTGTATTTACAATTAACATTTGTACTGGCATAACTATTGACAGTGGTGGACTGCTAGTGTTCTTAACAGAGATCAGAGACCTTGATTTACAGGCAATGAAATTGTGGAAACTGCTATTAATGGAGCCACAGCCTAGAGAGTATGTTGGACCAGAAGCAACCAAATCTCATGGACTTTTAAGACTCAGGGGAGTTCTCCTGTCCCATGAAGATACCCTCCCCACACACAGAGTACACAGGTCTGCCTGTAGAGATCAACATAGACAGCAGTACCAATTCTGCACTGCAACAGCTTGTTTACATGTGAGCCATTGCTTTTATCCCACCTTCTTTCAGATTTTCCATGCTTCTTCCTACTCCTCCAGTGAGCCTACAGGCATGAACTCTCAGAGTCCATAAAGTGTTGTTGTGGTTTAAGCTTCTAAAACTCACGAAGTTTTACTCACTCACTCCCTCCCTCTTTTTCTTCCCCCAGTCCCGGGGGGATGGGGAGGAGAATCGAAAAAAGAAAATGCAACTCGCACAGGTTGAGATAAGAACAGTTTAGTAACTAAAGTATAACACCAATCACTACTGCTACCATCAATAATAATACAACTGAAATACAAGGGAAAGAATACAACTGCTCACCAAGCCCGACCCAGCCAGTGCACCTCCCAGCAGTGAACCCGCCAGTCCACCACCACACCCTTCCAGGTCTCTGCTCCCCGTTTTCACATCCTGGACATGACGTGCTGTAGTATGGAATAACCTCTTTGGTCAGTTTGGGTCAGGTGTCCTGTCTCTGCTTCCTCCCGGCTTTCCCTCTTCCCTGGCATAGCATGAGACTCAGAAAGTCCTTGGAAAGACAAAACACTACCAAGCAGTAACTGAAAACACTGGTGTTACCAGTGCTGTTCCCAGGCCCAAAATCAAAAGCACAGCGCTGCACCAGCTACCAAGAAGGAGAAAAAATGACTGCTGCTGCTGAACCCATGACAAGTGTGATGGGGGAATGAAGGATAGTATAGAGGATGACTTCCATCTGATTAAGTAATTGGTACATTTAGGATGATTACAATGTTGGAATAGGTGGTCACTTTTGCAAAACAGTATAAACAAAGCTGTACAATAGCATGCACTGTATTTTCACCATCCCTTATGAAAAAATCATACTGCTGCTTTTGGAATTTTGGATGCATCTGAATTAAACAAAACTGGAC
Source organism: Myiopsitta monachus (assembly GCA_017639245.1). Lineage (NCBI taxonomy): Eukaryota > Metazoa > Chordata > Aves > Psittaciformes > Psittacidae > Myiopsitta > Myiopsitta monachus. Next base: position 88,033,216 of record CM029918.1, read on the forward strand.
ATGTCCTGTCATGATGGCACATAGCATTTATAGCCCCAGTATGACTACAGGCTGGAGAATAAAGGGATTGAGAGCAGCCCTGCCAAGACAGACTTGGGAGTACTGGCAGATGAAAAGCTGGGCATGACCCAGCAGTGTGCCCTTGCAGCCCAGAAAGCCAACCATATCCTGAGCTGCTTCCAAAGGAGCATGGCCAGCAGGTCGAGGGAAGTGATTTCTTCATCTACTCTGCTCTTATGAGACCTGTCATGGGTTCAGCAGTAGCAGTCATTTTTTTTCCTTCTTGGTATCTGGTGCAGTGCTGTGTTTTTGGCTTTCAGCCTGGGAGCAGCGCTGATAACACCAGTGTTTTCGGTTACTGCTTAGTAATGTTTTGGTCTGACCAAAGACTTTCTGAGCCTCATACTCTGCCAGAGAGGAGGGGAAGCCGGGAGGGAGCAGAGATAGGACACCTGACCCAAACTGACCAAAGAGGTATTCCATACCACAGCACATCATGCCCTGGATGTAAAAAACTGAGGGCAGTTACCTGGAAGAGGTGGGTTCGTGGCTGGATCCAGCTTGGTATCAGGTGGTGAGCAGTTGTATTCTCTTTCCTTGTTATTTCCCTTATCATTGTTATTATTGGTGGTAGAAGTAGTGGTTTGTGTTATGTCTTAGTTACTAAACTGTTCTTATCTCAACCTGTGGGAGTTGCATTCTTTCCATTCTCCTCCCCATCCCCCGGGGGAACTGGGGGGAAGAAAGAGGGGGGAGTGAGTGAGCAAACTGCGTGGCTGCCTGGACTTAAACCACGACAGACCCCACTGCAGCGCTGTGTTCACTCTGGAGTTTTCAGAACAGGAAAGACATGGCCATGTTGGAGAGGATCCTGAGGAGGGCCACAAAAAATAGCCAGAGGACCAGAATACCTCTCCTGTGAAGAAAGGCTGAGGAAATTGAAGTAGTTCAGCCTGGAGAAGAGAAGACTCTGGGGAGACCTTAGAGCAGCCTTTCAAATACTTAAGTGAGGACTATAAGAAAGATGGGGACAAAGTTTTTACCAGACCCTGTCACAATAGGACAACGGGTAATAGTTTGACGCTAAGACTGGACATATGAAAGAAATTTTTTACAGAGAGTGATGAGGCACTGGAACAGGTTCCCCAGAGAGTTATTGGATGCCTTATCCCTGGAAACGTTCCAGGCTAGTTTGGACAGGGCTTTGAGCAACCTGGTCTTGCTGCAAGTGTCCCTGCTTACTACAGGAGGGTTGGGCTAGATGACCTGTAGATGTCCCTTCCAACCCAAATTATTCTATGATTCTATGATTGTGCTAAAATGCAGCTGCCCAGGGGAATGATGGAGAGGAAAGGGGTTTATGCTTGAGGAATTCTGAAGAGGATTCTGAGATTAATTTACTTCGTGTGTGTGTGTGTTTTGTGGTTTTTTGTTTGTTTGGGTTTTTTTCTGTTTGGTTGGTTTTTTTGATTGGCTTTTTTTTATCCATTTTTTTTCTGTCCATTGACTGTAGAGAGAACAGAACTGCCTCCATAAAATAATCCCTCCTACTTTTATAGGGAACTGGTACTGTATGTTGAGTGCCTCCATCCATTTGGGATGCAGTATGCTTAATTTTGTCCTGAGAACTGAAAAACTATGACGGTATGGCTTCCTCTTTTTTTGAACAGTAGTCTACAAACTAATGATATTATTCAGGTTCAGGTGGCTGGGCTGCCCTGCTCATCTTTTGTCCCCCTGAAAATAATAACTAACTTAGTAAATCAGGACTGAAGAATAATTAATGGTCAGCTCAAGTCAGCTTCCATCTGACCTGTGTTTTTGAGTGCTCTTTCAATAAGAACTGACTAAATGGCTCTTTTCTGAATGAATTTCCTAAACTGAAAATGACTACATGGAAGGCAAATATCACCACCATGTCACATGAAATAAGCATTAGTTCTGACAGATGTAAACTTCTGTGTATTTCCAGGAATGTAAATTAAGCTTCTGTGTTTTTTTGCCCCAAGCCTGGATTGTGACAAATGTTCTTATCTTAGCAGAGAAGGTCTCTCTATGAGTGCTGGGTGGTGCATGGCAGACAGGCTCAAAGGATTTCCAAGCTAAGAAGAAGAGGGTTTAGTAAAATAGGTATGTAAATAACAAATTGTCCTGGAAAGTAGGCAGACTAGCCTGCTGCTTCACATAATAAGTGGATTTTGGATATATAAATCCAAACTTAAACAGAATGTAGGTTGATGAGATCTCATGTTTTATTAACTTCTCCTCAGGAAATTCAATTATTTTTTCACCAGTGGCATTGATGTTAATTTTATTTTGCTAGCTGCTGCCTGTGACATATATTTCATGAAGATTACTCTTTTCTGAAGTTTTGTGCCTAGTTTCAGTTAAAACTGAATTTAATTTCTTCCAAATAATTTGTTATCCATGTCTCTCATGTGTCTGAGTTAGAAAATAGCAAGTACTATATTCTAGGAAATCTGCATTAAGAGTAATGGAAAAGATTATTTTTCTTTGATTCCATTGCTTCTTTTGTATTCTAAAAGCTTTCTCAAAGTCATCAGAAAGTTCTCTAAGATGATTGGTTGAAGGGTGTCACAAAACCACACAAATAATGGTAATCACAGAATGTAGTCACCTCTCCTGCTTTCTCCCAGCTTCACGGAAAACTACTTTGTGATTGATTAAATATTTCAGCTTCGGTTTAGCGTTTAATCTGTCTCAGCTGTCAGTAGTTTTGAGTGCAATTTAAAGAAATTTTCTCACTTAATTTAACAAGTTTCTATGTAACAACTGAAATCACCTGAAAAGGAAAATTCTTTAGCCTGACTGAATGTGAGGATACAGTTCATCAGGCAGCCCTGTGCATATGGTGCCTCTTAAGGGGCAAGGCAGAACAGCATTAGATAAATGTTTTTTAAAGCAGATCTTAACAAGAGACAGTAACAGTGAAACTTTAGAGGTCAACAGTAGGCTCCTTGACCATCCAAACCTAGATACATTCCTACAGTTTAAGATCTAGGAAGGATTCTTCATCTGTATTAAAAGTAGCTTTCAACTCAGATAGCCTTAGAGGTACCTTATAAATATTCTAAATATGTTTTCATATGAATAAGTACAAATAACTGACAAGCTCTGCAACGGGGTTCTGCTCAATAGTGGCAGCTGTTGAATAGGTACCTAGTCTTAACTGTTCCGGTTGACTGCCCTGGTGGTCAGGGGAGATCAATGGTAACCACCTAGCTTAACCAATGATCTTAAAAGAAGCTAATCTTCCAGAAGCATTTACCTCCCTCTGTTATCTTTAGAGTCTAAAGGACAGTCATAAATTATGTACCTTATTTTTCACAGCTAATTGGAAGATTTAAGTAGTAAATGTTGATTTGGTTTAAAAGCTTTTGAAAATAATGGTCTTCTAATATGCAGCATCAGACAGCTTTAGCAATGCTACAAGTTTTATGTGTAATACATCTTTAATCTTTTCTGCAGATTAGTTACACTCCAGATTTCATCATCTGAAGGCTTTTTGACTCAGAAGACATGTGACTCCTGATGCACTGTTTCAAACTGGTATACCAGCAAATAGCATGTCTTTGTGCATGGAGAGCTCTGCATACTTTGTTTCAGAATATGTTAGTCTTATTCTTCTCTTGCTGTTCAAGGAAACTTAGACTTGCAATCACTGTAAGTGTTTTTCATCATTTAAACTGATGAAAAGTGGGGCTTCGATGTGACCTTGAATCTACTTTTCATCCTTAAAACCAAAATTACCTTGATCATTCCCAGCAGATGTGTCTTCTACTTGCGCTTGTTGTGCTTAAGCCATAGATCCCACTGCCTCTATCTATTGTTTCCAAATGCATAAACTCTTTTGTTATGATCATTAAATATAATTTGGGGTTTAGACATGTAAACACATTGTTTCCTTCCTCTTTCTG